>CM076721.1:1225587-1353087 GCA_038501795.1 Pseudopleuronectes americanus
TCTTCTTCTGGTTCACTCTCACGTCTCGGCTGCAGGACGCAGAGTATAGAACATGTAGTAACTGGAATCTTCAGCCTCGTTGGAAGGATTATTCCAATTATCTTTTATTAATGATGAAGGTTTGCTTCTCAGTTCAGAGGCCGAGTCCTTCAGAAGCTTCATCTGGTCCCACTTCTTCACTCTCTCGACCAATCACGAGTCAGTCTCAGCTGTCAGTCATTTCACCCCATTTCTTATGTTATCTGATAATTCCAAACTTACTGGAAAAAGAAAAATTATTTTGAACTTTCAGCTGAGATGGGGGCGGAGTTTTATGACCTACTCTGCAGCCGGCCACCAGGGGGCGATCAAGACCATTTGGCTTCACAAATCGGGGAGCTGTCATCAGAAAGACCAGAGCACAGCGATGAGAGAAGTAAACGCCGCTCGGGGCTGATCATCGGGGGTGGGAGGGGTGGGGGGTGGTCTGACAGGTATCACTCCATCGCCTTTGATCTTCAAAGCAGATCATTACAGAACATTTTCCTAAACGCAGAACGACCGTTTGGCTTGAGCCGCTCGTCAGTTTCCTTTAAGTCAGCGATCGGAGTTCTGTTGCTTCCTGCGGCCTCCATATGTTCCACGTTAATCCGCTCTCCCTCTCTCTCTCTCTCTCTCTCTCTCTCTCTCTCTCTCTCACTGGTCCCATTCCCATTCCCCCTTGGCTCCCAGTGTATGAACGCATGTCATCAACAGCAGGCCGAGCAGGATCAGAGTCTCCTGCAGGACTTGGCTGCAGATGTGGATTTCATGTCTTCGCTCATTTGATGTGGAGTTTGAGACGCGGTGGGCTCTTCCAAATCTTATTCTGTAAAGAGAAGTAAGGGAGGTTTTCCTTTCACGTGTCCAAAATATTCACATTTTCATCTGGTAGCTGGTTTCATGGATGTAAAACTTTTATATAATTGGCTCTCAGCTCAGTGTGAAACGTAGAAACTCAACGTGGTAGAAGAGACAGATGCCTGGGGAGTGTGTGTGTCTGTGTGTGTGTTTGTGTGTGTGTAATGAATACAAGTCAGATGTACTTTCTGCAGTCTCGCTCTCTCTCTCTCTCTCTCTCTCTCTCTCTCCTCTCTCTCTCACTTTAAAATGTCTTTCTTTCTTGTGTGTAACTGGGTGTGAGAGAGTTTGCATGGCCGAGAGCAATAAACCAGTTAAAAAGCTGAGCCTTACATCTGTGGACTTGAAAGCCAATTACTGAGGAGCGGTGCACGTGAAAGAGTTTAGTAGTTACAGGACAAACTTCAGAACAAACACACACACACACACACACACACACACACACAGTGTTGTACATTAGGTTCACTCATCTGTTTCATTCGGGTTGAAGAAGGTCAGAAGTGCTGTATCATCGCCCAGCGGCTCACTTCTGTAGGCAGGTGCACAGAGAAAGGACGATGATTGGTTTAGAGCCAGTTGTGTCTGAAATGCACCAATCAGGAGTCAGTTCACCACGTGTGACTCATGTCTGGTGCGGACTCATTGTTGTCTGGCTGTTAAACCAGCAGACCTGTATTTGGACACTTGAGCCGTGCACTTTGGAGCAAGTGCTAAGTTTGTATAAGTGGAGCTCGGTGTCCGTCCTTTGTGTTTTGCATAAACTCTAATTCTGACTAGTTTCCGTTGCATTTTGGGGGAAAAGGAAAATGTTTAGTCGTCCCCTTGTCTCCAATAACTCTGATTTATGAGACACACAAACCTTGGATCAACCCTCTGTGAACTTTTTGCTGAAGCTCCATCGCACCAGGCTTTGGATTTGGGTTGTCATGGAATAAAGTTAGATTGTTCACTGTCATTGTAATTCAATGAATAAAGCTACTGGATGAGAAGTTATGACCCAACATGTTTGATATTAATACTGTTACTGAATTATGACTGAAACTATGAGAAGGAGCAGACTTTATTTATTTCATCTGACTTTAGCACCTTCCCACTCAGCCTCTCTTTCTATCTTTCTTTTCCTTCATCTCTTCTCTCTCACTCTAAAATCTCTCCCCTCGCTCTCTCAATCCAATTTCCTCCTCTTCTGTCCGTCTGTCACCCCACACTCCCTCACATCTCTGAGGTCTTTTCATGCCATCTCTTCAGCTGAAGCTTGACATGATGGAGTTTTCCATCATGTGGCTTAACGGGTCATTTGGGGTCTGTGTGTGTTCATCCCCCATATCCTCCTCTCATATTGCTTATTTTTCATCTTTTATAAGTAACTCTGAATCCTCTTTCCTCTCGCTCGCCCCTCTGCCTCGTCTCTCTCTCTGCCTTCTCCCTTTCTCTGTGCTGTCACCTTCCTTTTTGGTCTTTTTCAGACGCATACATTTCTCCCTCTGACCTTTTCTCTGCTGTTGCATGTTCTGCCTTGAATTCCTCGGCCTCCCACGGATCTTCTCACTCATGCCCCAGTTCCAAGTTCTTAAACTCTTTTTGCCATTTAACAGTAAGGGGAACCGTCAGTCAGCCTCAGCGGTTTAATGAAAGATTCCAATTGTTTGTGTTCTTTGTCAAGCACAAGAGATTTGAAGGAGCATCAGTGTCTATTAATAACTTACCGTTACCCATAACCGCAGATATGATGAAGTATAGTAGAAGAACAGAATAACCTTTAAGACACCACGTTATCTTTCATCTCTACAGAGACAAGCAGAGAGTCCAACTCTGACTGGGGTGTTTACATTATTGTTATTATTTCATGGATTTCTGTGATTTGAGAAAAGAACGACGACACAGAGACGTTACAAACGATGCGTGACACAAAAACATGTCTCCAAAAGAAAAATGTTTTAAAGCAAGATGGAAGTAAAGGAACCAAATTAACTCCTACCTGAACATATTGAAAATGTAGTTCAAAATCTTTTCACATTCTTAAAGACATTTAAAGTCGTACAATTCTGATTATTAAACCTTGTGTTATGTAGCAAAGGGTTGTTATTCAGATTTATTCTGTTTCTCTCTCTCAC
The DNA here is from genome assembly GCA_038501795.1 of Pseudopleuronectes americanus. Taxonomy (NCBI): domain Eukaryota; kingdom Metazoa; phylum Chordata; class Actinopteri; order Pleuronectiformes; family Pleuronectidae; genus Pseudopleuronectes; species Pseudopleuronectes americanus. Next base: position 1,228,581 of record CM076721.1, read on the forward strand.
TCGAACAATAACAAATGCTCACATTCAGATCCTTGGGTTTATCTACAGTCTTCTTGTGTTCTGGATTCAGGAGGACCCTGGAGCCACCTGGAGAAACAAGACCCCTGATTATCATGTAATTCAGAATAACATTATCTCTGTTGACACTGAGCCTTCTGCAAAATTGCTGAACATCCTCCAGTTGATATAAAAAACGTTTGACTTGTAAACTTCACTTTCTAACTGATCCAGATGAGTGTCACTGGCTCCGATTCCCCACACTTCCTCTCTACAGTGTTAAACTGCCTTCAGTGGCGATGAGCCGCAGCCGTTCGAAGCCTTGATTAAACTCGACTTTCAGAGGCAGTGGATGTGGGTCAGGCTCATCAGCGCTCGGCATGCGCTCGCTCACAAACAGAGAGAAACCTAACGAGGCGTCTCTCTCCATCTTTCTCTGTTTCCTGTCATCTCTCTCTCTCTCTCCAGCCAGAGTCTCTCTCGTCTGATCTCTCTTTTCTCTTTTCTCTTTCTCTGGAGATGTGGTTTATGTTTACCTACTTCAACGTTCTGAAACTACACTGCTGCTTTTCACGATGAATCACCCTGCGCCCCCGAGTGTGTGTGTTTAATGTGAGACTGTGATTTTCCATATGGTTATGTATTTAATTCTCTGCTTTTCTCAGAACCAAAACCCACACATGTACTTCAAAGCGCTCAAGCTCAGTATCCACTCCTTCTTGTTCGACTCTTATTTTTCACTCTGCTCGCTTTCTTTCCCTCTTCTACAGGAAAAGCATACTTCCTTATGGGGGGGGTACTGGTCCCCATACAGCCATGAGCATCACAGCTGGAAAACAAGAAACACGTGATCCCTATTAACCTGAGTATAAATACACAAGTGGTTTCACATTACAGGGGCAAGGCCGGCTCCTTCCCAGACACACAAAGTCGTACCATAACAAAGGATCCTCAGTTAGAGCTGAGCACGATTCCCAAAATGATTCAGGGTCTTCTCCTGGCTAAAGGTTCAAGGTCTTATTTCACGTTCCTGCATTTCTGCGGGAATCGACACAACCCCCTCGAGTGTGTGTGTGTGTGTGTGTGTGTGGGGGGGGGGTGGGGGGGGGGTTCCAGCAGAAAAGTCCAAGGTCGTCTGGCAAAGAAAGTTTAAATCTTGTGTAACTGCAATATCAGCTGGAGTTTGTGGGTTAATAATTAACGTCCCTGCGTCTCTGAAGCAACAGGCTCCCACCATGATGTGTCTTGATGCTACACAAACCAGCTGAACCACAAATGTGACGCACACGTGGGCTCCACAATATGCTCAAGTTTTCCAATGTGTGTGTCAGTGTGTGTGTCAGTGTGTGTCAGCCCGAGCAAGAGAGAGAAAAAAGTGAGCGAGCAAAGTCAGTAGGGACTGAATGAGTGAATATAATAATTAACATTTATAATCTAAGAAGTTTGCAGCTTCCATGTGGTGCATCACATATTATTGTGTGTTTGCCTTTGACATAGACTCAAACACCATAATGCACGATCACAAATCCCTCTTTGTGCATTGGCAAATAGTTTTTTTTACTTTATAACTTTCAAAACTACAAACTTTCTGCCAAAACATCGATTGAAGTGCAGAAATGCAAGGAATCACAGAAAGTAGAATTTCAGCTCTGCGTCCGCCTGTGGAGAAAACATGTGTTTTAAAGTGTTGCCTCGTTCTTCATCCTGTCTTCAGTTCTTTTCCGTCTCTCTCACTTGTTTCCTGCTGGACCTCTGCACACCCTCCTCCTCCTCCTCTCCTCCCACATCCTCCCTCTCTCCCAGCGTAACCGCGGCTCCCAAGATACATCTCGACCGCAACGAAAACACACAGCCGTCAGCCGTTCAACCAATCAGGGCCGAGAAGGAGGGGCCAGGGGAGCGGTGGAGAGATGGAGGAGGAAGAAGCTAAGCAGAGTTTTTTACCTTTTGAAAATGTACATAAAGGACAAAGCTCATAAACAGCTGAAGGCAGGTATCAGACAAGTCGAAGGGCAGTGTGATTAAAGAGCTGTGTGGAGTTCAGTCGTCTGAATCACAACATGGAGGCTGTGGACGTTGAGACTCACTGAACTAGATCTATATCTTATAATTATTCTTATATCTATTATAAGATTATTTCAACGATTTAGATAAAAATACATCCCGTACATTTTAAGCAACCTTCTACTTGGACTTAAAATAACAGCTTGAAAATTATATTTACTGAAATATGGACTTTTAAACTGTGAAGCCGAACTGTAGATGAGTTAAAAGTCATTAAAAAACAATTGTTTGTCACCAATATCCAACAAGGAGACTTTTAAAAGATCAAGAATTAACAATGGAGTTTGGTGTTGTTCTGGTCAACAGGATTAGTTTCTACTTGTGGCTACAGAGGGCGCTGTTGCTCAGTCAAATTGACACGGTGTTCTCAAACCAAACTGTCTCCCAACACCTAGGAAACACATGATACCAAACCATACATTCCAGTTTTTCAAACTATTCTTTTAACGTACACATTTTTAACAAAGTGCAGACTGTATTTAAATAAACAATAAAAAGTACTTAAGTACAAAGTTCTGACCATCTTGTCGTCTGTGGACAAATAGTATCCGGCTTTTCTCGGGGGGGGGGCTTCCTCTCAGCTTGGGGCAGGTCCTTGAGGGTTTTTAACTTTGCAGAATGTTTTCATCCACAAACCTGTACAACACACAAACTGAAAAAGCATCACATGTCTCCTTTAAAAGCTCCTCTCTCTGACTATGGTTGGGAAACACATGGAGGTTTGAAAACAACCACTCACAGCATCACACAAGTCGCATATTGCAACAAAAAAAATAGAGATGGAGCTTTTTGAAATAGGCCGAAGATGACGTGAGCGTGAGAGAGAACAGCAAATGTGACCTTCACCACATCAGCAGCAGTGGAAAAGGCGAAGGCGACCGAATAAGCGATGCTTGTAAAGTTCACTTTACAGCAGTTTCCTGTTCAACACCACAAATCCTGAACACAAGAGCAGCAACACAACATTAGAGCTTTTCAACGGTTTTACAGACGAGCAAGAGGCCGACAGCAAAACTGAACCAGCAACTTTCTACTTGTAGTTTGCATGGTTCAATACAAATCAAGGGAAATGTCTTATGTGGAAAAAAGGGGGTTTTCCCACCTCCTCTCTTTTATGTCACCTGACTAACTATCATTCTTGTAAATAGAAGCATATTCTATGGAAGCGTATTGCATCCCCGGCTCCTCCACCTGTGATTACTTCTGGTTTCAAAAAAACAAGATGACACTGAACACATTATCAATCTCAAGGCTTCAAAACATCTGCATCCTATTTGTTTCTACTCTTTTTCAAGGGCAGAAGTTTCTTTAAAAAAAAACGATGAACGCAACTTGTGCCTCATTGTCTCTTTGCTGGTTTTGCTTCACCTCCAGCGCATGTGTCACGTCTTTGAGTTATGAAGATAAACACGATGCTTCTCAGCCTGCCTCCACGGAGCTGGTTCCCCAAACCGTGAAGAATTGGTTTGTAAATCTCATCGCGCACGAGGACACTGCTCACACTGCGAGGCCAGTCTCCACGGTTCAGCGAGTGCAGTGGAGATGTTTTAATCTAGCAGCCCCGGGGAGAGCGAGTAAACTACTCGATGGAGATGAAGTGGATTTCATGTTGCTGTGGACAGTTGTTAACACAAACACACACACTCACACAAAGAGACACACACACACACACACACTCAGACATCCTTAAAAGCCATGGCCCCAGTGTTAATGCAGCACTGAGCAGAACGTATGATTACAGTTTGACCTGTTTACGAAGACGTGATTAAATAGTATTAAATATCAAGGTCATCGTCTTCTCACTCTCATCGATCATGGGTGAATATCGTTTATTGATTCAAACCATTAATTCAAAACAACAGATTTGCACTCAAGTGTGTTTGTGTGGTTTGAAGAGTTTGAAATACGGCTGCTCAGTTGTGCAATGTGAAATATGTTCCAGTGATTGAGACCCACTGGAGGCTCTGAGGTCAGAGAGGTCGCTGGGAAACTCCCCCAATACTTTAATTTTCATCTCAGGGCGTTTTTCACTTGGCCTGAAAACCTTGAATCATTTTTCTTTTCTGACGAGAGGTCCCTGCTCTCGGTGCAGAGGTTCAGTCGCCGGCTGATGATTCATGCTGAGCTCAGCGATACGTGACACATTCAAACAATCACTCTGCTCCGCTGTGAAGTGGAAGGATTGATTTCAAATCAGCTGGTTGGATATTAGACACAAGGTCTCGTTTTCTGAACTGAAACCACGTCCGACAGCCAATTTCACACAGAATGAAGTTTGTGTAGGTCTATAGATCTGTTCATGGGACTAAGGCACAGGGGAGCATGTCTGGTTGCCCACTGTGGTTCAGGCAAATAGTGTACTTTGTGTACATTTTTCCTTAGAAACTGATCATTGTTTCCACATCTACTTGTCCAGCTAGTAGAGTTACCACCAACCCTAACCCTAAGTTGTAGGAAGAGGGGAAAGGCTTGTCAAGAGAGATGAGACAGTCTGGTCTACAGAAGGTTTTTTTCTATTTGACTCACCAGCTTGTAATGTTATCCACGTTTGAACCACACAGATATTTACCTTGTTAGCTTTGTCACCAGTTTGCATATAATTCCTGGGACAGGCTCACCCATGAAGGATCCATCCATTGGATCCCTCGAGCTTTTCAAACTGTACGAACTAGTCAGTATTCAAAAGCAACCTCCAAGGGATAAAGCTCCATTTTCGTTTAATATGGCTCATTTCAGGTTATGTCAGAGACTGTTGCTGTCTCATAAAAGGTCATACCTCCAGTTTAATCGAGCGTTATTCACTAAACCCTCCTCCTCACCTTTAAAAGCCTCCGTGAGCGAGAGGAGCTTTTTACACCAAGCTGAATCTTCAACCAGCCAACAGATGACGGAGCAGAGAAAAACATCTGCAGACAGTCATCACTGTCTTCAGCCAAGAAAAGTCGGTCATGGCATTCGTCAACCTTCAGCTTCACCTGGCAGCCACTCCTCTGCAGACTCTGGTCATTCAAGGGCTCCAGGGTCTCCTCAGCTTTTATTTGAATTCCTAATCATGAGAAGAAGAAGAATCCTGGACCCAGAGCTTTAATAAAACCTGGTCCCAAAGTCAATATGTTCTTTTTTAGCCTGTGTTCCACCCATCCACCAGTTTTTGTGTAATCTTACTGACAAACAGACAAACAGCATGAAAACCTAACTTCCTTGGTGGAGGAACAAAATATGAATAACAACATATGGAGATTTGTACTCCTTTTTAAAGAATGGATCCTTCATTTAGCTTCATGTGCCTCCACGTATGAGCTTCTAGACTCTAACTGTAGATAATCATGTTAACAAAACCATGAAACACTCTGACATTCAAAGCAAAAGTCCCTCCAGCGCATGAGTTTCATTGTTATTCGATTTTAACTTGTTCCACTCACGCAAAAAAAAACAGCGTTTCGTGAAATATGGCTCTGAAAAGGCTCTGCACTTCTAAAAATAGATTTTCGTGTGGAGGATGATGTTCCAGCGCAGCATGTTTGTTCACGAATGTGAACGCCGCGGTCGTTCGTCTAATGAGATTTGAGGAAAGATGGCACTTGTTACTGTGTGGGCTGGAAATAGGTCTGCTCCATCTGTTGTTACAGGCAAAGCAAAACAAAAGAGCAGCTAAATGGCCGATGTCCGTGATTTAATCAACGTCCTACGCTGCCGACCTTCTCCTCCTGGCTCCCTCTCCTCTGATAATCACTCTTCTGCTCTGGACCTCACTCGTGTTCCTGGTGAATTACACTGATTGGAGTCTCTCGGGCAGATCTGTACGACACGTGGATGAGCGGCCAAATCGTCTGAATGCATAACTGATTGGCTTTCTGAAGATGAACTGATTGAAGGGGCTGCAGGCGTTCCCTTTGATTCAATCAACATCTTCTGTCTGCTGCTCTCCTCACGATGAAAAGAAAACTGAGACGCAGCAGTTTCCTGAGACCTGCCATGGAAACGGTTAAGACCTCACAGTGTTGATAGAGACACATCTTTTTAATAAAAGCATTTTATTTCCAAGCAGAATGAGAATGTTTTATAGCGATGTCTGTGATTTTAGTTTATTCTCTAAAAGAAGAACAATCGATAAAGAACCGTAGATGAAAACCATGTTGGTCCGTCCCAGTTGACCGGGTTGGGGTCAAATTTCACTAACAATGCCTGTTGTCTATCAACCCAGTGGCCTAATGGATAAGGCATCAGCCTCCGAAGCTGGGGATTGTGGGTTCAAGTCCCACCTGGGTTGTTAATGAGGAAACTCATCCTTTGTCATTCAGATACGAATACTGTGACATTTAGGTGATTTTGTACTGGTATTGAAAGGATTCAAATCTTTGATGATTTAGCTTTCCAAACTGACACTTGTTATGACCTATAAATGGAATATTCCACAAGCATATCATGTTATCATACGTATCTGAGTCAGGTCAAATGTCGGAACATTGCTTATCATAGAGTCACTTTCCCTCCCAACTGAAAACTGAAGGTCATTTTAAACATTGCACAATTACTGTGAGGACAACTGGGATGATGGATGGTCAATGTGGCCCCCGGGGGCCAGTTTGAGAACTGTTGATACGCTTCACATTGCAAAAGCGTCGTTAAAATAATAAATTACACTGGAAAATATTATGAACTTCCAATTATTGACGCATCTCCAGTGGATTGTTGCTCATTTCCAGAGAGAAGGAGATGAGATAGATAGATAGATAGAATTCTTAATGATTTCTGAACACGATTTTTAGCTTAATAATTTTATTTAAATATGTATCATATTACACATTTCATTATATGTTTTGTATTTTGGCATGTTTTTATTACTGTACAGATGAAAAGCTGAAACATCATTTACATCATCACTTGTCCTGATGACGATGACATGGATCCTCAGGGACTCAGGGGGGGGGCCGATGACCTTCTGGATCCAGTCAGTGAGCCTGGTGATTCGAGTGTAGACGCCGTAGTAGCCTGGACGCCCGCAGCCTTTGCCCCAGCTCACCACCCCGGCCAGTAACCAGCGACCGGACGGCCCCTGACAAACCAAGGGACCCCCGGAGTCCCCCTGACAGAGAGAGGCAGCGTTACAGTGGCAGGAAGTGAGATTATAACAGCTCTATGTTCAATAAAGACCATAATACTAAAAGCTGATGGTCAATATCTTGATAAAAAGGGGAAACTAAATACACTCAAAGTGGACCTTTCTATTGACATTCAATTTTGTCAAATGTTTTATGTTATAGGAACCTTACTGAATATTAGGAAGCTGTCTGTAGTGCACAGTTTAACGCTTTGCTCTGACGTAAGCCTGCAGCACAGCGACCCTGTAAGCAGCTCTTTTATAGAGTGAGAGTTAATGAGAGTGTGATCACAGTGTGGACGTGAAAGTGTCAAACTGCTTGAGTTTCACACCCCCAGCTGATAAACAGCAGCATTAGCAGGTGGAGTTGTGATTTCTGTTCAACTGACAAATACAGATTCACTGTGTTCAGCTCCGTGGCTTCCAACTGTCTGCCGTCTCGACCCGAGTGGGTCAGGACCAAAGAAGTCTGGAAATGATATTGGGGTTCGGGTCTGATCACACTGGCTGTGCTATTTACTAGGGTTTTTATATATTACACGTGCCCGTAATCTGGGAAAACATCCGGTTTGGGTTGAGCTCGGCTAATTATCTCCCCGGCTCAGTCGGCTTCAGACAGAAAATAATGGCCAGACTTTTATGGGCTCATAGTTTTAACACTTTTTCACTGCAGCTCAAAGCAACGCTGAGGAGATGAGATTCAACCAGAGAAATGAAGATGTAAAAACAAAGCAGAAAACATTCAGGATGGTGAATAAACTTCTCTGCGAGCTGCTAAGTGCCATCTTTATATCACATAGTAACCTAATCCATTGTTGAGATACAATATTAGTTCAAATGCAACTTTAAATTAAAGCTTCACTGACCTGGAGAGGAAACAGTCTTTGGTTTGTGTGTGTTCCTACCTGACAGGCGTCTTTCTCTCCAGCGCTATAACCAGCGCAAAGCATTCTGGGAGTGATCAGGTTGCCGTAGGAACGGACGCAGGCTTCCTCACTGACCAGACGAACGTCCACCTTCTGAAGCTCATTACTGGCTTTGCCTGGAGGAGGTCAAAGGTCAAACAGGTCAGTGAGTAGAGTAGAACAGATTTTTCTTCTTTTTAGTAAAGACAAATAATAAACTATATTTTCTCTTCTCCCTCAAGTCACTGACGTCTTCACTGCTCTGTTTTAATTCGACTTCTGGACGTCAGCTCCTCAGTGACTCCTCAACTTTAACTGAACTCACCTTGAAAAGTCAAACATTAAACTTATGGATGTTTATCACAACAACGAGCAAAACAACATCCCGTCAATTCTCAGGAAACTTTAGGTGTCACATTCAACGTGCGACCGATGAACTGCCTTTCTTTTTTTTAAAGACCACACAAAACAACATTATATTGCTTCCTGTTAAAATGATGTGTTATTATTGCATAACACAAAAAAAGCCAGTGGAACATAAAGTTTTTTACGTTCGTCTAGAAACAGGAATTAAACAACTTTATAGCAAAACAATAAAAAACCTGTGTTTGGACTTAAATCCATATAAATGAAACCTACAAGTCAAGTGCACCAAATAAAAGTCCACTTAAGGATTGTTAATGTTTATAAAGCTGCATGGTTATTGTAAAAGTGTATTTTTTACAAGGTTCAGTGAAGGTTTAATATATATTTAGTTTTAAATACATTCCTTCACCTTTTGTCCTGTGGAAAAGATTTCTAAAGATTAGAGGTTTGCAGTTCTTGGGGGATTTATTGAATTTCTTGTGGTGATCATGAAAAAACTATTTATCAGGATGTAATTATAAGCATTTGAACAACTTGGAGCAAACTCAGCTGAAAAAAGGTTTGTTTCATAAGCTAAAGTGAGTTCTGATTACTCATTGGAATCAATTGCCCCCCGTCCCATAAAGCCCAGTCTGCTCTGACTGGTCAACTACTCCCAGTATATGTAAGAAATGTCCATAATCTATTTTAATACCAAACCCCACTGTCTCCCAACACCTCACCCTCCCATTCCCTTCTCACCCCCCTCGCTGACAGCCCCCCAGCCGGTGACCCAGCAGAGCAGGCCCGGATCCAGCGGGTGGGTCGGCGGGGGCAGGCAGACGGGAAGAGCCGGTCCAGCCTGTGGAGCGGAGGGGGGGCGGTCCAGCTTCAGGAGGACCAGGTCGTAGTCGTGGGTTCTGTTGTCGTAGTCTTTGTGGAGATGGATTTCCAGGACTCGGGCCACCTCCTCTGTGGGGCTGCTGGGACTGAGGAGGAGTTTACCCAGGTGGACTGTCCACAAGGAGGCGGAGCTGTGCCTTGAGGAGGAGGAGGAGGAGGAGGAGGAGGAGGAGGAGGAGGAGGAGGAGGAGGAGGAGGAGGAGGGAGGAGAAGGTCACTTGTCATGTGTTACAGGAGCTTTATCTTACACTTGTTCTTTCACTATCGATTAAAAATTAAATATCCTTAAGATTCAGTATCTAGATAATTTTACTTCTTTCGTGTCTTTTAAAAGTGAATTTATTTCACAAACAGAATCCTCATCGAAGTTTTAAGATTCAGTAAATGCAAACTTTAATAATTACTAATTATTAATTATAAAAACAGTTTAAAAAACAAGCCGAGCAGTTTTTAATCCTCCACAGGATGTTGCAGCTATAAGTTTGGCCTCGATCCAGACCGTCTGTTCTGGTAATAATTAGAAATGTATATTAATACAGAAATATGCTGGTTTTGAGTCAAACAGGCTTTTACACTTAAAGTCTGAACAGCAAAGACAAAACAAAAGCACTGAAAATAACAGAGATTTAAAGAAAACAGAGAAAAAATTATTAATAATTTATTTAATTTGTTTGTGGAGGAAGCACTTTATAACACCTCGCTCATCCCACCACTTCCTCCCCTCTCTCTCTCTTCCTGCACGTACCGGTCGTCATAGAAACAGTGGGCTGCGGACACCACCCACTGGTTGGAGATGAGAGCCCCCCCCGCAGATGTGGGCACCCTGCACCTGAAGGCTGGCCTGCCATGGCCACTCCCCCTCCGAGGCGTTGGTGCCCCCGACAATACGACTAGAGGCCTGACTCAGGCCGCAGTCTGAACACACACACACACACACACGCACACACACACACACACACACACACACACACACACACACACACACACACACACAAGCACACGCAGTATTTAGCATGTACTTGCTGTCTTTATTTGCAAAATGTGTGTGTTGTGTTATCTGACCACACTGTTTTTCATCTGAGGCGTCTGGGCAGTCGGCAACGGAATCACACTCTGGGTTTGGCCTCTTCAGACACGTTCCATCAACACACACGTAGGTCACATCTGTGCACTGTACACCTGGACACACACACACACACACACACACACACACACACACACACACACACACACACCACACACACCACACACACACACACCACACACACACACACAGATGAAAACACAAACTGCTGCAGCTGTATCACGTATCCACCCTGTGTTTGTCCCAGTGTCACATCACCCATGACCTCCAGTAAATATTCTACACAACAGCATGTAAAGACGCCTTTATTACGTGTGTTGTGTGTTGTGTGTGTGTGTGTGTGTGTGTGTATGTGTGTGTGTGTGTGTTACCTTTAGTGCAGTTCATCTCATCTGAGGCTCCAGGGCAGTCCGGCTGTTGGTCACACACCTTGGTGTAGTCCACACATCGACTGTCATCCTCTGGACACTGGTACTGAGCCACACACACTGACAGACACACACAAACACACACACACACATGCACAAACACACACAATTTGACAATCTATGCAATCAAATATTTAAACTATTTAACAAAGCAATAAATGCCTTTTTTTATAGTATTTGGAGTCTACTTCATGCCTGGGCTATATCAACAAATAAAGAACAAAACTAATATTGGCCTTGTGTTTTAATGAGCGGCCAAATACCACATGTTTTTATACTGTGAGGAACCGTCTGCCATCACAGTGGAGAAAAGAAATCAGGGGGGGGGAAGAAGCAGGCCGATCAAATCCGATTAGCATCACTCTGACTTTTAAGCCAGCTTGCTTTCCTACGCAGCGGCACGTCCACGAGGTGCGAGTCTCAAACGTTTTAACTTTTCTGCCGTTTGCCAGTTCTGTCACATAAAACTGGCTCAACCGTCACAAGTGGCATCACAAGTTGTGTGGTGGAGGCTTGTGGTTTGAATACCCCGTGTTGTTGTGCCCTCGTGTCAAGAATACACACAATCAGGAAGTCCTGTTATAATACCGGTTTCATCTGGCAGTAAATGGCTCCAACATATAAAATCGTTGGACTTTACTGGGCTTCCGTGAACTTTATCTGTTATTGTTGTTCTTTCTGTGTCTCAAAGGAAAAAAAAATGTGGAAATGAGCATTGATGGAAATACCACAGTTCCTCTCATCGAGTCCATTGGGACAGTCCTTGATTCCATCACAGGCGGGAACACAAAGGCCAGTAAGGGTGCACAGAAACCTGCCAGGGCAAGCTACACAACACACAGACACACAATTAGATCATATGTAAACAACTGAAGCAAAAGTCAAATCGTCTCTCTCTCTCGTCTAAACGTCTTGTCTGTGTCTCCACAGCTTACGATCTGATAGGTTGAAGACGCTGTAGTGCAGCTGGAGGCCCGGCCCTGTGAGTGACACCTGGGACGTCATGGCGACGGTCACCACCCTGGACAGCAGGGACAGTCGTTCAGTGTACGGCTGTGGACTCCGGGTCCCGCACAGTCTGAGCAAGGGACAGAGACGCTGGGATCAAACTCCACTTACTGTACGTTTCTCCACAGAGTCGACGAGAAGTTAGAAAAACACAAAAGATTTATTATTTTGGAAATAAAAAGCCACATTTGGGATGTTGCTGCCCCCTGTTGGTCAGTACAGAATTGAACAGTGGGATGATTTGAACGCCACATTTTTACATTTTTAATTTATTTTCGTTATTTGTGTTTTTTAAATAAGCACCTTTTTGCAGTGGCGTTCTGATGAGTAGTCTGCTTTGTGTGTATGTGTGTGTTAGTGTGTGTGTGTGTGTGTGTGTGTGTGTGTGTGTGTGTGTGTGTGTGTGTGTGTGTGTGTGTGGTGTTTATCCGTGAGTCTGTCACACAGCTGTTGGTCTGCACCTCATGACCCGTGTGGAAACATTTCACAGGCTTCCTGTCACATGGCTCACCACAGACAGGTGTATGACCTACGTGTGTGTGCTGATGATTACTTCGGTATAGGGTCTAAAAATTTCCGCCTCCAGTTTGGCCTAAAAAAATATTAAAGTAGGTCTGAACATGTTGTTTTGTAGTTTGAGGTTCGCTGACCTTTCGGTTATTCTCATTTCGATCCTTAGATACATACGTCAAAATGGTAGACGTGGTAATTTGTGGAAACATAAAGTCACACAAATAACAAGTAAGGTATGGATGATACGCAATTCAACATTTACAGTATATTTGTTGACCTAAGTACTAATTTCATAGTGTAAAAAACTCTCTCAGATTTCAATCCAGCGAGTTCTGTTGATCTAATCTAGACTCACCTGCGGTTCTGGATGATCCACTGACCCTGGGTGCAGACCTCAGTGTCGCCAGCTCTGTTCAGCTTGTAGCCATTGAACTCCAGAGACAGACCCATCCATGAACTGGGCCTCTAGAGTAAATACAAAAATACAATAAAGTGCAAAAACACATCAAATAAAACAAGTCAGGCATCAATGCAACAATCATTAAATCAACCGGGAGAGAAAGAAAAAAGGATGAGGGAGTGTCTTACAGTAAAGACCCAGGTGCAGTTGGTGTCTGGAGGGTAGTAGCTTGGGTAGAAGGGGGTCCTCAGTGTCCCCTGGTACCCTGACACTGCCCACAGCTCTATGGTGGAGTTACACTCTGGGAGAGAAATATTTAAATTCACAATATGAATCCAAAAGTTAAACTTGAATTCTCTGGCATCCAGGCCTGAGCTTCACAGATCTCTGAGGAGAGAACTTGCTGTGTCGATCCAACCTATTCACCAGCACTTCTGCCATCAACCTCTGGGTCAGCATGCTAGTGGAAGGATTTTAGGACTAGTTAGGAGGGTGTGATGGTTTAGGTGGTCTTACCTTGGCGTTCCCGGGCCTGTGCGGACATAGAGAAGGGGTCCATGAAGTTTTCAAGTCCCTGTGTCGTAACCACCGTCATCCACTCCCCTGAAGACAGGATTCTGAGCCAACTCTCCTGTTGACTGCAGCCATCAACACTGAGAGGATAAAAGTAAGAGAATTGGCATTTCTGTAAAGGTGGATGCCAGTGAACCATCGTCACACAGAGGGTCAGGATTGAACTAAAGTGTCACAGCCGGTGAAAGATCCATGGAACGAGACTCACGATGCGATGAGGCGAGTATCGGTGGGGGTGAGGGAATCGAACACCACCAGCCGGTCCTGGCACTGTGGCAGCTGTATTTGCATGCGGAGCTCCAGCTGGGAGCCAGGTTCCGCCTGGAGGTGCCACCGGCAGGAGGAACGCTGTGTGTCGGGGCCACTGAGAGCCACAAGGCATCCGGACGACACCTTCTGGTGGTAGCAGCAGTCTTAGGGAAAGCATACGGATGATAACGGGTAAATTGTGTGTTTAAACTATGGATTATAGCTTAGCTGACAACTATTAAAGCTCAGATTTCGTGGGGGCCATGAACAATCATTAGCTTGTGTTAGAGATGAGCTTAAAGGCACTGATGTCATAGATGGTTCTGAAAACAAGGAATTTATTCATTAAAGGAACTGATATAAACAGCGGCTATGAAATAACTAACTAACTAACTAACTAAATAACTAACTAACTAAAGGGAAGATATACTGGGGGATCAGCCCACTTTCACACTTATTTGCACGTCCTGTATTTAAATCCTGGGTCAAACCATTTTGCCAGGTGAGCCGTGGACCTCCTCAGAACTGGTAAAAAAGAAAACAAGATTAATCTAAAACTCAATGATTAACAAAAGTTAACTACGCTACATGTAGAAAACAAAAGAAGCCCTGTGTTTTCATGTGTTTGTGGGTAACTAAGAGAAATGAAAGTGTTGCAGCTTGCGGGTCACACTGTGGCTGCAGATGAGGCCGTCACAGGCTTTAACCATTGTGGCTTGTCTCAGTGTCTCTTACTGAATACAATAGCAATCTAACATTAGCCTACCTCCAAGGCCAAGAGCGTAGCGTTGGCTAACCACGTGTGACTACGACTGTTGCAGCCAAGAGGCTAACATCACACGCTATCTTCTGTCGTGCTCGATTCTGAAACTGATCTCATTGTGATAACGTCCTTCACAAAAAGAAATCTCCTTTTAAAGGTCTCTAAAGTTCTGTAATCTTTAAGTGCAAGACAAAAGAAGCTGATGCCAAAGTGAGGATTGTTCATATCTAATATATCTAATACACGTTCCCTCTCTCCTCCGTTTCTCTCACCGCTGACCGACAGTGAAGGGAGGTGGAGGAGGTATCCATCGACGCTGACCACCTGTCCCTCCTCCCCCGACCCTCCAGCCTCTCTCAGGCCCTTCGCCAGGCTCGTAGCGACCTTCGTCTGCGTTAGCCACCCGGCATGGCTGCTCGGCACCGACATCACTATCCAGACGTGAGCCACAACACTCCCATTTCTGAAACAAACAAAGCGGCGAACAACACCCACGACCATTAGCATTGTTCGGAAAGTTCAAGCGCGTCGCACATGTGGATGGACACTAACAAACAAACAAACAAAAGCAGATCAAAACACAACTTCTTCTTAATGAATGTGACAACATGGTGAGTTAGGTTAGGTCAAACCCAGCTGTTCTGGCTCTGGGCAGGAAAATCCTATTTCAGCTAAGATGGTACCAGACTGGAGCCAGTTCCGCCACACTGGTTTCGCAGTTTGCAGTTATTATTGATATGTAAATGAAAAAGTTTGATCCACGTACGCAAAGGCGAAGACACTGGTGTCGATGAAGTATCGAGAAAGACTTGAGCCTTCCATTATCTTCGCTACCTGAAAGAAGAAACAGAAAAACATCATCAACCTCCCTAACTTGTATCTGTCTTACCTCGGTATGCATTTAGCTTCAGAGTATTTCTATCAGGAAGGACAGATAAGGACTGCAAGTCTCTGACTGTGGTGATCCAAGTCATTCCAGTTTACATCAGCATCACATGAATTCACAGTCCCTACTCACCATGGTCTTTACTCCCACGGCCTCGTTCCAGAACACAGGGCTGCTGGGAGAGGAAAGATCAGCAGAGAAGTTCCTGTTGAGGATGGACATGTAGGCTGCGTACTGCTGCCGGACACGAGGCTCCTCAATCCAAACCCTGTACTCTGTTGGAGAGGAAGGTGAGTAAATCATGGATTAAAACTAGAGAATTACTGAACAGAGAAGACAAGAAAGAATCACTCACCCAGGAGGTACCAGCCCAGCATGGCCCCTCCGAAAATGAGTATGATGAGGAGGTTGATGGCAACGCCCAGGAGACACTGGCAGGATCGAGTCTTCCAGACGGGTGGAGCCACAGCTTGTGGTCCAGCTTCAACCTGCGGAGGAGAACAGATACAAATTACAATATAAAATCCAATCACAAGTGTTTTGTCTCACGCAGTTTCTGAGTGGGATAGTTTCCCAGTGCCTTATATTCAGGCACTGGGTTGACAGGCTCGGCCGTTTTATCTCCCACGGTGACATTTATCTCTATTGAGGATCCAGACTTTTATTTGTTGGAAAAGACCTTTTCCATTGACTTTTCATGAAATGTCACAGTTGCCCCATAAGATTATATTGTAGCTACTGGCTTTCACCTTTAAAGTCCCCACCTGCGGATTTACAAAAGACATTCACAGAAGAACACGTGAGAAGGACGGGTTATGTTCTCGTCCCTCTAGCTAATCAATCAATCAATCAATCAAATTGTATTTGTATAGCCCATATTCACAAGCCACAATTTGTCTCATAGAGCTTTAACACGGCGTGACATCCTCTGCTAACACGTCTTAGCTTAAACTCCCTCTACTTAGAACACCTTTTGGTTTTGGTCAATTTTTTTACACAGTCTATTGTTCAGAGATTTCTGTCTGACTATAATTAATATACAGCCAAATCAATCACATCCATCTTTCTCACACCGAGGTGTGTTGAATGCCGGTTTGCTCTAACGGCTCAATGCATTCGCCACACAGAAGTCTAAATGTGGTGACTGATAAAACCCCTACTGCAAATGTATTTCTGTTTTTAGCATCACTCACCTCATCCTTCACAGAAGCAGTTGTGATCTTGAACGCCATTTCATCACTCCGCGCCCTTTGCTCCATGACAAACCATCTCACTGTCCATACGGGTCTCCAGGTTTAAAAGCTGTTATTTAGCATCTCTGGAAAGTCACGTTAGCACAGACTTCCCCCAGACCGAGAACGAGGCCGATCTCTGCTAGTCAGCCCGAAAGTATTTTTTAAGAAGTGGTTATTTCCCATGTCCCTGGATGATTATGATGAGGAATAAATCTCCATCGTGTGAGTCAGGTATAGGCAGCAGGCGCACTGATGTCCCCAACTGTCACCTAGCAACAGTCCACTCCCCTGCACAGGTACGTCTGATGGGAATGATGTTGTGTTCGCCCAGTAAGATACCCAACCCATTACCCAGAGTTCATTTTACCTTCCATGTAAACAAGAAATCCCAACGGGGCCACAACGTTAGTCTGCTGCACCGAGAGGAGAACACTCTGAGGCCGAGAGTCTCTGCAGGACAGTGAATGCACTGACTTCATGGACTTAATCCAGCCATATAATTAATTTGGCATGTTTTCTACAGCTACCCAAAATATGATATATCATGTGCAGAGCCCATCCTATGGTTTTTGTTCATTTTATCAGCCTGGGTGTGTGTGTGTGTGTGTGTGTGTGTGTGTGTGTCTTCGAATGTATTGGCAATGATTCCTAAGATGGTTCTTTCTGACCCTAATGGTAAATAAATGTAACTGAGGCTTGATGCTTTATTTTAACTTTTATTATAGATAGCAATGCATTTAAATATAAAACACAAACACAACCATAAATATAGACCCTCTATTTATATAAAATTCACATGTTTAATGCATATCGGCAAAACCAGACACTGAAGTGCATCCCTGACAGATATCGGCTGTTCCAATTATCTGGAAATAAGCTTGTTTCAATTTTCAAAAAGAGCGTCTTCCCTTCATTGAAAGACTTCGCTCACTTCATGAATCTATGATACATTGTGACATGTGCTGCTTTCACAACTGCACTTAACTCTGGGTAATCTCATCTGAAGTTAGAGAGCACAAACGTCCGAGTCAGTTGTTAGAAGAACACAGAGTGGAAAGGGTGCCTGGAAAGTTTCCTGCTAAGTTCTTCATCTGTGACAGTCGAACCTTTAATTTCTGCAATCGGCCGAACTCTTGTGAACTTGCACGAGCTAAACGTCTCCAGCCGTAATCGTGTGCTTCACGTTTCATGTTGATGGATGAAAAGTTTTCAGTTTATTTTCAACACGGTTCCTGTTTCGCCGGCATGTATCCGTCCCCCGAGGGTCTGAGACTTGGACTTGAACTCAAACCAGAGAACTGTTGTGGGAAAGAAATCCCTGAACGTGGCAGAGCACTGGAGGCGAGAGGTGGAGGAAACAGGAAGTGTGTGGATTCGCTGGACTTGTCCTCGTCTTCCAGGCTCTCATCGTGGCTCCCTCGCTCCTCACCCCCGCTGCTAACCCCTGAATCCAGGCTGTGGAGCTCCGGGCTCTCCGGCTGAAGCCTCTGCACTTGCTCGTAGTCGGAACAAACCTGAATTGACCTTTTGCCAAAAACGCTTCCACTGCCTCCAAACAGTTTCTGAAAATCAACTGGTCCGATTCCTCCCTGTCTCTCCTCTGGCGCTTTGTCAGGACTCTCATTGGCACTGATGTTATCGGCCTCCAGACTCTCCTGACTGACCTCTTCACCGCTGCACATCCCTGAGTCTAGTCTCTGGAGCCTCGAGCATTCCACCTGGAGCTTCTCAACCTTCTCATAGTCAGAAACGACTGGCAGTGGCTCACTGCTGCTGTTGCCTTTGGAGAGCAACCGCAGCATCTCCAGTTCCTTCACTCTTTCCTCCTCTCTAACCTGTTCTGCATTTCTGCCGTCACCCAGACTGTGACGAGTGCCATGAGGTGCATCACAGGCAGAGGGCAGGGGGAAAGGTGGAGGAGAACAGAGGTGGGAGTAATTGGGGTTCAGGAATATGGAGCAGGTCAACTGGCAGATGCTCTCACTTCTCATCTTCACCAGCAGAGCCGCCTCTTTGCTGCAGAGCGTGGCAGCATCCACCGAGGAGACCACCTCCACAGAGGAGATGTCCTCCACTTTCCTGGAGGAGAGGAAGGACTCGTTTGCCAGGTGAGGGCTCAGCCAGTTCTGGAAGAGACAAGGTGGGAGGAGGCATCGAGGTGATTAACAATATGCAGAACAAATACAAATTTACAAGGTTATAAACCTGCAAAAATTAACTGTAAAAGGAGAATTAAACGGTGCTCATGAGGTTTTCTATCTTCTTCCTGTTTTCTCGTGTCTGTAAATGTCACGTATGTTTTGCCAGATGATTCTTTTTTTTCTGTCTGGTTTCACATCCCACATAAGCACATCCGTTTGTTTGGTTCTCTGCCTTCTTTAATATGCGTTGAGTTTATTCCATCTTTAAAACGGTACTGTGGATAGAGAGCTGTGCAGCTGGTTCACACCTCTCACTGTTTAACATTTTTTCACATTTTCCAGCAGGCGGTTATCAGCCAGTTATCTGTGGAAACCACCGAAAGCTAACTGCCCCAACGCCCAATGACAGACAGAGCTATTACTGACATGCTGAAGAGGTGACATTGGACTAACATGTGTTTGGTAGTTGGACTCAACTCCCTATGAACACAACTGATTTCCTGCGTTTGCTAAATGGGTAATTAAGATATTTTAATAACACGTTAGAGTCACGCTGCTTGTTCTGATGCCCAAATATATGAACTGTAATATTCCTTTTCACACCAGAGTCTAGTGTGTATCTGTATTTAGAATAAACCGGAACAAACTAAATCAAGCGATGAGCACTAAGATGAGAAGAATTGAATATGCTCACCTGGAAATCGACATCTTTAAGGAAGGACTTTCCAGGGTCTGGACCTCTCATCTTCTCGTAAACCCTGAAGTACAGGATGACATGGCAGCTGTCAGAAAACACAGAATTCAATGCACGTATAGGACAGATTTTCTTCTTTGTGTGGTTGTGTCTGCTCACCAAGACGCTTTTTCAGTCCTGAAGAGGATGACGGCCAGAATCGAGGCCAGCGCTGCACCCCCGATGATCACGGCCAATATGGCTCCAGTTAAACCTGACGGACAGAGGGATTCTCATTAGCTCAGAGGTCGGCACACTTTGTGACAAATCTGGGTTGTGTGCACACAAAAAGAGAATAAGCTTATTTGACAAGTCGTATAAGAGACTCGTCGGTGTTTCTTTATTTAAACTTGTTACTTGTTACTTTCCACTGAGGTTAAACTAAACCAATTTATTTTTGTTATGCTTGGCATTGAACATTTACGTGATGGTGGTCTTGTGATTCCCACAGGGGACACCCATGATGCACTGGGGCTCCAGTCACTCCACGTCGACACGCCCCAATCCACATTAGACTTCACTCGTGCACGTGCCTCGTGCTTCTCTCCGAGTGCGAGCGTCTTCTCGTACAGCTCTGCCGTGCAGTCCCGCTCACAGTTTGTCTGCTTTGTCTGCTTTGTCTGCACAGAGGGATCCTGGTGAAGAAGAAAAACAAGCAGGGGGACGTTCAACATGTCTGTCCGTCCACTGATGTTTGGGTTTTCTACAGATCATGTGTAAGTATCAGAGACTCCCTGAGGGTCAACAGACCACAGCAGTTCACACAACACAACACTTTAGAAAATAACATTTTGCACACAAAAACCCAAAACTTTATACATTTCACAAAACCCAATCCAACAACACAACATCGTTAAATTTGGTTTGGTTTTGACCTTCAATGCCACTGTAATAAATCATCTAAGATTCACTCTTAAGATCACCCAACACTTAGTTTTACCATACACACACACACTGTATTAAAACAAACACAATGTATACACACACTCCATGACTGATCCCATCTTTTCCACTGCAGCTGGCTGGTGTAATCATGGATTCTTGGGTGCTCCTCCACTTCGGAGATCCAGGAAGCGGTGGTGCCGTTGATACCCGGTTGACCTGGAGGATTCAGCTTGACTGTGGGATCACACAAATGATGTGTTGGTCACCATGGATCACAAAGTAAATCACAGACACTCATTCATCACACTCACTGTGGCAGGCTGGCTTGAAGGAGATGGTCAAAATCTGCTTGGCAGGGGCACACTCCAGGTTTATGGACAGGATGTGATTAGACAGGAACTGAGAAAACATTTAACAAAATAATATTAATATAAGATATAATAGGTGTTAATGAATCAGAGCTGCTGAAGGAATAAGAGCTTTAAAGGAGACATGTTCTGATCGGGGTTTGTGTTATCACTTGAAAAGGTTCACATGCTCCAATTTAGAAAACACATACCCTGACTTTGTTCGGTGTCATAACAAACTTGACATGATTATGCAAATGTAAGGCATTGGAAGTATCAACTGGACTAGGGGGGGGGGACTCGGCTTTTAACTTTGCTGAACTTTTACACTCACAAAATCCCCTCTCGAACACACTACAGGTGTATACATGTATAGATGCTGCGTCCCTGCACGTCAGACAGGTTTGAATCAAATAAAACTACAGAAACATTTGTCTCATATTTGATAAGCACATATTTTTAACAGGATGTAGAATTTCAAACTTACCCTGGAATTTCTTTTGAAGTCCAAGGTGCACTTCCTCAGTCCCGGTCCGGACACATGAGCCGGCTCCAGGTCACAGGAAGCGTTGTAAAAACGTCTAATGAAAAAGAGAAAAAGCTTATTCACTTCACTGCATGCTGTATTACTTGAGTACATATATGATATCTTTGTGATTGCCGT
Source organism: Pseudopleuronectes americanus (assembly GCA_038501795.1). NCBI lineage: Eukaryota > Metazoa > Chordata > Actinopteri > Pleuronectiformes > Pleuronectidae > Pseudopleuronectes > Pseudopleuronectes americanus. The sequence goes on from CM076721.1 coordinate 1,249,805, forward strand.
GCTTACTGTGGTTTACATTCAACCCTTTCAGCGTTAAGTGTGCACCGAGCCTCCCTGTGCTCATACGCACTTTTCCACACACAAGTGATGTATTGGTTGTAGTCAGTGTAGCAGGTCAGATCTGTGGGAGAAATAGTGAAATGCCAAATCTGTCATGTGAGATTTTTTTCAGAAGATCTTCTCATAAAATCATAAAAACACTAACTTTGATCCGGCTGGTCGGGACAATCCGGCATCGTGACGCTGAGGACTTGAAGCACAGCGAGAAGAACCAGCAGAGCAGTTTGCTTATTTCTCTCCATTTGTTTTGTCATCAATCATGAGGAAGGTTTTTCTTTCTGGGAGATCTGAAACCTCCGGGGGTTGTTGTTTCCAGACAGACGGTCGACTGCTCCAGACCTGTGGCTCACTGGTTCCTCCTTCTCATTCTGTGCAGATGAAGCAGATGCAACCGAGGACGAGTGAGAGAGGGATGTCCTGTCATATTTTATACCTATAATCTGCTGATAACGTTCAGAAATAACCCCCCCCACCGCAAGATGTCAAGATATAGATGACAGTGACGCCCACACTGCAAAAAGCAGAAATAGACATGTTTCACATCTGCCCTTAGTCTGGTTCCATGGGTGACAAACACCTGTTTGAATGTGCCAGATGTATTATGAATTATAAATATCATTCTATGTTTAGCCAAACTTCAAGTTTCAGGATCAACACTTTCTTTTATGTTTGATTTAATTAATTTACAGCCTCCCCCCTTATAGCTGGGATCCAGAGTCCTGTACAGCAGCACTTAGATCCCCTTTGATTTGTATTTCAAAAATAAATTTCAGATTTTTTAAAACCCAAGTATTGAAAAGCTTCAGTAGTTAGTTTCAGCCCCTCACCACATCAAGCACCACTCGCTGAGAGGTGAGATCTTACACATTTATGTTATTCTTCACATGGGTTTATTCTTGTATTGTGGCAGATGTGAAAGTTCAAAACTAATCTAAGCTCCACATCTATAGTCCGTCGTTTGCACTAAAAGACTTTAACTGCCTCACCTGCTGATGACGCTGCTTCATTCCACCTGACTCCCTGTAAGAGAACGTCAGGCAAGTGTCAAGGAGGATGTGAAAATAATGTTCACACTCACTGAGGGTCACTTCTGAGAAATCCATAATCACGATGACTCTCGGTTTGATTCTAGCTCTAGTGTGTGTGGGCGTGTGCGGGTCTGTGTGTGTGTCTGCCCCAAATACAAAAGATTAACATATTAGTAAGAATACATTTCTATAAAAGCAACCTTTTTGTGCGCACAACTTTTAAACATATTTTTACATTATTTTGTTTTTCCATTTTCATGCACAGGGGAAGCCACAGGTTCTCTCCCCTGTTATTGTGGTAGAGGATGAAGGTCAACGGGTTTTTTCTGAGAACCCAAAATGTTTCATGATGCACTTCCTGCGTACTAGACTTCCTGTTCTTAAAACGACAGATATCAGATTAAAGTTTAATTTATCTTATCATTGATGGATGTAACAAACCTCAAGTGAACATTTCCAATAGTTTGTTTTATTGGAAACGAGCGAACGTGTCAGTTACCAGGAAGATGACCAAGTTCCCTTTTCAAGTTCTCAGCTGAATAGATCCTCTGAAGATCACAATATATATATAATGTTTTATAATACTCTTTATATATATATATATATACACTGTGGTAACATAAAAATCTAAACTTTTGAACCAAATATAAGTAGAAGTAGTTCTTTGCAGTTTCTGTCGCAGAAGATGTCAAACACACACTCGCACTGAAGGTTATACAAACTTTTAAGCTACAAAAGTAGAAATCTAGAAAATCTAGAGACTGACGAATTGTCTCCTCTTCCTCCAACTATCCAGACATGAAGCTGCAGTATCCTGGATATGAGCACAGCCAGCAGATCACTGGGGGGTTTCAACTCTTTCTTATCTCAATTTATCAAGTGCTGAGCTCGATGGCAAGTTAAGTTTACCGTTTTATCTTCTTCTGACATTTGGACTTCCCCTAACCTGCTCTTCTTCGACAAGCAAAGAAATGAAACCACAAAAACTACACACGCACAAAAAGCACACACACTCACACAAATAAACCACTTCCTCAGCCTTCTTCTCTTCCCAGTAAGCTACTGTTGTTTCTACAAAGAAAAAAAAACTCTCCTCATGGTTCACGTTCTCGATGAAGCTGGTGCAAAGGTTTCTATAGTCACAGCCTCTAATGGTCTGAATACATAAAGATGGACGACATGACGGACCCCCCAAAACTGAAGCCAAATATCTGGATCACCCCCTGGTGGTTGGCTGCAGTATAGGTCACAAGTCCCACTTCCTCCAAGTTGGTTGTCGGGACATGGAGCAAACTAAAAAGTCAAAGTACACTTCAAGCAAATTTCTTAAGGATGGCTACTGTCATTTTAGGTATCGCACTGATGCCTGTTCTCATACATTTCTAGGTCTCATATAGCATTTAGATGTATAATGTCAAACTGACAGCTGAGATGCTAGTTTCAATATATAGATATAAACATGGATTCCACCTGTTACAGACAAATTAAGCCATAATACTTTGGATACAGATTTATATGAGACAAGAAAGAAGCCATTACATTTCAAGGCAGATCTCTTAGAAAATGCAAGATCTCAAAAAAATATTTTCATTTGTGGATCTCATCAAAGAAAGAGTCAATGTTTAAAGATCACTATCGCTGACAGACAACCACACACAAACACACAAACACACACACACACACAGTATATACACATTAAGATCCCTTCTTATCTCTCTTCATGACGTAAACCAACCACACTCGATTCTATCGTCCTGTAAAACTTCACGATCACTTCTGCCCAAGCATCACTTCCTCCCACACACTGGCTCAATTACAGTTCACTCATAGAAGAAGAACTTACCCGTCCTGGAAGAACTCGGCCGGTTCTGTCAGACTAACACACACACAGCGGTCGAGAAGTCCTGTCCCTGGCGGGTGTGCTGAAAGAGCTGATGTTCTTCTCTGAGGATCTGAGCTGATATGAAAAATGAGTTACAGGAAAAGAGTGGTTGAGTGTGGTTTCTGTGAATGAGGTGTGATGCCGCATTCTGACACGTTATCCATGTTTCATTAGCTGTGAATCAACGAGATGGAAACCCAGTTTGACATGTGATACTTTCCAAGAGGCCGTGTCACATGTTCGTAGAAGTGACAGAAGTGTGTGCTCTCCCAATTTTAGGTGCAGAGGAAATTCCCCTTAATGTAGAGAAACAAAACCCCAAACTGTCAATTCCAAAAATCCCTTAGATCTGAAACTTAAAGGATTCCTGTTGGAGTTATGATTTTTGTCCGCGTTCGTTCTTTAACTCATTTCCATCATATTTTTATGATCCGAGGAAGAACCCCCATTCAATTCAGGGGCGGGTTTGGATCAAGGTGCTGGATCCAGGAATCTGTTTCACTTTCCTCAACATTGTGAGATAGTGAAAAGAACCTAAAACCTCCCGACGAGGGATTTTCTCTTTAATCGCGCAAGATGATTTGTTCCCACACAATCAACTAACTTTAACACACAATAACCTTGAGAAAACGAGTTTGTTCACCAAATGATTCCCGCTGATGACAAACCTGTGTTCTCATATAAGAGCAGCACAAATTTTATCATGTGACTATTCAAGGTGAAAATAGAACTTTCTGTGCATCATGGTGGCTGCATGCATCTGAAGTCATTAGTGACGCTCATGAATTATTTGTTAATTATGTTATGCACACAAGATAACAAATAAAACTAAGGGCACATGTTGAACTAGATGAGTTCCTGCTGTAGCTCTAACATGAACTCAGTGGAAAACTGTTCTAGAGCTTTGCTGCCCTCAAGTGGATGGATGGGTGAACTCATCAGGAAAAGCGTACTGTTGACATTTATTCACTTTGTAACAATAAAATAGAAAAATATATTGATACAGTGTTGAACAGGAGTATAAAGTACATGTTACAATTGTCCAAAATGTTACTTTTTACTTTTTTGCTAGTAAGAGAATATCAGATTTTCATTTTATTTTTACAGATGATTTAAGAAAGTAATAATTTAGGACTTTTTTGACGAGGTGGCTTAAAGGGACAGAACTCTGCCTTTGGACGTCATGTTCTTAGCAAGATAAGAGAAATAACATCTTTGTCGGATCGACACACTCACCAGCTACGACCAGGATAAGACGTCTACTCCCTCTGACTGGAAGAGCCGAGATAAAGAATCAGGTCGGCCTCCTCCTCGTGCTGCTTGTCTGGCTTCCATGAAAGGAAATGGAAGGGTTTTCCGAAATGCCCTTAGCTGAGTTCTCCTCTTAAACAGAAACAGAGGAACTGGATTATTCTGTCTCACTTCCCTTTTCATCCAGCTCCTCTAATTTCAACTAGTCATAGTTGACATTTTGTATCATGTTCAAAGCCGTGGGAGATGTTTGAGTATCTGTGTCACGGGAACATGACTTTTAGAGCCAAAAGTGTGTAGCTGCGTATTTCTTTATTTCTATTATTAGCTATGATTCTTGTTTTTCCATCTCACGTGGGCTTTCGCAGGTTTTCATGACAAATTGTACAGTCAGACAAAGAGAATTATAATCATATTGAGTTACCAGCTTTAATTTTATCTTAAAGCCACAAGCAAAACCTTGGAATGACAAAGAAATTCAGAGAATTCCCAAAGAAAATAACAATATTTGGTAATAGTGTCTTGTAATTGTTATTTGACAATCTAAGCTGTAACTGAGATGTGATCAATAACCTACAAACCTTGAGTATAAACAAATAAACACATACACAGATATATATAACATCGACTCGTTTTGATTCAAAGTGTTTTATTAGACACAAGTATTGAAGCTGTAAACAAATCTTTTCAAAATGTACTTCATGTATTTATGTATATCTATGTTTCAATACTTTATAGTTTTGTTGAAAGAATTGTTTCACATCGAACTCGAACAGAGGAGGTTGATACCAACACTTTATCAACTCTCATCTGTGAGCTCAATGTCAAAGATTTCACATTTGTTTGAGTAAACAGAGAAAATATCATCTTAAACTCTAGAGGTCTGAACCAAGATTCACGTCTTTATTCCATCGTTTATCAACAAAAAGTGTTTTCACGCTGCAAATGAAACGAACCATAATCCAGTTTGATCCGGAATGAGACCAGTGGGGTCCGGGCCCAACGAGGCAGGTGTCGAATCGCCCTATGATGTGCTGATTTAGCATCTTTGGACCGACCCAGGATAACTGTCTTTGTGCTAAGCTAAGCTAACACGCTGCTGGTTGTAGCTTCATACAGTATTTAGCGTGTTAGGAGAGGAATCAATCTTTTAATCCAACCTTGGTTAAGATCAGACAACAAGTATTTCCCACAATGTAAAAATATTCCTTTAAACACTTTCCCCCCCGACAGCAATTAAAGAACCTCCTCCTCTCTTCTCCTGTCAGTCAGTCCGAGTCTCCAACCACCAACCAGCACACGACCTGTACTTCTCAGCCAATCACAAGTGCTTCCCTCGCCCTTCGGATATGACGTGCTCGGGGGCAGCGCGGGTGTACCACTCCGACCAGCCGCCGTCGTACACCGACGCCTCCGGGTTCCCACACTCGTGGGCCGCAAACGCCACGTGACACGCCGTCACGCCCGAGCCGCACAGGATGCAGAGAGGTCGACCGAGGTCAACTCCTGCTCGGCCGAACACAGTCTGGAGCTGCTGCTTGGGCAGGAAGTGACCCGACGTGGACAGGAAGGAGTTGAAGGGCACGCAGATGGAGCCGGGGATGTGGCCGGGCTCCGTGTCTGTCAATCAACGAGAAGGAGAGAAGAGTATCTGAATCTGAAGTGTGTACTTGTACCAGTGATAATAATGTATTTGGTACCAAAAACATATTGAGGTTTGATACAAAGTCGTAATAGTGAGGATCATCTTTTGGAAACCAAAATGCTCAGTTCAGAAATGTCCACAAGGATACCAGCAGTAGATCTATAAGCTGTGGAATTATGACTTTGATTTGACAGAACAACATGGCAGCAGTAGCCTCACAGGCACTGCACTGAAAACAGCTGGATTCAAAGTTCACTGCTGATACTGACTTGTGGAGTTTCACCTGCGGACGGGCACTGAACCAACACATCAATGCACTGGGTATTCGTGTGTGTGTATCTACAGTGTGAGTGGCAGTACATGTTTGAGTGTGTGTGTCTGTGTGAGTGTGAAGATGAAGATAAGGCACGTCCTGCTTATCACTGCACACAGGCTGTCCTCATCTGTGTGTGTAGACAACCACTCATTCCCTGCTACTGTCCTCCTGTGAGCCTGGACCCTGTGTACCAGTGTGTGTGTGTGTGTGTGTGTGTGTGTGTGTTATATGTAGTTTATGGGTCAGTGACTGTAGATCAGTAGATGAACTGTGTGGGTCCTGTTTGCTCACTGTGTATTTGTGTTGTTGAGTGATTCAGTGTTTGCCCTGAATAAACTCTGCAGGACGCACACATATAAGGAAGTCATCGAAGAGAAGCTTCCAGAGGATTTCACTGTAGAACCTTTGAGAAACTTAAAGGCAAATGTGGCTACTTTTCATAATGTAACTCGTAATTTGCTTTTATGAATCTTTCTATTTGTTCTTATTAAATCATTGAGAAGGGATACAGATATTTCACCTCACTCTTTAGTGTTTCAATTCAGAAACCAGTCCCTGTCATTGATTTCTCGGGTACAGTGTTGTGATGAATAAAGTTAATGATCATCTAATAGGTCGTGAAGTCAAATGTTGATAACTGGAATCTGTGTGGTGGTTGCAAATGTCGTTAAACACATTAGCGAAAAAAATATCTTATTATATAAAAAAACTGCACCGTAAGTTCAAATCAAAATACAATAAAGTGTTAGCCTCCAGAGAGCTGTTATAGATTATCATTTAATAACCAAGTGTTCTGACAGAGAAGCTGCTGTTTGAATAACATCACTGGTCCAATGAGTGATTAGATTCTCTGATGTGATTTATAGTTTATTATTAATATGTTGTTTATTCATCATTTAGGTCATTTTAAAGCCCAAACATCCAACAATCCTTACTTCTAGCCTGTTTATGAGGTACTGGGATTTCCTTTGTGTTATGTGTCTCTGTTGGTTTTCAGTAATAATGCTGAGGATGGTAAAAGCTTCAGGGACATTTTCTGTAGAATTACTCCTTATTTTCAATTCAAACAGTGTTTCACATTGACACGCACTTTTAAAATCATGTTTACCCTGAAATAAAAGGACAAACATTGTGATTAATTCATCACGAAAACTGGTAACACAACATCCCATATGACAAACCAATGAATTCCCAGTGTGCTGTAGTTTTCCTGTGGTTCACCGAACAATGATGTCCTATCTGCTTCTGTACAGAATCACTTCCACTTATCTGACCAATGAAGGAACAGTGTCTTAATCAGTTAACATGTGTAACTTGATCAGTGCGATCAATAGGACTGGATTCACTCAAGTCTGGTTCATATAACTTGGTGTAAGAAACTTTTGGGAGAGCATGTTTTTATGGTACTATCATCACACAAGGGACTCATATCATCAAATCATGACAGGATTCAGAAATAGACCTGAATTGTCAAATGATCTTTAACCCCAATGAGATACCCAGAACATGTAGGGCCCCACGTCAAGGGCCTCATCTGCAAATACATGAAGTTTAAGATTGAGCATTAACAACCAGCCGTGGCCCAGGTGCTGTACTGCCATCTATTAACAATCTTAATATCACACTGTTATTGTGCCAGTTGCCTTCTTTAAGTTTCTATTTGGCCTCTTTGTGAAGAAAGAAATAAAGTTGATGTGTTATTAACATGTCAAATGAGCAGAGACAAGTCAGGAAACTTGTTCTGACCTGGTTCAGGTTTTGATTGCTGAAGTTATAAGATCAGAGGATGTTTTAAGGATGCTGCTCCTGATCAAACAGGACTGAAGTGGAGTTATTTCTCACTCTGGTTTGTTTGATCATATACTGGTTTAATTAACTGGAGATGGTTCAGATGACACAGACTCTCTGACGGAGCACTCACTGTCTCTGGGCTCAGGGTCCAGCCCTCGGAACCGGCCCAGGGGCCTGGCATCTACCACCTGGAACTTCTTGGTGTCCAGGTTCTCCAGCATGTCCTCGTAGGTCTTGACCCAGGTCCGGTTCAGAGAGGCCTTGAACTCGCTGGGTTCAGGTCTCCGGTACTTGCCACTGAGGGGTCCACCGTCCAGCTCCCAGTTCCTGAGGCCCCCGTTGAGGAGCGACACCGCGCGGTGCCCGAACACCCGGAACATCCACCACACGCGGGGCGCAGAGAACGCGCCGAACTCGCTGGCGTCGTACACCACGACGTGCGTGTCGTTCTCTATCCCCAGGTTCCCCACGTAGTCTGCGAAGAGCTTCTCCGGCGGCAGCATGTGGTCCAGGGGAGAGGTTCTGTCGCAGCACTGGTCGATGTCAAAGAAAGATGCGCCCGCGATGTGCCTCCTCTCGAACTCGCTGCGGGCGCTGCGCCGCAGCTTCGGCAAATACCAGGACGCGTCCAAGATGCGCACTTTGCCCTGAGCGCCCACAGCCTCCAGCAGCCACTTACTGGTGACCAGTGCCTGACGCGCCATGGTGATAGAGCAGAGGAAGACACTGACAGGTATCCCAGTTTATACAGTGTCTACAGAAAACCCTGGGCCAAAGGTCAGAGATAGAGAGAGAGAGAGAGTGAGGGAGAGGGAGAGCAACAAGTACACGCCCCTGCAGCAGCTGGGAGTGAGTGATGACTCGTTACAGTAATGTGATTACTTTGTAACGATTAACCTACAGGCTAAACAAAGGTGCAGATGTAAAATTAATGAAATATTAGTACAAATAATTACAATGATAACTATATTAGTAGAGGTTGTATGGTAATCATAATAAAATAACATTATAATGTCCATAAGTATATTACACTATCACTATCAGCCTAAAGTAAAGTTGTAATTGCGCATGATTGTGTATTATTATTATTATTATTATTATTATTATTATTATTATTATTATTATTATCATTCCTATTATTTATAGTAGTAGTAGTAGTAAAAGTAGTACTAGTAGTAATAGTACCTAGTGTTGGGCTATAGTAGTGGGTTCAAAACTAATGACGAGCAGCTATAATAACCAGGATTAGCCCCTTGTATTTTGTGTTGAAAAGTGTTCTATACGTAATTTCATGAATCGTATTTATATATGTATTTATTATTAGTTGTAGTAGTTGTTGTAGTAGTAGTGTTGTTGTTATTAGGTAGGAACAGACGGTTCGGCTGTTTTTCTACCCGGTAGGTTTTGACCGGTGCACACTGAAGTGTCTCTGCGGATGTTGACGGACTCACGTGTCGCTGCTCGGCTGTCTCAAGTTGTGTCTTGTGTTGTGTTGACTGGTTGTGTTGACTGGTTGTGTTGACTCGGTTTCCTCAGGATGTCCGCGTCTCTGCTGCGGAGAGGACTGGAGCTGCTCAGCCACGACATCAAAGGTCAGCGCGGCCGCTTAGCTCGTCGGCTAACGGGCATTAGCATCGTGTGGGAGTTTGCTCTAATTCATGCTGATGATGCTAATGGAGCTTCATTTCTCTTGAATATCATTGACATTAATGCACGGGAACAATTAATCAAGTGTTTAATGCTCAGGAAATGATGACAAACAAAGCAAGAATCACACATTTTGAAGTTTAAATATGAAATTAATATCAAAACTTCATTCCAAGGGGTTCGAATCATTGCCCAGTGACCTAACGTCGTAGAGAACAGAACAGAGAGCATTTATTCTCCTTGTTTTGTACAAATACAACGATGTGTGGTGCATAGATTTAACAAAGAAATAAAGAACAGATTGCACACAGTTTATCACAGTTAAAAACATATCTATAATGCTGAAGTCATCAGATTGCACGGTCCTCTGTTGTTATTGCATTTTAGAGTCAAATGCAGTGTTTTTGCAGGACTATCTGACCTTGTCTAACTTCTCTGTGTCTCTCTGCGTCCTGTGCCCGTTGCCAGACGTCAATAAAGGGAAGAAGAAGAAGAGGAAGCAGCAGCAGACTCCCAGCTCAGCCACCGTGATGGACCTGGTGAGCACCAAGCGGCAGGGGGTCACCAAGCAGGTGAAGCTGCTGCAGGGCCGCCAGGGCCACGGCAAGAGCAAAGCCACGGTGAAAAACAAGAGGATCAAGTCCGCAGTGGGTCAGTCTGTTCGTAGTCCTGCACCAGAGCTTTTTCAGTATCTTTAACGTGTAGACAGGTTTCAGTTTAATCCCACCATTCATCGTTAATATGCTTTAACAGTTGTTGCACCATCTTTGTGAAAATGTTTGCCTCGTATCCTCCATTGTTTGTTACAGAGGAGTTCAGGAAGAAGCAAGGGAAAAGCCACATGACGGCAAACCTCAAGTACTTTTTGGGAACCGTCAGCAAAACCACAGATTCAGACACTTTGAAGGTAAGAGCGGCCTCGGTCCTGCTCCACTGGCATCGACATTCAGTCTAGATTCATATGATATATGTTATGTTTATGAAATCCTGCAGCTGTCACCTTTAGCAAACAAGCTTTTAACAGTTTGAAAGCTCCAGCAGATCTGAACCCAAGCTGGGCCACACTCTGCCACGACCGGTGGAGCTGAGAGGAAAGAAATGGAGGGAGAGAGGAGTAAATGGGGATGGGTTTGAGATAGGGGAGAGAGAAGAGAGAGTTAGACCAGGATCAGCAGCTCACACTGTTGTATCGTGTCAGACTGGTTGATACGAGACCTGTTATAATAGCAATACCTAGATGTGTAATGGTATAATCGATAATAAAGGTGGCAATTATTAACTGATTAATCATTTTCATAACTCAATAGACAACTACAATACTTTGCTTTCAAGTACAAATGTAAGAGAGACATCACAAAGGCTTGTTTGGAACACATCATGAATGTATGGTTATATTTCATTATATTTGCGTCTGCTTCTCTTCACTTGTCCAATCAAATGAGTTTGACAACTGGTCCTCTTCCCACTTAGATCCTGAATCACAACACAGGGAGACAGTCTCGGGATCACCCGGAGCGACCGGCCAAGGAGCCCAAGGCAGAAGAGCCGGTGTTCACAGAGAAGGAGTTCCAGCAGTTCCAGAAGGAATACTTTGGCAGCACTGTCGTGCAGAAGAAATGAAACAAACACAAAGACACTGCAGCATGAGATGAGACGTCTGGGCTGCATTGTGTGGATCAGAGTAGATTCCTGGACCAGGCTATGATCTGGAAGTTGGATCGACTTCACGTGTCATAAAGAAAGAAGGAAACCCATGAGGAGAAACGCTTTTATTCGCTGTTGGTGTTTGGACTTTACACACAGGGACCATTTGATTTACCAGCATGGAATATAATGTGCTGTAATTCATAAAACTTGAGGAAAAAGAAATGTAATTGTGGCTTGATATTTAATAGTTAAACCATAAACTATACTTTGAATAAAAATAAGACACAAATACCCTGAAATACATATTCAGATTATTCGCCATGTGTATTGTTATGATTTCCCCTCAAGTCGCGATTCCAACCAGGATTTATTTGATTCTGTCAGAACTAAAATCTAAAGTTTTCTCTTTCGTTCAGGCTGTAGTCGAAATAAATTTACTTGCAACAAGGTTTTCATAAAAAGTCGACTTTACAAGAGTTAAACCACGATCACGACTCCGAGACCCTTTCCAAGAGAGAGAGAGATCATAATAATTGATTTGACTAATTTGAATATTCAAGGCTTTGCCATTGAGATCTACTTCACCCAAGAAAAGATGAATAGGGTGAAGAACGGCTTTGAGTTCAAATTTGCAAATTATATTCACCGACTAGCAGACGTGCTCAATGATGACCTGGAAGAGCTCATGCAAATCAAGGACTTGTTCAGTAAGTATATTGTCTGTTTGTTTTAAGACATTCTCTTAACTTTGTAACCAACCTTTTTACAGTTGTCATCCTTGTAGTTAACTTTGATTAAATAGAGTAAACTCTCTGAACTGAGCCCCTCTTGTTCTCTGAAGTTGCTGTTCTGGGTTAAACCACATGATGCTCAGATGTTCATAAAAGATGCGTGTGTGATTCTACCCACTAGAGGGCGGCCCAGCACTCAGCTCTCTGAACTCCAGCAGGGTTCATTCGGTTTGTCCAGCAGCTGCAGTGAATTCACAGGAGAGCTTTTTATTAATTCTGAGCAAGAGGCGGACTGCTGCTGATGAGATGACACACCAACAAGTAATATAGAAAAACAAGTTATAGTGAAGGGACCAACCACAGAAAGGAAAAAGCCTGTCGACATATGTGATGGTAGATATATATAATACACAGATATGATTGTATGTTCCTACTGAGGTTTGTTCATAAATAACTTCATACGATGGATGAATTTATTACAACAACATGTAATGTAATAAAACAACTTAAAAACACACAGGCGCCTAATGAAAGATGATGTGTCTGAAACTTCCAACTTCGGTTTAAACACCTTTAAAATGAGAATACTGAGAGTTGAATAAACTGTTAGTTTAACAGTTATATTCCAATGTTTTTAGTGTATATTGAGACATATACACATATTAAATAATATATATTATATACATTTAATCTAGTTTAATATGGACTGAATGAAAGATGATGTCTCTAAAACTCCACCTGTATTTAAAACAGCTGTCAAACGTGTATATTGAGTTTAACAGTGTTCTTCTGTTTACAGTTATGATAGTTTGATATTTAATTATTTCGTCTGTGGTGTAAAAACCCATAAACAGCTTTATGTTTACATTTGGTCTGTGACCTATATTTTTGACGTGTACGTAGAGGAACTATATTATGAAGTACGTCAGCCGCACGAGTCCAGCCAATCACAACCCAGCATCCTGCGGAGTGATCGCAGCTCTGCGGAGGAACACTGTTAGCGGTGCGTCGCTCTATATAGTCCCGGGTGACCTCCGCCTCGCGCTGACGGTGTCCTGGTTGTCTCCGCTGGTTGTTTATGTCCTGACCTGCACCTCCTCCTCGCCTCCTCCTCCCCGGTGCCTGACTCCTGCTCTCCCCCGCTCTCACACTCCTCTCCACGGACTCTCTCCCCTCGCTGCTATGGCTCATTGACGGCGTGCAGCGGCTACTTGTGCAGCGGCATCAACCCGGCAGTGCAGCGGCGAATTGCATCGGCTGTTTTTGGCAAAATGGCGTAAGTACTTTTTAACTGTTTTAAAGTTTTTAATCTCCCGGGAAGCGCGGGGGGGGGTTGTCCGGTGTGTGGAGACCCGCACGGACGCATGGGAGGGGGCGGTAACCCTGGGGGTTCCACCCGGGGAACCGACAGCTGGTCGGGGAAATGTGGATCTTTGTGTCGGTGTCTGGTTTCAGTGTCACCTGAGGATAGACCCGAGCCGCGCCTCCTCTTCTCTAAGTGTTAGATCGCTGCTTCCGGTCACATTCAAACATGTCACCGCAAGATTGTGTAAAACTCACGCACTCGTCAGTAGCCGTTTATCAGTTCACACGGTTTTTCCCACGTTTAAATTGCGTTGCGTGTGTTTTGAGAACTCTTGACAACGTGGCGCCGCCAAAATGGCGCGCGCTCTGTTGTGAAAATGGCGGATGTTCTCACCCGGAGGAGGCGGGGCTTCCGACCGAAACATGACCAAATTAGGCAATGTTGTCCCCCGGTGGTGGGCTGGGCGTTTCCTGTCAAGCGGAACAGCTAACATTAACCACTCCCACTTTCAGAGACGGTTGTCAGCGACCGTGACGTCAAGGGACACGTACAAGGAAGTGTCATTGTTTGCACGAAGGTTGACGTCATGGGGAGATTTATAGTAGTACCAGGAAGAACAGCCGCGGTTGACCAACGTCCCCGTGTGCCAATGTTATTAATCATTATATGAACTATTAAACTGCACCTGTACTTATTAAAACTTATAAAGGAAAGGCAACTGTAAGAATGAAAACGAGGGGAAACAATTACAAGATATTTGAACATTACACAGCATCAGAGAACAAATGTAAAACAAATGAAAACAGACAAAAACATTAAATACAGTTTTGTAAAACAGCTGCCAGGTTACCATTTGGTTTAAAGTAAAGAAATGTACAAAAAGTATTTAGGCCCCTAGTCACGAGAACACACATTTACAAAATGAGTGTGTAGCAGATTTAAAAAAACAGGGTAAAGAGTTTACTTGACAGAAAAGAACCGTCATTATCGGTTTATAGCCCAGATGAGGACTAGGGCCAAAAGACGTGAAATGCAAAAAGAAGTGTAAATCCAGAAGGAGTCGTAATAGCCTGAGATAAAGACTAAAGCTGGTTTGTGCCCATTCAGCTCAAAGTGCCTCCACACACCTTTAACCTCTTAAATCCCACTGAGTGTTATTCTTTTGTGTTCTCCTCCTAACGTCATGTGCATCTCTGTGTCCTCTACCCAGGTCTCTCTCGAGAACCACCCTCAGCTTTGCTGCCGTCGACAGCAGTACCGAACCACCGGACTCTCCTTTGTCTTTAATCACCCATTCACGTTTAACACTGACCAGCAGCAGCCATGACACTCTCGCAGTTGGCCTTGGAGGACATGGGGGCCCTGTACTTAGGTTGGTGTCCCACACACGTGTTAAATAAAATGGATATGCTCTGAAGCAGGGTTTTGATTATTAAGTTTAATAATTGCATACATTTTAGAGTGTGATACTTAACTAAGGATTTCCTTGTGCACAGAACCCTCGTTTCTGGCGGCTGACCACATGGGGCCTCTTCTGGACCAGGATGAAGAAGAAGCTCTTTCTCCCTCCTCTTCTCTAGAGGGGAAGGCTCCAGCCTCGCCCCCCCTCTCTTTCTCCTCCTACGCATCCTCCCTGTCTCCCTATCAGACATTGTTGTCCTCTCCACCCTCCTCCCCTCCTCCCTCCCACCCCTCCTCGTTCCTGGGAACCAAGGTCGGAGTAGAGTCCCTCCCCTGGCTGAGTGCCGGCGGCCTGCTTGACACCGACACCAGAGCAGACGATGGCAAAGGTGAGAGTGAGTCACTGATCATTGGTGATATGTGAAGGACGAGAGGTTCTGCTTCTGAATTGCTTCCAGACCATTAGTACATATTAAAAATCTTCTTTGTTCGGTTTATAAGCAGCAGGTGGTAAGGAAGACTAAAGTCCTTAATACCTTTAGAACATTATGTTCATACATGTGAAATAATTGAACTACATTCCTTAAAGACTTCCCATCTTGAACATGAGACAGGTGTAGCTTGAGGTCATTGAATAAATATAAAGATAATTAAATATTTTCTTGCTCTTTGATTTAATGGAATATATCTTTATCAACAGATGACGGATTTGCAGGCATGGAATGGATGACCGAGAAAATCGACCTGAGTGATTTTGACCTGGACTCCCTCATTGGCGCCTGCTCCCCTGATGATGCTCCCAGTTCTCCTGAGGATCTCCTGGCCTCTCTTGACTCCCAGATGGATCTGGATCTCGACTCCTACGACTCAGCTGTCCATACCTCCCCTGAAAGCCTGGAGCTTGGTCTGTCGTTGCCCGATACCCCCCGCCCTCCCTCTGGAGCTCCCATCTCCTGTGGAAGCTGAGGCTGAGAAGATGGAGGTGGCTCAGGTTGTTGTTATGAAGACTGAGCCTCCTTCTCCAGCTCCCTCACCGCCTCCCGCCTCTCCATCATTCATGTTCGAGCTAAGTGAAGTGGACGTGCTGGACAAAGTGGCCACAACTGTCACGGCCGCCATCATCCAGGATCCAAGTGGAAGCATTGGGGCCACCAGCCCCATTATGATCTCCCTCCCAATCCCTGGTCCCTTATTGTTGGTTGTTGCCAACAAAGAAGAGCCGGTCCTCATCTCTGTCCCTGAGCCATCCAACGACTGTGACGTCGACTCTGGAATCGACTCACTTGCTGGCTCACCGCCCCGTCTCCCCTCGCCTTCTCCCACCCTCTCTTCTACAGCTGGTTCCTCCAGGACAAAGCCCTACACCAAACCAGAGCCCACCGCCTCCTCCTCCCCCTCGGCCAAGGCCGCCAAGGTCAAGTCAGTGTCCGGCGCTCCCAAGGTGGTTGAGAAGAAACTGAAGAAGATGGAGCAGAACAAGACAGCAGCCACTCGCTACCGGCAGAAGAAGCGGGTCGAGAATGACCTGTTGTCCAACGAGTGTGATGAGCTGGAGAAGAGGAACCAAGAGTTGGAGGAGAAGGCAGAGTCCATAAGCCGTGAGATTCAGTATCTCAAGGATCTGATGGAGGAAGTTCGCAAGCGCCGCAACAAGAGCATCTCTGCTGCTAAGTGAGAGGCTGTGGTCCAGTCTCTCTGAGGCGGAGTCGTGTTTCTGCTCCAGTGCCCACATGCTGTAACTAGCAGCATTGTAGTCTTGGCAATATATAATTTTCTTAAGAGATTAATGAAAAAAGAGCCTGTGGAAGTTGAGATGATAGTGGAGCAGGGGGCTGGGGGGGTCGTCTGGTGAAGCATCTGTACATGCTCGTCTCTCAGTCCCCTGTTCGATCCCCACATGTACTCCTGTCCCACCACCTGACTGAGTGTGTGTGTGTGTCTGTCTTTGTAGACTTGATGCAAAGGCGTGAGTCCGAGCTTACCTTCAATAAAATGACTCCATGTTACCCACTCCTTTTTTTAAACCCAGCCTCACCCTGTTTACTGATCTTCTTCTTAACAGCTTCAAGTCCAGAAAGGGGCCTCAGGCCAAACTCTTAATGTCAGACTATCGACGTGTTTCTTGTGTACATAGGTTTATCTTCCGCTCGCTGATCGTGGCTTTTGTTATTTAAAGCTGGATAAGACCTGATCATATCTCAAGTAGCTCAGTCTGTAATTGCAGGTGTTTGGTTTTGTAGAATGCTTAGCTTACTTTTTTTTTCTAATAAATATATCTGTACGCAAGTGACCTGTGTGGTGTGGTTCTTCAAACTTCTCTCGCTGAAAAGGCGACTTTCCTCGACTGTTAATGTCTGTATCTAAATTCAAGTGGGGTCATTTCATTTAGATTCTTTTAAGTGTCTAAAAACAGTTTTGCTAAAATTCAACACGGAATTGTCGAATTTTTCTAATGTGAATCAGGAAAAAACTAATTGAGTTTAATCAACAGCACAAACCAAATTCAATATGCAGCCTTAGGTGTAGTTATCAACAAAAAGTTTGTATTGGTAACAACTTTGTGAGAAGGCATTTAATTTTAAATAACAGCTTGAGTTTTTCTTCTGATAGTTTTCTGGTTATTCACTTTTAATAACATTCACACAACCAGAGGAATTAGGCCTGAATGTATTAAAGAAATGTTAATGAAGCCTTGTAGTGGTCACACACAGCTCAGCCGAGATACAACAGTATTCTGCTTCTCCTAGTTGTAGGATTTACATGTGAGTCACAGAGCTCTCATCTCTAAACTCAGTTTGCTGAGTCATGGGAAATTAACACCCCTGATAAGCTGGTGGCAGGAGGAGGGTGTGAAGGCATGAGGATCAGTTTAAGAATAAAAACCTGTGATCTGCCAGAGTTCCATCTGTCGAGTTGGTTCGGTTCCTCCTGAACTGACATGAAACTCATTATCACACGAAAAGAGAGAATGTCCTTGTTACTAAAACAGATTCTGAAGAAAAATCAAGTTAATAAAAATATTCCTCGACAACCTAATGCTCGAAATGCAAAATATTGATAAAATAAGTATAAACAACAGTTCAAGGTACAAGTGTTGTTACCATGTGTTTATGTGATAAGATAGAATTTCCTTGTCCGTTTGATATATAATAAGATCGACTTCTCTCCATTCTCGACTTGTTATTGACTCGTGTTTTATTTTTCCTTTTCCCATCTCTGTGGACTTTTTATTTGCAAAATGCAAAACTAAGCAGGGTTAAAAATACAGTTCCTAGTTTGCATGTGCAAATAAATTCCTGAGGTTTAACCTGAAGGACAAGTTCAGACCAGTCAACTGAAACGTCCGTCTCTACCTGGAGCTTTCAGTCAGGATGTGAGAAACGGGGATGGTAACAGCTGGGCCATTGTTTTACGGGAAGGTCCTTCCTTGTAATCGTGAAAACAGAAAACAGTCACCAGGGTCTCACAGGGAGGGTTTCACAGGCGGGCGATAGAGGAGGGGAGGGGAGGGTGGAGCACAGATGTCTCAGTTTGAGTGTGTGTGTCTGTGTAAAGATATCTATGTGTGGGTTTATCTTCAGGAGTCGGGGCTTCCTGGGGAATCGTGGGCCGGTCCCTTAACTTTCTGAATTAGGTTTGGGTCGGGGTTAGACATTAAGTTGTGATAGTTTGCTAAAGGGTTGGGTGAGTTATGAATTGCTCCTGTTTAGGGTCAGAGATCATGTTCTGGTTGGTGCTGTTAGTAATGAATGAAGTCTCTGTGGTGCCTGTAGTGTAGAGGGTTAGGGTTAGGGTTAGGTGTGTGACCGTGTGTGAGACATTTTGCACATCGGAGCAGTTGCCTGTTTGGTCTCTGCTTCAAAATACACACAACACTTTAAACACATCCTCAGTTTAATCGTTTTAACAGCAACAACATTAAAATGAGTTTTGGTTCTGATTAAAGTTTTGCCTCGTGGGACTGAATGAAGTGGACGTAGTATCTGACAGGGACCTGAACGTGTGTGTGAGCTCAATGTGCTGACTGGTGTCGAGCAGCTGTGTCAACTGAGTCGTGGCAGTGAACCCACACACAGCCACACACACACACACACACACACCTCCTCCCTGAAAGAGGCCTTGCCCTCCTGGGAACACTCAGATAAGAAGCGCTGACTGAGCTGTCGACCTGAAGCAGAAGCGATAACACAGGACTCTCTGTTGTGACTTGGATATTTAGGTCACAGCTGAGTTACCTGAGAGCTCAGAACATGTTAATCTACATGCTTTAGTTCTGGTGATTCCTGCTGGGTGTGGCTGTATAAAGAAGAGTAAGGCCTGGACACATTTCTTTTGAATGATCATTTATAATTAAGTATAATTAAGTTGTTATAAATATAAACATATTTCCTAACAAAGAACGAGGTCACGTAAAATTGACTGATTGACTGACGTGCTCCAGTTTCCCAGTTATCAAGCAACCGTTACATAATAAAGAATATAAAGTACATTATTTCATACATGTGAATCATGTTGTTTTATATCATGTTTTTCTCAGAAACTTGTCTGGAGAATAGAAACACTTCTCCATGTTGCATAACTCACAGAAAGCATTTTGTTATTTCATTGAAATGACTCAGCAAGTCTCTGTGTGAGACTAAAGTGTGCGCGGCATACAAACACACAACTTAACACATGTCTGTCTTTATCTTTACTCTAAGTTTCTTTCTAGAGCTTTTCAGTATTCAGTTTTAATTTTCTCCAGATGTGAACTGATCTGTTTTCCTTGTCCTGTGGGCTGTGATCCTCAGACATCAGTATTCAAACTGACTTTGTGATATGATCCGAACTAGAATGGCACTCAGGAGAAATTATGAAACCACATTTATATTCTATATAATATGTCGCGTCACGATCCCACATTATTCTTTGAGAAATCAACAAAAATGTTTGATCTTGAAACATTACAGAATAAATCCCTGATCAGGATCTGGAGGCCGACAGATCTACACCACTTGTCATACGTTGCTGTGCAAAATTTCAGGTTTTGTACGAAGGGAAAATCCTTTAATTACAGACTGTGGAGATGAGTTTCTTTTATTGGTGGAAACTTTCCTCTAATGTTTGTGGATCTCTCAAACTTCATATCATCTGTGGTCAGACCTGTAATTGCTGTATCATGCTCCTTCTGTACGGATAATGACCTCTGACATATGATTACTGACTGTGGTGAGTGTGATGAGCAGTGTGTGTGTGGGTGGAGGGAGAACCGGCTTCTCACGTGGTTCATCCCCACGTGAGACGAGTGACCTTCAGGATCCAGAGTGGGTTCATGTGCTCGTGGAATCCGGATTCTGTTGGAGACACTTCTTAAAGTTTAAACACTCGGCTCCGTGGGGGTGCGGTGGCTCCGGGCAGAGCAACGTTTATTCTTGTCCTGTCACGTTACTCGTTATGTTGTAGCCTCACACAATTAAACAAAGACAGTTGCAGGGACAGAATCTGTGTGTGTTTGTGTGCAGTCATGTGTCTCAGGTCATGAGGTATTTCACGACTGAGTTGTTCTGAACCGGGACACAACAGAATGCTTTGTAGGGAGGAGAGTTAAAAGAGGAAAGGTCCATCCTGAGGGGAGCCAGAGGGATACACGAAGAACTGAATTATCATCCCTGGCTCTCTCTGTGATGGTTGTGTGTTGTGTGACATTCACACAAAGATTATAAAACTGATGAAGTCTTGGTTTTATCTCTTATTGGTATAAATCATAGTTTGTTGGATGACGGACTTCCACTTTCTCCAACGACATCAAAGTCCTGGATTGTTCGACCAATCGTGAGTCAGTCTCAGCGGTCAAACATTTGATCCCATTTTTGTAATATGAAAATAATATGAAAACCAAACCTGGTTAACACACATCAAACTGGCTTAAATGACAGATGAAATGAAAGAAACTATTATTTTATGTGTATTTTGAGCTTTTAGTTTGGCCAATGTCCCACCAGCTAACTTGGAGAAAGCAGAGTTTATGACTTATACTGCAGCCAGCCAGCAGGGGGCAATCAAGCTTCTTTGGCTTCACTTTAGGGAGCTATCCATCTTTTTACACAGTCATTTATATAGGGTCAGTATATTGAACATTGCTTTATAGCATTTCAGTATTTTTACGATAATTATAAAAAAATGAACCAGTTAGCTAAGCTAGCAAGAGTTGGGAACTAGCATAGCTCTGTCCTAAGGTAAAATTAGCTGCATTTCCCCCAAAGTTTAAACTATATTCTTTTAAAATACAAATAACTTTGTTTCCCAAGCACCACACAGAAAACCCCTTCTCCTATCCCTGGAGCCTTGTTGCCCCCGGAGAAGAACAAGGCTTTAGTTTGTTGTCTGGACAAAAACAATCTTCATGAAGGTGCAGTGTTCTCCATTAGCGATTGGATGAACCCAAATTAGCCGTCAGTTGAGTGCCCAGCCTCAAGCTTTCCTCTCATTTCTTTACGCTCTTTGAAATCGGCACATCTGTTTAGTCTGTTTCCCGGAGCCGAGCCGGTTCAACTGGTCTGACTGGGGCCCAATCTGACTCGTACCCAGCCCCTGGAGTACTGGGAGTGTTTGAGACAGTCCTCAGATATATCTCACATTATGTCACAAGACTTGATGGCATCTGCCTCACAAAGGTGCTGAAACCCAGTAAGGCCATGAGGCTAAAGTTAGTCTACTGTAAGTCAGTGAGAGCCAAGCAATCTGACACATTCAGATATTGTGACCTCAGGACGTATGCAAGTCTATTCCTGCCTGATATCAACTACAACACATGTATATGTGACAGTTGGAACTACTACTACCTACTTTACGACCAGTGTAAGGTTGTGTCTTACATATGAATGGTGTAGGAGCCATGAGTGTAGTCTAGGAATATTTTATTTTTCACTTTCATACAACTTTGTCCCACCTATTCATGTGAATAAATAAGGATAAATAGATTTACAGCCATGAACAACAACAGCAATCAGCAACTTAAAGCCTTTAGTAGCCTGACATCAGAATGACTGGAGAAATATTATTAGATTTGTTATCGTCTGTTGTTATTTGTTCATATCTTTTTCTTAAAGTAATATATTATTGTGATATCTGTGATTGTTAACGTTTGGTCACGTGATTTGATTGTTGATAGATTTGTTTCGTTAATGCAATTTCTGTACGTTAAAATCATCGTTTGGACTTATGTTCGTTGAATCTCTCAAATCGAAAGTCAAACCGTGTATCTCAGGCCTCAAGGACCTTTTCAGGTTTAATCCCTGTGAAAGGAAAGATCAGACATAACAAAGTGGACTGAGAACAAATGGTTAAAGCGTTTGTTGATTCAACCTTTCTAAGAAACAGAAGCTCTGATGATTCTGAGCTTGGTTTCCACTGGGTTTGCATTTTTAAAGACTACTTCTTGTGAAAACATTGACATCAAGAAACATGGGGCAGTGAACAAAAATCACACATTACATTAACATACATGTACGTGAATGTTCTAAAAGCAGGAGTTTGAATCTTCCTGCACATCCACACGTTGTTTTGAGGAAACATCTTCACAGTTTACAGTAAATATATGTTTACTTGGGGGTGAAGATATTTCAAACAATGACTGACCAAACAAGGTGAAGAGGAAAATGACCTTTGTCTTCAACGATAATTCTCATGTGTATAATAATATAATATTATTATTTAATAGAAATGGATACAGTCAAAGATAATTTAAGTAAAATCAACTGAAAGACTAATTTCGCCATTAAATATCAAAGGTTATTTAAAGATGTTGCTCTGGACAGGACGGACAGGATGGAGAAAATGTGTGTTGCTGTGTTTTATTGTGTGAAGACCTGGAAACAGGAAACCTTTATGACACAGTTCCTGCCATTTGTGAACAGTAAAGCTGGACACGCCCATAAACTACAAGTGGTTTAAACATTTATGAGTCAACTTCAGAGAAAGGAAGAGCCTAGTTCCGTCTTTTACCTCTGGGTTAATAAAAATGCCCTCGGAAGTTTGTTACATCACATCCAGTAAATGTTGTGATCACCTCACTTCTTCTTCTCGTTCTCTGCCAGTAAATGACAACAAAGATGTATTGGGAAATGTACTTTTATTGCTTCTTACATCAGATTGAATGCACAGCAGCAGAACTAACAGATACACTTTACAGGTACATGAGGACTTCTCATAAAAATCGACATTTGTAATCCATCAAATGTTTTCTATATAAAACCCTTGGCTAAATAATTCCTTGATGTGTGTAAATACATATGTATTTCTTGCTTAAGTTTTTCTCTGTGTTTTTCCTGTTTCCTGTTTTGACTGGTATCATTTAAAAACCCAATAAAGAGTTGTGTGGGACCTATGACATCTGAAGAAGGACATGTCTGTATATTCAGTGTCCTCTCCTGAGCTTCTTCATGTGCCTGCCCCTCATGTCTGAGTGAATCATCTCCCTGGAGCTCAGCTGATGCTGCTGCTCTCAGATCAGAGGATCTCTGAGCAGCTGAGCTCATTACCCCGGGTCACAGGCTGCAGATTAGCACCACAGATTTACTGCCTCAAAGTGGAGCGACACATTTTTACCTCCGCACCTCAACCGTCTCCTCACGTGAGAACTCATGCAAACCACAGAATGTCTTTACTATTTCCTCCTGCTGGCATGTGGAGTAGATTATTTAATTTTAGGAAGGAAACAGAATTCCAGTCAACATGAAATTTGTCATTGACTGTGTTACTACATAAGAGGGAAATATTCCTTCTCTATTTCTTTTATTGTGAGCAACAAGATCTCTCTCTGTGTGTGTGTGTGTGTGTGTGTGTGTGTGTGTGTGTGTGTGTGTGTGTGTGTGTGTGTGTGTGTGTGTGTGTGTGTGTGTGTGTGTGTGTGTGTGTGTGAAGTCATTTCATGGCATAGTAACCGGCGGAAACAAGGGTGGGAGAAAGAGGAAGAGAGTGCTCACAAATGTGATCTTCTGCAGAAAGAGGAAGTGACAACACAAACCAAACTTCAGACGAATTCACACCCCTGCTGAAAACCTGATGAGCTGGTGCAGATGGAATTTGAGTGATGAGGTTTTACTGCACCTTTGTGGTCTAGTTGTTCCTGATCATTTTGTCTCCTGTAGTGAGTCACTGTCCTTTAATCTGCAGCTCAGGGGCTCCCTCTGGTGTCACTTCTTCAAACTGCAGCCAGAGAGTTTCTGTGAGCCTGTTACTGTAGTACTGTAAATAATAATATATAATATAGTATATACAATAAAGAAAGACCTGGGATAAGTAGGTTAAAACAAAGTGTAAATAGATAAATAAATGCAGATTTAAACAATTTAATCTGTTTTTAAACATTTGTTTCTTAATTTTATTATTGAATTATACATTTCTAACAGACATGTTTATTTATTTCTACTGTATTTATTTATAAATGAATGTATTTCTGTTTCTATGTAGTTTCACCCTCTAGGCTACTGTTCTACACCTCCTGTCCAGTAGATGGGGGTAGAGCTTCTTGAAGCAGTTTTACCAAACGCTAGAAGAAGAATCTGAAAAGAGGAAGTGTGAGTTTTAATGTTTCTGTTTTTAAACTTGTCTGTTTACTATAAAGAGGAAGAGGAGAAGAAGAAATCAGTTTATTTTCACTTGGTAAATTGATGCTGTTTTCAAGCTGCATCCTCAGAAGGTCGGTTCAGTTAATTTCAATTAAAAACGTTAATCTAAGAATAAAACAACCCGGAACTCGACTGTGTCACACGAGCTCACGTGCCAGACTCCTTTGAAATAACAGCTAATTTAACACACAAGCGTCATTTCCATGTTTAAAACAATGAAGTATCATTTGATTCTGACTTTGAGTGAGACCTGTCAGTCCATTCTGAAATACGGCTCACATGTCACGTATGAAGTTGCTCGTATTGTAACGCAAAAGCTTGAAGTTGGTGTCACGTTATTTATAACGTTATCAAAGCTGCCAACGGAAATCCTTTGATCAGAGTCAGTGAGATCACAAGTTAATTTAAACCAGTGTTTAATATCTGCAATATTGAGGAGGAAACTTGAAAAAAATACTGTATTCCAGTTCTATATGTTTTGTTGTATTTGTAGTTTATAAATCACTAAAGATGCTTGTTACTAAAGATGCTCGTTAGTAATTTAAAAACTACAAATACAACAAAACATATAGAACTGGAATACAGAAAATATTAAAAAAATGTTATTGTTATGTAAATATAAACCATCTGGTCTGCATTGAAATTAAAAACCATGAAATAACGATAAGAGATAAACTGCAGCTTTAATTAAATCAGACAATATCAGAACATTTTAGAAAATACAGCTTTATCACTGCATAGCTTAATGCAAATAAAATACATGTTCCCATCAAATTTAAACAATTTTTGTGTCTCACTTCGATCTTCCACTATGATCTTCTCCTCTGGTTCCACAGAATGTCCTCCGCTCTCGCCCGTCATGTCCTCTGGGAGTCTGAGGGGCTGGTGGCCTACCTCCACCCGCGGCCCTGGACCCCGGGCTCTGTTATCCTGGAGAGCCTGACCCCCGGCAGCCCGGGAGGAAGCATCTTCCACCTGCAGGAGCCGGAGTACCTGACCTGGCTGCTGGGAGCGAGGGCCGTGTCCCAGCTGCTGTGTGAGAGGTTGGGGGTTCGTAGGTGTGCGCTGGTCAGCAGACCCCACAGAGACAGGCCGGCCCAGGTGAGAGCTGTACAGTGCAGCCAGTGAGACCTGTAGAATGTTTATCATCATATTTTAAAGATACTATATTGATTTGCCAGCACCAATGTGTTGAAAAGTTAAACTTCTGCTATGCTGGGGAAAAATACCCTGGAATCTTTTAGTCCCTGAAACGTTCTATATGGGAACTTAAAGGTTTTTGCAGACGAGTGGTAATAAAGAAATTTAGCCTCTACATGGCTACAACAAGCTGTTCAACTCCTGTCCACTAGGTGGTGATATTGCTGTACACTAAGGTTTCAAATCGTGCAGCTGAGGATGTGACAGTTTGTTCCTGTTTGAATTTGTCATGTTGTTTTCATTCCCACAGATTTGTGTCCTCCCCTTACATGGTCTGGATGACGAGTGGCGCCCTCACCTGGCCGGAGAGGAGGAGCACAACGCCCAGGACCCGGGCTACTGCACGTCTAAGACAGCCCCTAGATGGAGCGACTCCAGCCTGACGGAAATCCAAACCAAGATTCGAGCCAAACTCCCGTCTCCGGACGCCCCCCCCGATCTGACCTTCCTCGGGGCCGACCCGGCTCACCCCGGGCTGTTCTCGCGCATCGTGCGGGGGGAGGAGCAGCAGTGGCGCGTCTGGGAGGACGAGGGTCATGTGGCCTTTCTCACGCCTTTCCCCAACTCCCCTGGACTCACTGTGCTGGTCCCACGCCGACCTTTGACCTCTGATATATTCAGATTAGAACAATCGGATTATGAAGGATTGGTGCTGGCGACTCAGAAGGTGTCCCGACTTCTGGAGGAGGGGTTGGGCGCCTCTGGGGTGGGGCTTATTTTCGAGGGTTTTGAGATTGACTATGCACATGCCAAGTTGATACCACTGTTTTCACCTCCGTCATCAATGGCAGGAGGTGATGTCACTGAACCTAGAACGCCCCGGTACTACCCCACATACCCTGGATACGTGAGCTCAGAGGACGGACCTGAAGCCAGCCTGGAAGGTCTGAAGGAGATACACAGCAAAATGACTCGGGATTAAAAGGATTCCCACTCATGTACCCCCCCAAGGAGGTCCCTTTAAATTCAATCTGCACCGAACTGCACACACAGATATCAGGTCCCAAGATAAGCCTGTTTTTTTTCAGCAAGATTTGTGAATTATTCTCTGGGAAATCAGTAAAAATGTAAATCTACCCACTGACCCATGAAACATAGTCTCATTATAAACTGTTCAGTTGTTTTTGTGTAATTTTTCTTAAAAAGAAACAAACAAAGGGTGAAAACTTAACCTTCTCGGTGGAGGCCAGGTCACAAAGTTAATTCTTAACTTCAAATCTTTTTCAAACATCGTGTGCAGCAAGTTTATTATCAGAATAAACACAATGTTTATCTGTGTTCTTTACCTATTAAAGTGTGTTGTGTATTTATGATGTGGACCAATGACACAATGTGGCCGCTCATTACATTCCTGCTAATTGGGCCCACAGTGTGTTTCCCATGATGAGGCTTAATAAAGGACTAATTGCTTAATCAGTGCTCTGTGCACCAGCCGCCGCTCCGGGCCGTCATTAACGTGGACTCAACATGTGAACGAGTTAATGAGTCTCTCTTGGAATATTCACTTAAACCAGGATCCTCATCTACTTTCATTATTCTCAATGATCTTTGAAAACCTTCATCCTAAACTTCTGCAGGGATTTTCTGTGAACAAGCTGCTGGTTTCAGGTGGAGACCAGAATGGAAAATCTTCCAGGACATTTGAAAAAGAAACGTTTTCCTTTACGTTTATGAATGTTTTGCTTTTGGAAATTCTGGAGTATTTTACTCGTAAACGTTTATACGTTAATAACCACAGAAGTTTCAAGTGCATTTAAAGCTTTAAGGCAGGGAGACACAATTTCACAGAAAACAATATTACAAAACCAAGAATTTATTTATTTTCAAAAAACATTTTGATTTCACGAAAATCTGCAAAGATGTGAGGAGGAAATGCAGCAAACAAATATGAGTTAGAGCTTTTTTGAATCCATCTTTAACTAGTTTTACAATGTTTACATTAACATATTTAATACATTTACAACTTATGTGTTTAAATATATTCCACGACAATTTACTGCCACTGCAAATGATAAATTAATGATGTAATGTTCAGGAAACTGACAAGAACGAGTCAGTTTGAACCAGATGTTGTAGTGACATGTTGGTTTTGTCCAGCTCAGTATTAATTTACTTGTGATTGGTGGTTTGATTCCTACACCCTGACCTCCTCGGGCTTCTCGGACAGACTCCGCCCGCAGCACTTGATCTCCTTCAGCTCCATCTTGGTGATGTAGAGGAGCGGCTCCAGGCTGCAGCTCAGGTCCATGAGGGCGAACACGCTGGTGCTGACCTGGCAGCGGTACTGCACCAGCGTGTAGTACGCCACAAAGGGCATGAGCGCCACGGGGGGAAGGTAGTTGACCACGATGATGACCAGGATGTTCAGCACGGTCTTGAAGGCCCTCTTCTTCACCGGGTGCATCACCTCCTTGCCCGCCACGGAGCGCCGCAGCACCCAGATGATGGAGATGTTGCAGAAGACCATGACTGCGAAGGCGAAGAGGATGACCCCGCTGAAGATGCCGCTGGCCTTCACGACGTCCAGGAGGCTTTTGGCGACGCCGTACGCCAGCGTGAAGCCCCACACGACCACGGAGATGCCGATGCGCATCTTGTTGTCCCGGATGCTGGTGAACAGAACCGGGTGGACCACCGCGATGTAGCGGTCGAGGCAGATACACACCTGGGGAAGCAGAACCGTGAAGGAGGGGGACCTTACTGTGTGATCTATTTCTACCTGTTTCAGATTCAGTGACTTTAATCTAAACGAGTGGAGATGAATTTAAAATTTACACTGATCTACAGAAAGTGCACAACAAATAAGAATAATCCTTCAGAGGCAATTGTGGTATTTTTCAATCTGGGCAGAAAATTCTACTTTAATTTAATTTTAAATATTGATCCATGAAATTATTTACTTTTTCTTTTATTAAAATGTTGAATGGAAGTGAACCCCAAGACAATAACGGTTTCACTGACTCTGTCTTTAAATCTCACAGGGAGATAAACAGATGAAATTACTTAATTACTCATTAAATTATTAATATTATTATTATTAACTTACTTGTTTTCCCTTAAACAAGTTCCTAAAATACCTTAATGAAATTTTTTCTTAACAAAAGAATAAATACATCTCAAAAGATGAGATTCATATTCAATTCAGAGACACTAATATGAGTTTTGAGTCTAAAATCTAAATCTAAAATAGCAATAGAAATGGATGTTGTACAGAAATACAATATATACACCTATGACTTCTCTATAAACAATTACGATATTACTCACCAGAAAGAGCGGCGCTATATCTTTGACCCCGTAAGTGAATCTCAGAAAGAACCAGAAGTTGCTGTCCCCCAGCAGCAGGCGGTTGACCATGTCTATGGGGGTCATCAGGCAGAAGAAGGCGTCCAGGATGGCCAGGTTGAAGATGAAGGTGTCCGAGGTGGAGGCGTCGCTCTTCTTCGAGATGATCTGCCAGATCACCAGGACGTTACAGGGCGTCCCCACGAACAGGTTCAAGATCTTGACCACGAAGTAGAACACGTAGCCGTAAGGGGCAACTGAACACATGTGGTACTGGTACCATGGCGGAGGTCCACCGGGGGCGCCGGGGGTGGTGGAGTTGACGGAGAAGTTTCCGTTGGGACTCCAGGTGGAGTTGGACATTGTCGGCGGATGCAGGGAGAAGAGGCTGGAAGGAAAAAAGGCAGAAGATGGAATACTAGTTCTGAACCGTGCTGTCAGAAAGGTGATTTCATCTTCTCACCTCAACAGGGTTTACGGGGTCCTGCAGTCTGACTGAGCAGCACCTTGTGGGGACCTTCTGCATCTGGCACCACATCGTCAGGACCAGTGGCTTTTAAAGGACCACCCACTGGGACCGAGGCCCCGTCGGATCGGACCAGTCTGAGCGATAACGGGTATCAATATTGTGTTGGACCTGAACTACGATTGGACAGTTGTGTTAAATAGAGCTGCTCAGACGTCTTCAGTGATTGGACGGTTCGGTTGGCATCGCTCCCGTGTAGAAGTAGAAGGTAAAGAGGCCACATGGGTAAACGTTAGGGACTTAATTGCCTCAGTCCTTGAGTAAATGAAGAAGGTCTTTGCCTTCAGGACGTCAGTAATTGCTTTTGTGTAAAGACTATGATGTGTCTCATGTGCACAAAGTCGTTTTCTGAGTTGCTGAGTTACAAAAAAACATTTATCGTATATATTTTCCCCAGGACACCAGCTGAAGTTACTTTTTCTTTTTTCTTATTTACGCTCAATGCCAGCGTGTAAAAGAGTAAGCTGATCCCAGGTCTGATCCTATGGGTGCTTTATCTGCAGCAGCCCTGAAGCTGAGCACTGATGCAACTGTTCAGTAAACAGCTGATGCAAGGTAAGACCGAGTGAACATGAGAAATCTAATGCAAGGTGTGACTAACGGGCCCCGGCTGTGTTCAGGGTGGAGAGAGAAAACACCCTGAGGGGCAAAGTCAAGACAAACACACGCGTTCACACTAGGTGTCGTCGGTTTGACACTTTTCAACCAACACACACATCAGCATGCTCCTGGTCCTGTGATCCCACTCAGACTGTTAGAGCAGTTGAGGAAAAGCAAATCTATGGATAAATAACCTTGAGATGAGGAAATCTGACCTACAACCATCTGGCAATGGCATTTACCAGAAAGACCCTCCAGTTGCATTATGGGAAACCTAGGATTCTGTGTTCTTAGAGCGTAACCATTAGTTTAATTAAGTAAAACATAAAATTACAACATTTCAGACGTACAAAACACCACACCAGATTATGGAATGTGGTCTGGTTGACACACATATTATATAACAAAGTCCAATAAAATCACAATGTATTTTAAATACAATAAAAAGATAAATAGGAAGTGATATAAAGACATGTCAGGTCGTGTTATGTGAGTAAAAAATGTGAATAGCCAGCCTCAAGCAGAATGTAGAAGGCAAACTAATTAAAACGGATCAATGACGATTATTTGGGTAAATCTGTGGTTTGTGATTTTTATCTCACAGCTCTTTGGTGTTTGTTCACCTAAAACCAAAGCGACAGGCAGCGATGATGTTAAGATCACGTAGTTGGTTATACAGGATGTGAGGATGCACCTCATGTCCAGGGATTAGGGGATTAGTTAAATTCGGTGGTGTCACAAAATGCAGATGATGCTGTCCTTATGCACCGGGTCTAAAAACACACACAACTTTGAATTTACATAGATCAATCCAGATATAGACAAGTCCTTTGGGAAAAGTTTCAGGTGTTTGTCTGCGTCTGAACTGATCTCATCTCTGCCCGGGGACCAATGCCACGGTGTGTAACAGGTACAGTGATTCTAAATGTGTTTTTATTAACTTGAACGTTAAATGTTTCTTTTCAGTTAAATGCACAAGTTCATGAAACTTAATCTTAAGATAAGAGAAAGATGAGAAAATCCTTCAAAAGGGAAATTTGCTGTTTTGCAGCAGCAAAGAGGAAAAATCTAAAGGAAATGGACATCAGTAAAAAGTAATAAATAAGTTATTATGCAATATGAATGATAAGCTACAAATAACTATAATACAAAGGGCAAAACAGCGATGCTGCTGCTTAATTTAAATTATACACAAGTGACTTCTGTAAAATAAATTCTGTCAATTAAATTATAGAAGAAAATAATTTAAGATTTTCTCAAAAATAGGCTCTTATTATTTCCCTTTGTTGCATCATGATTTATCAAAAATAATAAAAAAAAATCATATTGGGTTATTTGTCGTCTGTTGTTTTGCCTTCCAGTTGTTTTATTTTCTAAATGAATGCAAAAAATACGTTAGTTGCAATGATTGAATCTAAAAAGATAAAAGATATGAACATGTAAATATCAAGTGCAGCTGAAGAGTTCCAGAGGAAATAATTTGGATCATGTTTCTTTTCAAAGGAAGCGGTTCTTCCACAAATGTTTATATGCCCTGAACGATTATTAGTAATAATCTGATATACAGTAGACTCACAGTAGTTTTTATTTCACATTGAAGATCCCACAGTCTCTTAGAATATGACTGATTGTCTTGATGAAGATCTGGAAAAACTCCTGATCCGGAATAAATGTGTGTTTCTGACATGACGATGGAAACTTACCTGATTTTACCGACAGGCTTCTTAAAGACGCGTCAGAGGAAACAACTGGAAAGGTTGGTGTTAGAGAAGTGGGTTTGTTGCCATGACGCTTGACTGATTCCCCAGAATCCTCTGATGCAGAGTCAGAGTCAACACAGACAGTGGTTCGACCGGACGGATCACACACCATCGTGCCACTTGATCAAGAGAGCGGCCGAGCTTCTCTGAAACATCATGAATACTCAAAGATAAAAGAATCAACTCGACTGCACAGAATAAACTCTGAGCTAAAATAACTAACGATTTGAATGTGAGGCATCAAAGTGAATTTGCATCGAGATAAAACACCTGGTACAAGACAAATAATCTGATGTTATGTCTGGAGGTTACGTTTTCACCCGTGTGTTTGCTTGTTTAGATAAAAACCACCAAACCTGGACGGATGGAGGCCGAGTGGATCAGGTAACATCCCATAATCCAAGGTTTTTTCACTTTCTTGAACTTTGTGAGCAGCTTTCAACATTTTCCTCTTCTGGCTCAAGTCTAAGCATTTTCCTTGGTGATGCATCGAGCAGACAAGGTTGTGTGGTTTTAATTTTGGGCTCTACACCGACAATATTCTATCTTTAGCAAAAAGGTTCCAACAAAAAACAACATAAGGAGCGAAAAGAGGCTGAAAAGTTGTTCGAATTATTTATTTGATATGTTTTGTTTAAATTAGCTATTTAAGCTGTAGAACTGGGGAAATTATCAACAGCTGAGATTGGCTCCACACCTCGATCACATGTGCAGTGAACACAAGATGGCAGCTCCTGTATCCAAGACATTTTGGCTTCATTTTTGCAAAGTCGACCTTAAAACCCGATCAGATGCTGTAGGTTACCTGAACGTGGATCATTTAGAACGAAGCACCCGTTGATCTCCTTCATCAAACGATAAAGTTCTGCGTGTTGTTTTATTTTTACAGATATTCAACTGAGAAATTCAACTCAACCTCAAACATGACACACGTCTTCGGTAACGTGACCGTGGACAAGACGATGAACCAGTTCCAGGAGATCCTGTACTGCTACCTTCCCACCATCATCATCGTGCCTCCACTCGCGATCCCAGCCAACGCTCTGGTCATACGCCTCCTGCTGTTCAAACCTGGCATCTTCTGCACCTCCGAGATCTTCACCCTCCATCTGGCCATATTCGACCTGTTCTTCTGCTTTTTAATCGTCTCTGAGTACATCCGGTTCTTGTGGCTTCCATCGCTGGAGTCATCCAACTTTGTGGCTTGGAGCTTGAGTCAAGCCGGAGGGCCGCTGCTGCTCTGCCTCCTGAGTCTGGACAGCTACGTGGCCGTCTGCCACCCGCTGGTCTTTCTCCGGCTCAAGGTTCCCAGGCTCAGGCTGTCCTTGTGCTTCGTGGTGAACGTGGTCACAGCTCTCAGTTGCCTGCTGATGAAGTTCTCCAGACCCTTGCGGTGGAAGGTGATCATGGTGCTCCTGTGTTGTGTCATCGCGATCATCTCCACCTGCAGCGTTCTGATCCTCAGGTCCCTCCGGCAGACAGGGCCCGGCGGGAAGGAGCTCCACCCTATGAAGAGGCGCGCGTTCAAAATAGTGCTCACCTCCTTCGTGCTGGTCATCGTCCACTACTCCCCCTCGTTCTGTGAATACCTGCTGAGGACCTGTGTTCCCACTCTGTTGAGTCCCTACTCGGCCCTCACCAGTGTGACCTACACGGTTCTGTCTCTGAGCAGCGTCGCTCAGCCGCTGTGTTATCTGAAGCGAACCAAGAAGCTGCCGTGTCGCCGCGGCTCTGCTGCCGAGACCAAGACGGTCACCACGGGTTAGAGACGCTCGTGAACCACAGAGATAAATGAAATATGTTCTTTTAATTCTTTGAGTTTCCCGCAGAATTCATTCAATCTATGGCGCTAGCTGCGGTGCACACACGGGGACAAAGGTCGAACGCCACCTGCAAACGAGGAGGTCTCACTGAGGTCATCAAGTTAGAGATGTCTTTACGTAATTTTGAGTAGTGTAAAAAATATTTTAGTTTCTTTATGAAACTGTTGCAGGACAAATTAAAATAACAGTTTGCCGCCACATTCGAGATAATTAATGGGAGACGCGGCTTTGTCATGGAACAAGAGGGAGTTCCATGACAAAGAGGGAGTTAGCGTTAGCAAAGGTTTCTAGCATTTACATCACAGTTTGTTTGTTAGTTAAGAAAACTACGTAATATCTATGTAACCGATTTTCTTGAATTTGTGTAGATGGGTGGAGCTTTCTACTAAAAGAACTTGACATGTTTCTGATTGTTTGGCCTTGGTGGAGATATGAGATCTTATAGTCACTACTGAGAATATTCAAAAAGTTGAAATAAGTACAGTTAGTTTATGCATGTGTGTAAATGCTTGTTTGCAAACCTGAAATTACAAAATTTGTATCTTTGATTCTTAAATTTGTGAAACTGATGTTATATGTGTGATAAGGAGTCGATAGAAAAAAGGAAGCTACTCAACATTGATTGTACGTCCACAACGACATTCATTAGCTACAATATTACGTTTGTGTTTATGAATCTATTTCTGTAATGAGCATGTGCAGGATTGGAAAACCTTACTTTCAAAACAATAAATGAATTAACAAACTATACATATGTTTTATAGTTTTTATTTAATAAATCATACAAACATCCCAGTTTGTTGTACAAATTGGATTTGTAGTCAAATAGAGAACAAGTCAGGCAGGGTCGGAAAAACCATATATTTCAATTTAAAGAGAGAAAAACTAATGTTAGAAAAGTAAAAGAAACATTCCAGTTACTTTTAGGATTCTATGAACATTAGATGTTTAAATATATAAAAAAGAGGAAGTTAATTGACTCTGATAAACACTCTGTTCTCTGTGTTGTTCATATGGCTTTAAACACAAAGTTCTAACAGTTCTCATTTTGTGTTCGGGGAACAGACACAACCAATCAACTCAATTCAGTGTCAGATAAAAGTGCCTCTGAATCATAATTCATGGTTACACATAATCAAAACATGTAGAAACTGTTTGGATATACAAACACCAGTTTAGACACGAAATGCAATGCATGACAATTATGAATTCATGTAACCAGCACAGATTATATCAATGTTTTTGTCCAGTAAAGTTTCATCCTCGCCGAAGTTGGCAGTTTATTAGGAACACCTCGTACTCTACTGAAAGTTATAATGTCTGTGTTGAGACAGTTTCTGAGGTGTGGAACAGAGAGAACAGTGTTATTACACTGCATTATAATAAGTGTTCCTAATAAACTGCCAATTAAGTGTTTATAAAATTCTGTAACCAACACACAACTCCTGATACTGGGGTGTTATTCTGCTTTGTCTTGATACAAATCATAACTCTCTCTCTCTCTCAACTGTTTCTGTTTCTCTACATCTCATGTACGACTCATCTAAATTTGAATTATGGAAATCATAGAGACAGAGAGATCCTGGATTTTACCTGGAATAACAACAACTGTCAAATATACAAATTAATATACACACGAACATGAAATGGTTGTGATCCTGACGTACACGCTGCTAGGTGCAGTTTTGTCAGAGTATGAGCGGAGGAGATTTTCAACGTGTAAACTTTAACGATTATACACTCAAATAATAATTAAACTGAATTCTTGAGCCGATCCTATAAAACTAAACACATGAATTCAGCATGAATATTTAAATTTTACAAATAAATAACACCTTTCTCTCCTGGTCATTCAAAACTCTGCGTCACAGAGTCAACTTGACTCTAAGACGTTTATAAAAACAGGTTTTCAAGTATTCAAGTACCAGCAGTAAATCACTGAGCTGAAACTCACACAGAAAACAGAGAAACTAAATGTTTCAAGCTGCATATTTGACCTTTCGTAGGAATATTAGAATAAATTTAACTTTCGGCGCTGCCTCGTGTTTACAGGACGTTTAGTAACAACATCAGCGACACGTGAGGTACCAAAAGAATCAGACAACATGGGATTTACACGCATGACTGAGAAGTATTGACCTTTGACCTGGACGGATTCATTATATAGTTGATAAACAAAAGCACATTAATCAACTCAAAACGTGAGATTTAATACTTTTCTTTACGTACACGACAGTAAAGTAAACAACTTTGCATTTCAGAATGTTGGTCCAAGATAATAAATAAATCTGAAGTCGTCACCGAGGGATGTGTGGGGGGGGATTGTATTTCTACTATTTCTTACATTTAATGGACTGAAGATTCATTCATTAATCAGCACAGAAAATAATTGTTAGGGTTAGGGTTAGGGTTAGTGAAAGTGAAAGTGACTGAACAACTCTTTTGTTAACGTACCACTGAGGACTGTGTAACATCCAGCTGCTCCACTGCACTTAAAGACTTGTAAAGAAACAAGTTTTATTGTGTTTTTCTCCAGTTGGATTGTGAAGCAGGAAATATCTGATCAATAGTAAATAATAATTAATAACAAATAAGAGTTAAAAACATTATTTTGTGGCACGTTCATAAGTCTGACAGCATTAAGCTCCCGGAGGGTTTTACTAGGTAGATATTTGGTTTTTTAGAAATATAATCAACACGTCATTATGTACATTTGTGTGCACTTCAACTTTTGCATAAAAAAAAACCTCCTGTGTTTTGTCACTTCAACATTAAGCAGCTTCAAACCTGTCGACACACGGACAAGTTCCATTCATCAGCAACAGACACGTTTCAGTAGCATAAGCATGGATTTGACTTTCTGTTCTTAAAACGACATTTTAAAAGTCCTTCCTGATATGTTTCAATGATCCACGGGGCTGCAGCCAGCCGGTCTCACGTGGTGGACGCCATCTTCCCGTGGACACGGAACCGGTACAGACACGTGTACTCAACGTGTCCCCAGTTAGTGAGCACACGAAGCTCCACAAAGCTGTAGAGCTCCTCACTGGGCTTCTGGTGGCGGAGAGTAGAGAAGAGGAGAAGAGGGAGAGAGAGAGAGAGGGAGAGGGAGAGAGACAGAGGGAGAGAGAGAGAGAGAGAGGAGAGAGAGGGAGAGAGAGAGGGAGAGAGAGAGAGAGAGAGAGAGAGAGACGGAGGAAAGATGTTAAATTTAAGGGTAAAGAGACATCATAGTGCATTCTGACATTCAAACAGTTTTCATCTATGTCATCAGATTCTGGTCTAATTTTGTTACATAGAACAGGAAGTAATTAGGTCATGTTTTGACTTTGTGTAAATATGGTGTCTTTGTCTATTTACGGCTCTTTCACATCTTCCTTCTTTTGTCCGGGCTTTTCACTGAAGCTTAAGGCTAATTTTCAAGTGTGAGAAGTTCCTCAGACAAATAGAGCGGAGTAATAATATCATGATTTTACAGTTGCAACAAAATTAATGAAGGACACAGGTTCATTTATTTGTCTCCATTCAAACAGAAAGACCTCAAACCAACCAGATCACATTTTAAAGACTTAAACCTTGACTCAAGCTTCCAGGTGTGAAAGCTTCTTTAGATGTGATCGTGTGAACTCACCAGCAGCTGGAACGTCTGGGTGGACTCTCCTTCCTCATCGTAGGTGAAAGTCCCCAACAGGTTTCCTTCCTCGGTTTCGTCTGTCGCTCCCTGGGACACAAAGCACAGACTCACTCAGTCAGTTTTCCACTTGAGGTTGAATCACAGAAACATCCGCCGGGGCCTCGAACAACCAACGACCACAAGCTACTCACGTAGACTTCAAAGTCTTTGGGGGCGGAGTCGATGCGGCCGGTGGGGGAGTTGCAGCGCGGGATGTGGTCCAGTGTCACATGGGTGATCCTCACAGGGTGAGACAGAGAGATGACAAGGATCCCCTGGACGCCGTGAAACGCCCAGCACCTCCCCGGGAGCAGCACCGGGTTCCCCTGTAGAGGGAGGGAGGGAGGGAGGGAGGGAGGGAGGGAGGGAGGGAGGGAGGGAGGGAGGGAAGTAAAAGTAAGTTCCAGGTGACAGCATCAGTAGAATAGAAGTTGAAATGTGAACACAGGAGATTTAAAGGAAGCAGAGAGGTGAGGTTTGATGAGGACCTGAATAACCGTGCGTGGGCTTTCTGATGGATACCACAGGGGGAAACCAAACAGGGTCACACACGCTGAGCGGATTCGATACGTCTCAGAACACCTGGTGCTGATCACACTCGCACCTACACTCAGACACACAAAGCAGAAACAGTCGTTAGTATGATACTCTGAGTAATCTGTGAAGAAGTACTGTGACAGTGACGTGGAGATGTTCCCGACCTTGACTTTCCAGGGCAAAGTCGGCCATTTTGTCGGCCATGGGACGTCCCGGGTCACCGTCGCTTCCTTTGTCCCCTGAGTCTGAGGACGTCCTGCTCCTGAGACACAGACACACACACAGAACATCATGAACATCTAGAACCCATTAGCAGTCTCAGAGCCTCAGATCTAGATCCAGAGTCTCTCCCCACCCACCTTGATGCGCATGGTGAGCCACCTCTCCATGGCCTGCTGCAGCTCGGGGGTCAGATGGTCCTGGACGGGGGCAGCGGTGGTTTCAGGGGCTGGGGGAGGCGTGAGCTGGATGGAGGACAACTCCTGGGAGAGCTACAAGAAAGAGGCCGTCACATCTTAGTGTCACAACCTCAACTTTAGATTTCTGCAGACCTCTCTAGCAGCACCGTTACCTTGGAGTTCTCGGCCTCCACAGCTTGGATCCTGAGGCTGAGGCCGACAGCAGCAGACCGACTGTCCATCTGATACTCCACCATCTTCCTGCCCAGTCCGGAGACTTCCTGCTTCAGACGCAGCCGAGTCTCCGAGTCCTCAGCATCGAGACCGGCTTTGATACCCTGAATGTCCAGGTTCAACCGCTCCTTCATCTGAGGGAGGAAGACGTCGCACCAAACTTGAATTGGTTCTTCTTAGACTGATACCACGTCCTTCCAGTAAGTTTCATGGTTCATGGTTCAGTAGTTTTTGTGTAACAAACACAGATAAAGACACAACCTCCTTGGCAGACGTAAAAACATCATTCAAAAATCGGTGTGATCTCCCCCATCACCACTAGATGTCACTGTGGTACATCTTAATTCTTTGACCTCACCAGGATAAGAATAAATGAACGAGAGAAGACACAGGAACGAAGGAGGAGAGAGAAACAAATACAAATTCAGACATATTGTCTCACCTGGGAGAAAAGCTGCTCCTGCTTCAGCAGCAGCTCTGACTGCAAACAGACACACAAAGTTAAGTTTAGTATCAGAATTGAACCTTTTTCTTTTACTAAGAATAGATGACGAGTCTCTGTCTATCTATATATGTGTTGATTTTCATTTTAAAGCTGGTTTACATGCTGCTAAAATGTACGTTTTGGTAAAGTTTGAAAAGTGAAAACACATTAACTGATGCTCTGCTTCTTACCAAAAGAATCTGCATCTTGGCTTCAACAGCAGCAGAAACAACAGCTGGATCCTGGAGGAACAAGAAGACACTGAACTGTCATCCCACATTAACACTTTGTCATAAGGAACTCGAACATTCTTAACAGTTGTGCTGCTTTATGGTTTTACAGACAGATACACAAAATGAGTGAGATGCAGGTGAGTCCTACCACCACAGGTGCATGAGGCATGGTGCTGGGTTGAGGAGCAGCAGGAGCAGGAGGAGCAGGAGCAGAAGGAGCAGGAGCAGGAGGAGGAGGACGAGGAGGAGGAGTGGCAGTGATAACAGGTCGACTCTCTGGTTTTGTCGGTGACGGGGTCTTTGTGACACTCATGCGGGAGATGAAAGAGGTCAACAAGGGGAAGAGGAACCAAAAACCTGGAGAGAACATGAGGCAACAGGGCCTTGAGAACATTGCTGAGGAACATCAACCACCTCATTCCATCACACTGGGGTGGGGGTGCAGAGGAGCTTAAAACACATAATGCCATTTGTGCAAAACAACTTCCTGGTGAACTACTACTTATCTAAGATGTAAGATTAAAACTCTTACTAAAATGCATATGTCACTTACACAGAAGCAGGAGGAGGAGGAGCAGGAGGAGGAGGAGGAACAGAACACAAGCCTTCTTCACGCGAGGGGTGAACAAAGTGTTTGCTGTGGGGACGAGAAGAAAATGTTGAATTACGGGGATTTTAATAATCTGGAGCTGAGCCTTGTGCGACGGCTGTGAACACACAATGAGGCGGCTGCACGTTAGCAGACACGTGGCAGCACCAGTCGACTTAAGGAGACCAGTAGAGCAATGTGTACATTAACGTGCACATGGAGGAAACACTGAGACAAACCTCCAGCTGTCAGATCCTTGACTTTGGACTGAGCTGCGAGGGCCGTCAATGAGGCCGAGTCTGCAAAGAAAGAAACGAGTCAATGAGGTTATTATTTATACTCAGGTCAGACACATCAAAAACACATCATCACATGTTCGTCCTCACCCATCAGACTGGAGAAGGCACTGCTGATCCTGGTCCTGTATCCGGGGGTGGGAGCCCCACTCGTTCTAACAGAGCCGCTGGGGGCCACGAGGGGGGGCCTCTTGTAAATACCCTCGGAGGACGAGTACCCCGAGCTGTCCACCGCGCTCTGACCCAGCTCCTTGTGGCTGGGCCTCAGGTGTAACCCTGGCCTGGTGGAGCTGTAGTGTCCCGCGTACAGGCTCTTCTCTGGAGGCACTGAGGGGCAGCATGTGGGGGTCTGACTCCGGGACGAGGACGGGGTCAGGGCAGGTCGGGGGGTCGCTGCGGGGAAGACGTAGGGCTCCGTCCTCGTGATCGCCGGGGGCTGGATGCTGGAGGGAGAAGGACGAGGGCCTGAGAGACGAGGACCAGGAGAAAGAAAAGCTTTGAATAAGTGGGTTTATTCAATTGTGCAACTTTCTAGTAATTCTGAGGCTCTCATAGCATCTCTAGAACTATTATCAGCTTCATAATTGTCACGTGTAATGTTAAGGGCCCAAAGAAGTGCAGTGTCAAATCTTGTGCTATTTAGAAATAGAGATATCACAATGACAGGTTTCTTACAGACTTTGAATTGGGACTGCGATGAAAGACTATTTTAATAATTTCTCAATTTCTTTTAATTCAATTATTAATCACCTGATCCAGTTTGTTCCCAGAGTTGGGTTCTAGCAACACCAGGGGGTCATATGTTAAATGCAATGCCAGATATTAAACTGGATCGACAGAAAGAAATATAAATATATGTTATAAAACTTACATGATTCTCATTCATGTTGAACTGGTCACAACCAGTAAATGTACTGTATACAGCCAGAGATTAATGGGACAAGTGGACACATGAGTCTTCTGGACAGGCCTTTTGCTGAACTGTCCCTGAAAGACCCGAACCAAGTTTCCATTCTTTCTATTGTTACTATTGTTTCTTTTGTTTTGACAGGAAGTGATGTCATCATTACTCTGAAGCAGAGGGGAAGTTGTAATTTAGTTTTTACCATCACCCCGGTCTGCGGTGGTGGGCGACTCCAGACTGGGTGAACTGGCATTGCTATTGGCTCTGCTGGAGGTCCGGGGGCTGGCCTTGCGGGTGCCTGCCTTCTTCTTGAAAACCCTTGGACAAGAAAACACACAAAACACAGAGAAAAATAATGATTCAGATGAACCTTAACATCACAGTTTGTAAACAAGACCTTCTGAATCCAAGCTGGAGACACACTCACACACACACACACACACACACACAACGAGTTACACACTTGACAGGGTTTTCCCGGTAGGAGATGTTTGTCACGCTGCTGGAGTCCGACTCCTCGTCTGAGTTGTAGTAGCCTCCGGACAACAAGCGAGAACTCCTACGAGACATGACTGAGAGACACAGAAGGAAACACAAGAAGATAATAA
This sequence comes from Pseudopleuronectes americanus, assembly GCA_038501795.1. NCBI lineage: Eukaryota > Metazoa > Chordata > Actinopteri > Pleuronectiformes > Pleuronectidae > Pseudopleuronectes > Pseudopleuronectes americanus. Next base: position 1,291,268 of record CM076721.1, read on the forward strand.
ATACACGTTAAATAAAGAGGGTTTCTGTCATTTCAGGTTGTTGTTACCACACTGATGTTTGCACGTGTTCTTGTGTCTCCTTGGTTTGGTTTGAATTAAATATCTAAAGCTATAAAGCAGCAGTGCAAAGTGGTACCAGTTAGAGGAGCAGTAGCAGTTGATGCAGTGATATCAGTGATACTAACAGGTTAAGTGTCTGACAGATGCTCTCTCGGTTAATCTGTAATCCAGACTAATCTACAGGAGGCGTCCTGCCGCTCCAGCACCCACTGACACCCGCAGAGCAGAAATTAAAGAAACAACTAGAAGCATCTGAAGCTTACAGAACGAAGAGAGAGAGACATTGACAGAACAGACGTATCGTAAAACACTACAGCAGATTTGAAATCACACAGATTAATGCAGCGAACCGTAACTGAGCCAACATACTTAGAAGAGAAGTATAATCTGGAGGTGATATCACCGTTACACAGACCACGAGAGCAGAGACAACCTCATTCTCTAACTTCCTGCTGGCGTCTGTTACCAGTTTAACTGTTGCCATCACAAAGGTTATGTAACTGGGCGTCTTAATCTGAGCCATCCCATTGGTCACTGGTGTGTTCTTAGGGGGTGCAGGTCATTAGCATGAACCACAGCTCAGGAGTTTAACTACTTGTGTTGATGTTTCATGTTTATCTCTGTTTGTTTTATGTTTTAAAAAGAGGGGAATCTGTGAAGTAGCAGGGAGATGTATCACAGTGTCAGTGTTTCCAAAATAACTGTTATAATATTACTAGAGCTTATAAACCCTCCAAGATCTGCTTTACCTAAAAGTACAGTAAACAGGTGCTTGACTCTAATCCATGTTCAAATACTTCACTGCTGTAAGCAAGTTGAACAAGTATCGACTCATTTGAATCCAAGCTCTTGTCTACACAACAAAATCACAACCAACGTTTTTAGAAAAAAATGATAATAACGCCGGGCCAGTAGGGGGCGATAAAGACGACCTGGTTGATCCATCAAATCCACGAACAGTGGTCCAACCCACAATGTGTGGTGATGCAAAATTTAACTGCAAATTTTTTATCAAGATTTGCAAACCGATACCACACCGTCATTGTTGTTGTTGTTGTTTCTCGTGCATTTGGAGTTTTTGAAAATCGACACGTTGGAAAGTGCTTATTAATAAAAAAAAAGCTGTTATAGCGTCGACAACGAGGCTCAACCGCAGAGGAGGTGAAGACGAAGACGCAGCAAACTGAAGAACAACCACATGGTGTTGGCTGACATGATCATCTTGACATATTCATCATCAGGAAGTTGTTTTTACATCATAACAAAGAGTTAAGGGACAAATCGGCTGTTTAATTAACACCAATAAGACAAAATCTATTCTATGAGAAACCTCTGTAAAAGATTCCTCTCTGGGATCCCGTCTCGTAACTTTACGGTAAATCCTGTGACACATGAACATAAATCTTAGAGGAACTAACCTGGTGAAGTTTGAGTTATAGTCTCACGATGTATCAGTGGAGAACAGGACTAACAGGAGAGCAGTGACATGCTGCTGAAAAGAGCGGCAGCAGAAGACAGAAAGGGGAAGCTGTGGTCGCGTGGCCTCGGCAGATAGAGACAGGAAGTCACTGTGACATCATAATATACCGTACACATTCTCTGAAGAGGCAGTAGAGGCAGCTCGGCTCAGATGGGTTCTCTAATGCTCAACGTCGCTATATTAATAGTCAGGATCTTAATCTTTATTTTTATATTCTAACCAATTAAATTTAAAACATTACTGTTTCAAATTTTTGAGTCACAAGGCTGATTACATAAATACAATGGCACTTTTTCCATATGCATATTCACACTTGCATCCTGGGAGATTTCAATACAGGTGATATTATAGGGAGCCCATGATGAGATGCTCGTTGACCATAGATTCAGCTGCTTGAGTTTCATCAGCTAATTTAAATAGCAGGGATTAAAACATATGATGTGACTACTGAAACTGAGAATAGCGAGATATTGATGCTCCTGCTAAGTCCTATGCTTTCTCTCTCTGAAACCACATTTACATCCCCTAGATCCAAAAAAGATTCTATACTCACTCATAAATGTCAGTCCCTAAATATCAAAAATCAAGATTCATGTATTTTTCCCCCAAAAACTTTTTTATCTTCATCATTTTGGTAAATCTGTAGCACATATCTAAATCAAAACAAACAGCACCAGGGGTCACAGATATTTCTCCTCTGTCCCTCACCACAGACTTTCTTCCCTCTCACACAGTCACAGTCTCATTTCTTTCCTCGCAGCAGGTCAACAGGCTTTAGCTCAGAGTCTAGAGAACGGAGCAGTTTGTACTTTAATTCTCTCAAATCCTCCCGTCCACGTTAAATGGCATCTGAGAGCCGCCTGCTGGCTCAGCACTTTTACCCTCCTGAACATACCACACACACACACACACACACACACCTCAGTCGAGCAGAGGACACACATGCACAGAGCTGTTTCTCCTGCTTTGCCTTCATTCATCCCAACGCTCCAGAAATACACCACACATTCTTCTATAACCATGCCCTGTTCGTTTCTAATCCTACTAATCCACTTAATCTACGATTCAAATTACATGATAGAATTTAAATTCTAGAAAGAACAGGATAATTCTTTCAATTTCAGTTTTAAGGAGCCTTTGTATTTCCGCTGAAGGCTCAGAAAACCATGTTTTGCTTTAGTAAATGTGCGACTGCACGACTCCCCCTTGTCCCGGGGGGAAGGTGTGACCGAGCCATGAATAGGCAAATCTCAAAAAGAAGGGAATACTGCCAAACAGATAAGAAATGAGAAACCTGTGGGAGTCATGTGCACGAAGAGACAACAGCTGTTTAATCAGCGGAGGAAGCTCGGAGCCTATGAAAACTCATCTGAGTCATGTGACGTTACAGCTTCACTTCAATGATTCCAGGGGAAAAATTTGCCAAACTCACCAAACTGCCCCAGTAATCCTTATCAACTACACTGGCACAAAGTAGAGTCACTCATACCAAAGCCCAACAGTCTCATTATAGATCCAGATTTTAAATTAGATCTGCAACAACTCAAAAGCTTTTTAAATCGAGATCTGCCCCAAAGTGTCATGGGTTTCCTTCTTGGCCTGTGTTCCATCATTTAACCAAGTTTTCGGGGAAATCCACAGAGTGATTTTTTGTGTAATCCTGCTGACAAACAAACAAACAGACCAACAAACCAACAAACAAAGAAACCAATGGACAGGGGTGAAAACACAACCTCCTTTCGTAAAGTTAACAAATACAAGGGAAATTCTTTTGGGCATAAGACAGTAATACAGGATGGACTCACTCTTGTGACTTAAAATCACTTCAGAACAGCAGATACACAAACAAACACACACACACACACACAAATGCATATGTGTACAAGCATATGTGAACTAGCTATAAATGATTCGTTGGAGAAGAGGAGTCGATCACATTTGAGGTATTTTGGCTTCGTAAAATGATTCAACCGATTCATCATATCCAAACAGTAGCTGAGCAACTGTCTGTGGATCAATTAATCAATCAGCTGATTGGATAATGAGCCCAACAGGGAACGAGCAGTGATCTAAACCAGATCAGAATCTGAGGTTAGCAGAGATCTGGGTGTACTGGTGATGTTTGCTCAGGGCTGGGCCGGACGGGGCAGGGCGGGGCACTCTGACTTATTCAGTGGCATGACCACAGACAGTGGCAGGACCACAGACACTGGCAGGGCACAGACAAAGAGAGAACATGACACAGGAGGGATAAGAGAAGTGATTAGAGAAAAGAGCTGGAGCAGACAGATTCTGACTGAGACAAAGGAAGGGTGGAGAGAAAGGTGGAGAAATCCCACAACAAAGATGAAAACCTGACTGGTGGACACAAAGGGATGAAACGACAAAGAGGAGACGAACGTGTGTGTGTGTGTGTGTGTGTGTGTGTGTGTGTGTGTGGAATCGCACAAGGGAAAAATGTGTAACAGCTGTTGTGGGTTGAAGAGCCAGCGATGGAGTTTGTGGAAAAAAGTGCAGGAATGAGAAGCTGTGGTGAAAAGAAGAGGGTAAAAGAAAGGAATGCAGAGAATTGGCGTTCATCAAACCACAGTGCACTGGCAACCAGTTTGATTCTGTGGCTAAGTTTAGGCCGGAGCCAGTGAAACGTGACGCAGACGTACGGAGCAGATGAGTCATCGAGCTTCACCCAAATTACCCCATCGCCTTGAGAGTGGAAGAGAAGACAACAAGTCTGGCTGCAGTCATTTAAACTGAGCAGCTACTTACTAAGATCTGTGTGTGTCCACGTGAACCAGATGTTTGCATTTCATCTTTCTATTCCTCTTTATTTCTTCACTACCATTTACAGTAGCATGCAGCTGTAAGCCTGAGTTCAGTAGAGTTCCTCAAAACTCATTTTACAACCTTCCCCTTATTGCTTGTAGCTGTTTTAAATCTGCATCTCAGGTTATGTATTCAACTTATAACATGTATTTGTTTTAAACCAGTCATTACTGTAATATTCTAGTGTAAGAGTTATGAGGTAGCTAATCTCTAAGCTAATTTCAGTTCACATAAGTTTGTATATGTGAACCGTATATCTGATATTTAGTAATTTATGTAATATGTCATTTCAAATCTTTACAAGACACAACTAAAGAGCACATCAAAGTAACTCTAGAATAACTTTTACTTCACTTTTAGTTGATTCACATCATTTTGCCAAAAGTCTCAGACGTATCTTTCTCGAATTCCAGCAGCTACAAATTCTATGTTTGGTTACTATATATATTATTCATAATAAAGTTTGCTATTTTGTTTTTCCCTAATATTGGTATAGTCCTCTGCCCCCTCAAAAATCATATTGATCTTACTCTAAACAGAAATTATAGTCAGTTAACTTAACTGACTATAACTGTTACACATCTATTCCTCATCTCTACACTACACATATCCTCACACTGTACTTCTTGTTTTTACTCCATTCATAAGTTTATATATCCCTTAAACTTAAGTGTTGTTTCCTTTTACTTACTGATGCCTATTGTTTTTACTCTTGCTGCTTTAATATTGCAAATTTCCGCATTATGGGACCTTTAAGGGATTTTATTATCTTATCTTATCTTAATCTCTCCCAAGTTGTGTCCAACGTACTTTTCATTCCAGGAGAGTAAAATATGATTCAGTTTGGTACATTTGTGATACAAAAGAAACGTGTATAATATTAATAATGTATCATAAACTATGTAAAGTTCTTAGAGAGAATTTGACGCAATACAACATCGAACGATGCTGATTGGTCCGTGAACGCAGCAGCAGGAGCATCATCCCGAAGTGACCGAGAAGAAACTGGACCAGAACTCTTCTCTTCAGATGTTTTCAGATGTTTCCAGACGTTTCCAGATGTTTAAAGAAGATAACAAACAGCTCAGAGTCCATTTTGAACCGGGACCTGATCTCAGAGTGTGGAACTCACCTCGTCCTGTCGCTGTGAGTTCACAAACTGTCCAGAATCCTTCACTCGAACATGTCCGACCAGGTCCCGGAACGGAACCAGCTGGGTCAGGGGGGGTCAGAACCGGGCACACAGCGGGGAGCCGCGGGACGTGACAGCGGGTCCGGGGGACTCGAACACACGGACGGTTGTTGTGACAGCGCCGACGGTTCAACCGCTACTGATGCTGGCAGCAGGGAGACAGACAGTTTCCGGTTTGGGTTTACAAAATAAAAGGCTTCTCACGTCATAGTTCTGGAGATAAAAAAAACACACAACGGTATCGTTTAAAGTGGATTTCCGGGTATAGTTGTTCAAGAAGCAATTTTAAAACTTATCTCTATGTTAGGGATTCATATTTGTATTCATATATGTCCCTCTTTTGGGCTTTTGTGTGGATTTGAATCTTTGTTGTATTTTAATCTGAAAATACAGTGTCATTGAGTGACATTTTTTAATTCCTACTGTTGCTCTATAAATATATAATATTGATAATATTGTATGTAGAATGATTTTTTTATATATATATATATATATTCACTTTCTCAATTGAAAGTACATTTGGGGACTTTAAGGTAAATATGTAAATGTCCATGTTCTTTATAAATAGGGAGTGTTTGTGTACTTTTATATCCATAGTAATTAATAAATAAGTTTATGGTCAAACTGTAAAATATTGATTACCTTTATCTGTCGTAAGACATTTTTTTCAAACTACATAAATATATTTCCAGTTTTTCTTAATTTGTAAATTAGATTTTGATGCTGACAGGTTTTACAGATTATTGATCAAGACTAGAAAAATACTTTCATATCTTCATTTCCTTTTTCTTTCTTTTTTTTATTCAGTATATTGTTTTTGGTCCACGTCCATAGAAATGATGTTGCACACTCACACTGAAACTGTTTCCGGTTTGGTCCTAAAGGTGCCAGACACAGGATCTGACAGGAATGAAACACACGCCCGCCCCCTGGTGGTGGTATGCAGTGTGTGGCCTCTGTTTGGCTGCATTTAAAGCTTCTGACACACAGTGGAGCCAAATAACTGTTCATGTTCCTCCCTGCATCCATGCAATAATATTCACCTGTTATAAGATGACGCCTGTGGCTTCTCTCATAGCTTTATATCATTATATATGTTTTTATTTTGCAATGAATTCTACCTGATATCTGTTTTATTGTGTGATTGCCTTTGCATCATTAAAGCTAAACCATAGGAGGACCTCTGTGTGTATTCTTGGATATAAAGCAATTTAAAAAGGGCCACATTTATTGCAGCTGTATTACTCTTAATTAGTTTTACAGACGCAGTTAAGCAATGTGCTGATTAACTGTTTAACCCAAAAAATCCACTGTTCATAAAATCTTTTAATGTATTTTGATCCTCCAGTTTAATTTTGCGACAGCACCAGTAGCAGGTGATGCAGCCAGTCAAGGTGAAAACCTCACGGGCAGGTTCTTTAGTAAATCGTTCCTTCCGTTTGTATTCGTCACACACCAGAGACTGAAACCGCCCAAACAGCAGAACAAAATGCTTTTAAGGGAAACCCTGGGGGGCTTGGGTTCTCTTCGCCGTGTTTCAAAGTAGCTCAAAATAAACCCAATCTGACCTTATCACTGGGCAGACGAGGTCCAAGCCGAGGGAGGGCGGAGGAGGAGGTGGAGCTATTTACTCCACAGGTCATTTTCAGGGGGTGAGCAGCTCAGAAATGCGGCTGGTATGTCCGGATTGTTCTGTATTTGATAAATAATTTCAGAAAAAGACTATCGGCAGCACAGGCAGCAGGGCCCCTGACCCCCGAGCTGAGCCAACACAATATGTGTGTGTCTGTGTGTGTGTGTGTATTGTGCATGAACATGCGGTTTTGTGCGTGTGTATTTACGCCTGTTGAACCCATTGTCTCAGGGTCTGTTATCATTATGCAGCAGTTTCCTCCGGCTGGGGCGAGGGAGAGAGACAGAGAGGGGGGGAGAGAGAGAGAGAGAGACGGGAATACACTCAATTATCAGTTTCTCAACAATGAAGAGTCGACAAGCTCATCGCTCCCGAGGACGACTTTCATCACAACACTTTTTATGAGCTTTCATGTCGGGCATGCCCCTCCTCTGCTCAACCCAACACACACACACACAGACACACAGACACACACACATCACACACAGGCAGACACACACACAGGCAGACTCCCACCCTGCTTATCTACCAAGCTGGTGCCCCAGACACAACCACATTACATAAACAAACAGCTGACATCATGGGCGCGCACACACACACACACACACACACACACACACACACACACACACACACACACACACACACACACAAACACATACACAGTCGTATCTCCATGACTTCAGAGGACATTCCAGTTACTTACATTAATTTCATGGACACTTGCTCTAACATTAACCACAGTTCCCACTTGCCCAACACTATCCATTAAACCTCACCCTAGCGATAACCTAAACCTTGACCTCACCTAAAAACATGTCATCCCCTTAAAAGGTTATGACACACACACACACACACACACACACACACACACACACACACACACACTCACACACACACACACACACACTCAACTACTCTAAGCTTTCCCGTTTCTGGTCTGAAGTCACTGGGTTGGAATGTGATCAAAACAGTTAGAGTGTTTGTATGTGACGGAGAGTGTGATGTGTGGGTGGGTGTGTGTGTGTGTGTGGGGCAGAGGAACTATGGGCAAACACACACAGTGAGAGATGTGGAGGGTAAGAGATAGTAAATAAATATCTAATCACACGAACACACACACACTTACAGAAGACACACAGACACACACATTGACGTGTATGAGTCATCCCCAGCGATCTCTTATCGAGGTGTAGGAGGACGCACATAGTGAATCCACCATGCTACACACTGAATGTACACACTGAATGTACACACTGTACTGCAGCTGTGTAGATTGTATTTACACATGATACACTTTTGTTTACTCTGCAAATCTGACAAGAGCCGGACGTGTTTGTTTTGTTCCTGGATGAACGTGTCGGGTCACTGAACCGATAGGCTGCGTGAATACAACGTGTTTAAAAAGATATACTGCAATATCTTGTTTGAGCTGGAAGATAAATTACATAAGAGATTAATATGAGTAAAATCCCATTTATTACCAAAATGTATCAACAAGTCACATTAATGGGTTTGATATGGCTCATTCCCACTGCCACCAGTGTACAATCAGGTGAGGGGGGGAGTTTGCAGGAGGCAGGACAAAGTTCTTGTTTTAAGTCTTTGTTTTTCCAAGTTATACATCATCTGCTTGTCTGGGATAGAATTGCACATTAAATTAAAACACACATATTGTTGGTATATTGTGTCCAGATGTTATAAAACCCCTCCCCTGTGCAGAGACAGGTGAACCCTGCCACCTGACCTCAGCCCCAGTGTGAGCGTGTCGGGTGCTGCTCTGTTTCCCTCCGCTCCATTTATTCTGGGTCACATTCACTAAATATTTCATGGCCCGAGTCTGGTGAAGAGCTCAAATTGAGATGGTTAAATCTGGGACGGGATCCAAAGGCATCTATCAGCCGACCTGTGACCACCTTGAGTGAAATGGGAACATGAAACTGAGTCATCCTGGGGATTCCAACCATTAGCTTCACCACTAGGGTCACAGGGGGAGCTGTTATTATCCATCACAGCCCAACCGTCTCTTTATTTAATCGTTTTATTGGCTTATTTCTTTATTCCTTATTCTAACCAAGTATTATTCAGAGTGCAGCGTTTTACAAGTGAGGATACACAGATCCAACAAGATGCAAACACATGAAGTTGTTTGTGAGGAGTCCACCAGACACAGAACAGCGTTTCCATTCATCTGTTTTCAGTCACGTGATGAATTGAAGTTCGATCTTCAGCATCAGTCTCCACCGACTCCTGAGGGAAATGTCTAATAAATGCTCCACTGTGTTCGCCAGGTTGTTTTAGACTCTGTGTTCCCTGAGGGTGCTGAATATGAAGCATCTTATTCTGATCTTTTAAAGCTAAACACAGTGTGTGAGCCGTTAAAGCCATCAGCTAAAAGAGACTAGAATCAAAAGACATGTGTTGTTGCTTTAATCATTAGCTCAGAAAGGCACCACCTTCTTTTCCCGTATGATAACAATCATCATAAAACTTATCTGAAGAAGGTTGCAAAGTGCTTTACAACACACATGGGAACAAAAGAAACACAGAACCAAACAAAATTAATAAAGATAACAATGGATAAAGGTAAATATTACTCTTTGTCTTCCCTCAGATATTTGTTAGTCTTCCAGTGTCACCTCCATCACGTAGTAGAAACATCATCAACACGTACAGTCGCTCGCTGTGAATTGTCTCGCTGTATTCTCACATATTAAGTTTTTATAGCGTCAAAAATCCATTTATAGCCAAAACGTACCAAAAATTAAAAATCAGATATACATCAGTCGGTTAAGAACTACGTAAAATGCCAATCACTAGTATTCAAGGAGACACAATTTATGGTTTAATACCGCGTCCCAGTACTCACTCTGCTGCGTTGTGACATGCCACGGGTGACGTCTCTTACCGTAACAGCTCTCCCATCAGTCTTGATGATGACATCACCTTGATGACATCACCTCGATGACACCGCTGCAGTGAGGTCAGCGTCCTGCCCAGTGGACAGGGCCCGAGCGGATTAGAGCTCCGGTACGCTGCTGCCACACCGGTCTCAGGGCGGATTAGGCTCGACCACGCGGGTCCGCTCCGTGTGGCTCAGCAGATTAGAACGTGTGCCACGCCGCCGGTGATGTCATGAAGTTGAGCCCTGCACATGACCTATATGAGGTGTCCTCAGTGTGTCCTCGCTGCACAGCCGTGCTCTGCAGGAGGCACGGCTTCAGTTCACAACTAATATCTGTGTGTTTGTCATTACTACAGAATTTAACGTTAATACGATGAACACAAATTAAATGATTGGAACATTGTTGGAGGTTTCTGAGGATCTAAGAATTGATGGCTTTTGAATGAAATCCTGATTCAATGTGTTTGCTACAAAAACACAGATTTCTCTCTCTGGGGACAACTCTCTCTCTACATGGCTCTGGTAACGCTTTTTCATATGTCCGTTAATAGCTACTTCAAACTCCAGGGGAGACAATTGATGACGAGTTTGGGGTTTGGAGTATTTTTACTGTTTTAATCCTTTAAACTGTTGCAGTTTGTTTTTGGACAGACTTTTGCACTCATTCACATTTATATATTTAAGTTCAGTAACTTCCAATTTGCCTTAGCAATAAAAAAGCTTTTCTTCTTTTTATTAAATCCCCTCTGGCATTGTTTAGGCACCGGTGTCATTTAGAAAAAGTATTAATTTAACTCCTCTGGGATCTGGAAAAATCCAAACAATACCAGACCCTAGTTACTATGCCAATTATACAGCAATAACATAACAGAGACTTACTGTTATTGTGTTGTATAATCACATATTTCTGTTGTTCAACTTTTGAATACACTTGGTCCAGTCTGTTTCATAACAACACAACACACACAACTATAGACTCCAGCTGCTACACACGAGAACACAACGTCAAGCCCCCTGGTGGAACTTAATAGTATTGATTTGATTTGCCTGAGTGAGTTTGCTGTGCACGAGGAAGTTCAAGAAAATAAATAATAGCACAAACTTTCCAGAGTCACTTTTCCAATGAGTCAACGGCTTTAATGACTGTTCATCAGAGGAATAATGAAGGTGATTAAATAAAACGCAGCGTTCTTCCCTTGGAGAACAACATGATGTGGAATGTGCTTGTTATGGACGGAATCTCCATCCTGTTGATTCCATCCAGCACATTCCCAAAACGACGCAGGTCGCACTCTGTCATCTTTCCTGCAGGGAAACAGATCTGAAAGTGGAAATGCCCCTCGGCTTTCTCATGAAACTCATTCAGGGGCGTTCCTTGGAAAAATAATTTAAAAAAAAAGAAGAAAGCAGCTGCTACTATGGAACTTATCAGCAAGACGCTTTATTCGGCCAATCAGGGAAACTCCACCGGCTCTGTACGATAACCATAATCCAGATGAAGGGTCGCAGCACAAGGGGTCAGAGGTCGTCTTTGAAGAAATACAAAACACACTTATCCTTGAGTCTGTTTCTGATTGTTTCCTTGGATTTGAATGTTTTTGCGAGTGCAAGTTTTCACTCTCTCTTGACTTAACTGGTCTGTGCACCAGTTTGCAGATGGAGTCTGAGATAGGGCTGTGGGCCTCTTTTCATTTTCAGAAGGTCAAGTGCTTCTGAAGGATGTGATCACAACGGCCACATGGCTGCATGATGCTTGTTTGTGCTAAAAATAGAGAATAAAGATAGAAATACACACATGCTCCTTTGGGGAAGTGATGTGTTGTCTTATCTTTCAAGTTTCCTCTCGTTCTTTGTGTGTGTGTCTGTGTGTGTCTTGAGTTTTAGACCTTTGGAGCATTTTGGTCGGCCACATCTTCAAAGATCTTAAACTAACTTTTAAAAGTTGGTGGTCAGTGGTTATTTTGTGACTGAAGGGTAAGGTTCGGATCAGAGAGTAAGTTGTGGTGGATGAGGTTGAGGTTGGGGAACCGCATTATGTCAGTGTTTAAAAATGTATCAGTATATAAATCAGTTTTTGTGTGAGTCTGTGTGTGTGTGTGTGTGTGTGTGTGTGTGTGTGTGTCACAGGGGTAAGTCCCTGTCAGATTTTGTCACTTATTAACCAAAGCCTTCCTGCGGTCTCACCGGGGGGGAATTCTTTATCAGTGACATCACCAGGAGTGGACAGAGAGAGAGAGACAGACGGAGGGATGAAGGGACGGAGGAAAGGTTCCTTAAAAGGACAAATTGTGTTGTTTTGTTGGTTTCAGTCATTAAACATCATCTCATCACTTCCTCAGATTGTCCCGTGGATGAGTCGACCGGCAGCAGAGAGTCGGTCGCCTCAGGGAGAAGAAGGAACCTCCTCAGAGTTCTATCTTTACTGGGTGAGTGGGAGAAAAAGACTGTTTTTCAAGTTTCTTTCACAATCCACAGAAAGTTCGGATGAAGCTTAAATCTTTAATAAACACATCAGAATTGTCACAGGGAATCTCTTTGCAGCTGATAATGGTGAAATCGAATATACAAATAGTAACTGGCTGTTGTCTGGGCAACTCGGGTGAAATGATGCTGCAGAAGAAGAGTTTCTATCGACTCCAGCTCTGATCAGAGGCGATGGAATCATGGAGACACCCGGGCGTACGTGCTCATCTCTTCTTCTTCTTCATGCTGAGCGTCTAGACGCTGACGCTGCACATCTCTGGGTGCGATGCTGTGACGACCATCGAACTTCTTCTTCAGCTTCAAGTTTGAAAGAGAACAACTGAAGCAGAAAGATGCAAGTCACTGTCCCTGGTCTCTGTCGTGTTGTCTTCTGCTGCGTGTTGTGTTTCTGATGCATTTGTAACAACGAACATTACAAGGGAAAAAACCAGAAGGGCAAACATGGGACAAACCTCTGTACATCACTTCGGTGGAGAGGAGGTTTAATGAGTCAGTTTGGTGTGAACCCAAAGGCTGTAAATAAAGATGGAGGACATGTCTCCACTTCCTTGTGTTGTAACAAAATGGCAAAATATCGCACACATGGGTTCTGCCAATTTAATCTTATGTAATTTGGAGAAAAAAAAGCTTTTTAGTTTAGTCCATGTCCCAACTGCTAACATGGAGGAGGCCTGGCTTTATGTTTTAAGATAACTGCCACACAATGTGTTACTTTAGTGGTTGTTGTGTATAATTTAGTTCAAATACACATTTATATAACAAACCGTATAAGTGAGAACTGACTATGTGCTTGTCAACAGTTCTTCTGAAAGTCGTAATAAATCTTATCATTTCTCTGAGTGTAAAAACCGTGAATCAGCGCAGATGCACCACAACAAGATTGTTGAGTGTATAAATAGAACGAGGGCTGTATAGTGTGTAACGATGGATACGACCACATCAAGAGACGTACACACAGACACATGACAGTGTAAATGTGTCGACAACACGCAGAGGATAATGGGACATGTTGTCTTCTGTGTGTTTCATTCAATCAGACAATCTGACTAAGAGACAAATTATCATTTCACAGTAATTACCAATTCCTCATCCTTGTCTGATAAAACCACAGTTTCTGCCGCCGGCCGCCGGGCAGCACTGGAGCTGCTGCAGGATTCGATGCCTTGCTCAACGGCAGCTTCTCTGAGGAAAGACTCCGGCTTCTTACATGAGATGCAAACCATCAACCTTCCGCTGACGTGTTCCACCCTCAAACTTTCCGACGCCTTTCCTTTTCCATGTGAGGGTTTCTCGAGTGTGTGCATGTAAAACCGTGGGTGTGAGTCTGAGCATCTCTCACCTGGTGGGAGCTGCAGACACCACACACCTTCTCCTCCTCACCTCCTCACCTCCTCGGGGGGGGAGTCTCCCTCTGAGCTCACGTCTGGAGCTCTGCCCGCAGCCTGTCTGAACCCGAGCAGCCCGGGAACACTCTTTGTTTTCTCTCACTCGACTGTACACGACAGCAGCATCTCCCATTTAATATTCATTAACTTTTGAGTTTGTGAGCGTTTAGCCCGGGGGGAGAATTTTCCTTTCACCCTGGCTCCCTTGTTTATTTAAGAATATCGGAGGAAGAGTTTGTAAGTAAAGAAGGGCGATAAGACAACTTGCTCAATGCTCACTTGCAATAGTTTATGGGATGTCTAGCTTCTTCACTGCCTTTTAATGTATTTCTTTGCTTTGAATCAAATGTTTTATGGTCGCAATTCATCTCACGACTGTTCGGACAGATTTCACATTTAAAAGTCTTTTCATTAGGATTTTCTGAAACGTCAGTGGAGACGATGAATGAGAAATTAACCTTAACCCATTAAATCAAAAAATCTCTTCAATTAATAGAATCTCTGCATCGTTTGCTGACTTTACTACAACTTCTGAAACAGCTACATTGGGGTAATGCAATTTGTTGTTGACTTATTGATTGAACACATTCAGCTTGTGTGAGTTTGTGGAATCTCTGGGTCAGAATGTCTGTAGTCGGGCTGAGGCCTGAAACCAGGATCCACCCAGAGAGCCTCACGCAGGTCTTATCAATGGAGCCATTGATACATGAAAGACCAGGACGGGTGGAGCGAGTGTGTGCGTGTCTGAGTGCGTCGGAGTGAGTGTGTGAGTGTGTGTCTGAGCGTTCCGAGGGGGGAAGAGATTTACGAGAACAAATCCACCAGATGTCGAGTGTGAAGCCGACTTCAGACAATCCATGTTTGCCCAGATCACGACCTGCAGACATTCGACTTCAACTTCCCTCTGCACGACCCGTCTTTACTCAAATGTTCATGTTCTCCATGTGTTGGTTTGCATTGACCCACTGAAACAAACAGAAAACTGTCTGTGTGTAGATGCAGCGTCACACACTGAGATCATCACAGGATGAGAAGAAGTTCCAAACACTGTTGATTGAGCTTTAATTTGGAGAATCAAATCTGCAATTAGTGAGGAAAAGTCACAAATTACACCAATTTATGTGCAATTTCAAGAAATGATGAGCCAAACAAAACTCTGTCTCCTATCAGTAAAGTTTCTGTACAACAAAGCTGCAGCAACACATTTATTTTGTAGGAAATGTAAAAAATGGCTGGAACATGTATTAACTGAATGAAAGAAGGGATCCATTAATTAAAGCTCTTCCAGTCTGTGGGCAAGTAACTTTCACTTCCCTTAACATGAAGAGACAGGGGACGTTTTTCTACAATAGCATCAATATGTAATGATACGTAAATGAGGAAATGATAACTTATTTACCAAATATTGAATTCCCACAGTGACAGTGACCCTGAATGGTTTTCCTCCTCCTCCTCTCCTCCTCCTCTCCTCCTCTCCTCCTCCTCCTCTCCTCCTCCTCTCCTCCTCCTCTCCTCCTCTTCTGGCCCCTCCGTCACCTCCTCATATCTTCCTCATCTGGTTTCCCCTTCATTCTGTGATTGTCTGCACTCAGTCGTCCACAGTGAGCTGGTGTTGGAGCAGCTGCCTCTGTTTTGATTTTCACTTGTTGCTCCGTGTTTTCAGCGCTACATGAACTGTGGCTCACACTCAGTGTTCATCCGGCGAGACACAATCACACACACACAAAGACACACACACACACACACATGATTAAAGAGTCTCACTCTGCATGTAACAGCAGCGACTCTGTTCACCACAGTAAATGACATCAACTTCTATTAAAGCCTTTATTCACAACTTGAGAGGTAAGATGACACTTTAATGACATAATGGAAATTACACTGAACATTAGGCTGCAGCCACAGAAACATGTGACATCAAAGTACAATCACATATTTACATGAACTAATCTTTCTTTTGTTCTTTCTTTCTTTATTATACCTCCCTGTCTATAACTATGCACCATTACTATGGTTGCTCATTATTGTGGCTTTAAAACCAAGATTATTACTGGGTAATAGTTAAATTATGAAATTATTTATGAGAATATAAGATAGAAGAAGTAGTTCAAGAGTAGGATGTACTTAAAATGTAACTAGAATAGGAACAGTATCCAAAATTAACAATGTAACAAAATGAAAATGTAAACACTGTATACAATTGAATGTACCCAATATCAATAATAATACATGATATAAATACTCTAAATATCATAGATTAATAGATCAAGCTTATTTACAGCAGAATGAATGTTTGGTGATTTGATGTGTGAACACAGTTTGACTGTTTACACCTCCGAGCTTCAGATTAAAAACTATATGACAAAATATGACACCCTTTTCTAAATACAGTTTTCACTCTAATTTAAAACAGATTATTTATTACTGTGATGAAGGATCATGGGATGCGTGGACGGAGAGATGCAGGCAGAAGTCAGGGATTAGGCAAAGTGAAGGATTTCCAGACGTGTCGATATTCATCCCCTGGAGGGAAGAAAAAAAGAGAAGGAGATTATCCTGATCGTTGCGTAATCTCGGTGTGTGTGTCTTTGTGCGTCTGTGTGCGTGCGTGTGTTTGAGCAGACAGCACAATTAGTCACTCACTGAGTCGTGCCCTCGGGCTGCGAGCAGACACACACACACACACGTCACATCAGGCGTGCAGCTGCCCAACATTCACTGAGGAACACGACCGGTGATGAAAGAGCCCGGTGTCACTTTGTCGACTGTGGTTTAATGGGTTTCTTGGATTTTCCCTTTTTCTCTCTCTCTCTCCTTGTCCCCCTTTCCCTTGTCTCTAATTCACTTATCTTTCTCTTCTCCCTTTATTCGTTCTTTTCCCTGCTCCCTCTTTCTTTTGTCCTCCTTTAATACTTCAATATATAAACTTTGTGTCTTTGCTCCTTGTCTTTTCCAGCGCTCCATCTCTGTGTCTACACCTCCCTCGTTCCTGGATCTTCCTCTTTCCTCCTTTCCTTCCTTTATCTCCTTCTGTCTTTTTCAATCAATCCTTCCCCTCACCTTCTCTGATCTTCTCCTCCCTTCTTCCATCTCCCTACATCAATCCCCAAACCCGCCATGGTTCCTAACCTCTGTAATCTAATTGAAGCAGCTAGACCCATGATGTCATTCTTTTCCTCCATCTGTTTTTTCCAGCGTTCCTCTATCCCTCTCTTTTTTCACTCATTAGCTTCTCCGGGGATTAGGTGGTGATGTCAGTGCACTTGATTCTCTCTGTTTCTTCCATTGTCTCAGTGCAGTAAATCCCCTCCATCTGTATCTGTGAGGCTGGAATTGTCTTTTCCATAATGTGAGCTACAATAGTGTGTGTGTGTGTTGTGTGTGTGTGTGTCTGTGTGTGTGTGTGTGTGTGTGTGTGTGCATTTTCAACAGAAGTCATTAAACACTCAACCAAAAGGGACCAGTGAGTCAACAAGGGAGATTTTTGAGGTCGACTGTTGGTCAGGCTCTATATGAATAAAAGCAAATTAATGTAAAATTCAAAATCTTTGCATCTTTAGCAAAATTCAGAAAGTCAGATTTTCTATTTCTCTGCATCTCTCTTCTCTCTCTCTCTCTCTCTCTCTCTCACACACACACAAACACACACACACACAAAGTTCAAGTGGAGCGTCAAACTTCTCAGCATCAGTTTTAGTCAACAAATTGATTTTACAGACTCATATGAGGTCACCGTGACCTTGAACTTTGACCTTTTACCACCAAAATGGGATCAGTTCCTCTTTGAGTCTAACTGAACATTCTGACCATATGTGAAGAAATTCCCTCAAGGCATTCTTGAGATATCGTGTTCAGAAGAGAGGGATGGACTGATGGATGACCAAACTGAAAATATAGTGAAGAGGCAAAAACAGCCAAAAAATTCTATTTTTTATATGTGTGTGTTTTTGTGTATGTTTGTGTGATAATGGCACACACACACACACACACACATCCTAAACAGCTTCTTGATCTACGTGGGCTCGTGTGAAGATCAGAATTACCATTATTATCGGATTCAGAAGATTAGCACACACCTGCATGGCAGCACATTAGAGAGCTCTCAGATTGGTGTGTGTGTTTGTGTCTGTGTGTGTGCGTGTGTTTAAATGTGTGTTTTAATGCCTATCACACACTAAACCATCTTGAAAGGCAGCGGGATGAAAGGAACTTTGGCCATTTGAACCTCTTTAACTTCCAGCTTCCTGTTGTTACTCCGCTCCCACTGATCACTTCCTTCATGAGGGACAAAGCAGCAGAGGACACTGATCCTCTATTCCCTCGTACGGTTCATCTGCTGGTGTGAAGTCTCTCAAACGTACAGAAGGATGTAAACAGGAAACAGTGGAAGTGACAGGAACGTGGACGATGAGAGAGAATCCAGCGTTGAGCACAGTCAGAATACACCACATTTATCTTTTACTGTAAAGAAATTTAACATGATAAAGGTAAAGATAAAAACACAGGAGGTTATATTCCATTTTCATAACCTGTGTTACTAGGAAATTGTGGTTGGTTGCTGTTGTTATGACGATCACATCAGCTCCGAGCTGCCATAGCTACTTAGTTTATGTCTAAAGTTGGACGACATGACAGCTCCCCCAGTGGCTGGCTGTGGTACAGGTCATAAACCCCACCTCCTCCATGTTAGTGGAAGTGCCAAACTAAAAAGTCAGAATACATTCTCAACGATGGTTTCTGTCCTTTGAGGTAGTTCTTATCACACAGATTTCTAAATGTTAATTTTTCCACATACATATTTCATTATGTAAAGACTGGATGAAATAATTTAGAGCTGAGACTGACTCGTGATTGGTCGAGAGCGTGTGGCTCAATCAGGTCCTGCCAGCATTTAGGCACAGTATATACACACGTCTGCAAAATATATATCAAACACCAAAATTACAACCAGCAATCCTCCAGTGTACTGTATATATGTGTGGTAAAACAGAGATATTCAATTAAATCAAATTATGGGAAATCATTTGACAAATTTTCCGTAATTCTGTAAACTAACAAACCAACAACCTTCTCGGTAGCAAACATGTGCACAAACAAATTATGTAGAAATGCAAACACACACACTGACACGCCCCCTCCTCTGCTCCAGGATTGACATTTATAAGTTTGTATATAGTTTCTGGCAGTATACACACACACAAACACACACACACACACACACGAGAAGCAGCACCCACACGGGAGTATTAATATCAAAAGAAAGTAATGAGCGTACAGGAAGTCCTGTAAATCAGATTGTGTTTGTGGAGGCGGAGCTGAAACCCGATGCCCTTATTACCTTATCACAAGCTGTAGGAACAGGTTGGCTTGTCGCTGTGTGTGCGTGTTGCCTGGTTAGACTTTAAGAGAGAAGGTGCATTCCAGAAATAGTTTGAGCTCACAGTCATTTTCTCCTGCAGTCTCTCTCTCTCCCTCTCTCTCGCCCTTTCCTCTTACATCTTTCATTAACCCCCTCACCTGCCTTCCAGTTCTGACCCATTTTTTCATCCTCCCCTCTTTTTCTGGGAGTAGTGAGACGTCTAATACTGTCACGCTGCCCAGAGCGTCAGAACATTTCCGATTTCCTACATTTAGTTTGTAAAACTCTTTATAAACTCGTGGGATTCCTCTTCATGATATAAAGGGGACGTTTTCTTGATATTAATAGACAGTAATCTCATAATAATCCCAAAACCTAAAAGGTGTTTGAAGCTGGTTGTGTTGCATGAGACCGAAGTGACTCACCTCAGTCTGGGGTCGAACATCAAGTCGTTGCAGACACACCCAGAGGCTGTGAGTCAAGTCCTGTAGGTTGAATCCAGATCAGGTTACTGCTCTTCATCAGCAAACCAACGTGCAGGTCCACGGAGGCGTATTGCTTTCACTTGAGTGAACGCCAGACGAAAGTATTTAAAACATTTAGTTTTTTGCTGTTTTATTATGTTTTATTCATCTGCAGTTTTACAATGGGCTGAGAGCAAAGAAGAAATGTGTGCAGGCTTCATGGTTTTGATTTAATGTCCAACGATATCAGTCCTCAAGATTTATTTCATCAAGATCCATAAATGATTCTCTGAGAAATCACCTGATATTTTGAGAAAACGTCAGATCTCTCACGATGATAAAGAAAATGAAAAAAGAAAAATGCTGTATCCACCTGGAAATTTAATGGTTTCTTCTATGGGTCATATGAACTAAAAATTAAGATAAACAAATAGGATTTGTTCTTTTAACTTGAAGAAAATCTCCAAACACCATTTGTTCTGGATAATGAAAACACACAGAAATTATTTCCAGTGTAAAACGACCGACGCGTAGACAACCTCCTTCAGCCACTTTTCAGAAATGCTAGTGTTTACCTGCAGTCTGAGCTGCATCCAGGACAAGGACCCTGAGTATGTGGGGGTCATACACACCCAGTGTGGAGCCGACTGTGTGTGAATGGACGAATGTGTCCTGAAGTTCATATTCCTCCTGCGCTGACGCATTTCCTCTTCTCCACGTCTCCGTACAGTCTTTTCTTAGCTGCTCGGTGAAAACCACAACTGTGCAAATTTACACAGAAAAACCACCAGAACTTCCCCACACGGTAAATTTAGGGAAGTGGCTCTCCGTCGAGCGTGTGTGATGTGTGCGTTAGTGTCTGGCGTACGTGCCGTCTGAGCCCCGGCTGTGTGCACACGCTCGCTCACACCAGCTTGTGCTTTTTCTGTGACATTGATGAAGCTTTGTTCCCAAATTAAGAGCTCGGGTCCCTCGTGGGTTTTTAGTCTGTTTGCCCCCCGTGCTGGGGAAATAACCTCGACTGGAAAGAGCCGCGGTCGAGCTTCACTGGAAGTCGTTCATCTCGGAGTAGGAGATGGGAAACACAAGTGCACGGAGGTGTATCAGTAAATTCAGATTTTCACTCTGCAGACACGAAGCTGCAGGAGAATAAGAAGGAGGCAGAAGCCTGATTGCTGCAGGACTCCTCAGGACTGTCCTCTCTTCACTGCTGCTGCAGAGATCTTACTTACACAGCACTCTCTTTCACCACATCCCTAAAACAACATTGACTCTTGCTCTCTGGTTGAGATGTTCTACAGGACACAGATATAATCTAAATATGAATAACTGCAATGCACGTTTGCACAGGTGCTGTCTTTGTTCCATGAGTTTAGCACCAAATTGAATGTGAGGTTATACATCAAATGTGTGCTTTTAAAATTGGTTTTCTAACTGTATAATTATTACCTCCGCATATTTGCATAATTTTTTTTGGTTTGTTTGCAGGAGTGTGTAATAACAACCAGGGAAGAAGCCATAAGGAAGCATTTTTAATTTACATTTCAAGATAGAAGATCCAATGATTCATGGATCTTGAAGAAAACCATATTAAGGGAACTGATTTCTATGACTGGTGGAATTTCAGGGGAACTTCTGGGCCTTGGCCGACGTTTGCTCTCTACTTAGCGTCACTACTACGCTTGAAAAGGAGAAACTGCCGCATCTGAAATCTGTAAATTTATTAAATATAATATTCTTGTTGTATCGTTCATCATCCTCTGCATATTGTGGTTCAAGGGAAGTTTCAAACCCGAGCAGGGAATTTGCCCTGAGGGCGGCAGAGCGGTGGAGGGACACGGTGAAGGAGGTGCTTCCCCGTCTCAAGGCCCTCATTTGTTTTTACAACGGAAAATCCTGTCAAAGTTTCACAGCTCGAATTTTCAAACAACTTAGATCAACGCTGCTCGGCGCTGAAAAGTAAAGACTTATTCATTTCTGTATGTTTCTCGTCTTTTTTACTCTTAATTGGTCACTTGAACATCCTTTGCAGACCACGTTAAATTATTTTACATTTATACTCTTATGCCTTGTTTCCAACTAGAAGTGTATTAATTCTCCGTAGTCTCTATTTCATTCAATTCAGCCACTTGACATGGAATTGTATAATCAAATATAAAACTTGTTCAATCAACTGAGCATTTGTTATTATGGTAAAAAACTAAATCATAAACATAAACAAAGTTCGTTATGAGGCGTTAGGGGAGGTGGCTGACGTCAGATGGTGATGATGATGATGCTAATCAGAATCTGGTTTTAGCCAAAACAACTTGGTCAAACAAGACAAATCCGTCCTTCAGCGGTGTCCTGCAGGGCTGAGACACAACATGAACCCCCCCACCTTCCCCAAGTAGCCACAGAAAACAATTTTCTACTGAGTAGCTAATGTATTTATTTACAAACTGCTCAGTATTCACTAAATAACAAATAAGCAGATCTATTTAGAATATTACGACTTTATTCTTGTAATATTTAAACATTATTTGCAAGGTTGCGTTCACTGAACTTACAGGAATACAGGAAGTCTTTGTTAGTCTGTTTTTTGGTATTTCTGAGTTGCTTTTTGTATTCATGAATCAAACTGTGCTTTGCCCCCCCCCGCTATAGGCTCATGTCAGCAACACAGTGAACTTGTAAGGAAAGTGCACGAAGGGGCTTTTTGATGTGTGACACCGAGACCTTATAGAAGACCTATGGAAAAGACTCGGTGGCCTGGATGTGAAAGGATCACAGGGCGATGAACAATGTGAGGATTGAGCGTGGCTGAGAGAGAGGGGGAGGAAGAGGAAGAAAAAAGGGAGTGAGGAAGAGGAGGAGTGTGCGAGGCTTCCAACCCCAGAGGGCAAACTTCACGAAGCTTCAGAGGACTTTTTCTTTCTTGGAAGGTGGAGGAAGGCAAACCTCCAACAGCGATACAAGTGGAAATTCCCACTAATTTGACAAACCACCACTCAGATCAAAGTGTGTGTATGTGTGTGTGTGTGTGTGTGTGTGTGAGGACAGTGCTACACCTGTGAACACCTCGACTGCGTCTGGAGGAAATGAAAATATGACACTGTGAACTCAAACACTGTTTATGTTCATGTTAATATTAAAACATGTTGCAACCGGCTCTAGTTCGGAATTCATAGTCAAACAGTTCTGTGTTTTAAATTGAGCTTGACTTTAAATTCATGGTATGTTTCATCACGTTTATCTTAAACAGCTTCTGGAATGTGGGTTGTACTGTATCATGACATATTGTTACACATTAAAAATTCTAGCTATATTGTATTATATTGA
Source organism: Pseudopleuronectes americanus (assembly GCA_038501795.1). Classification (NCBI taxonomy): domain Eukaryota; kingdom Metazoa; phylum Chordata; class Actinopteri; order Pleuronectiformes; family Pleuronectidae; genus Pseudopleuronectes; species Pseudopleuronectes americanus. Next base: position 1,314,374 of record CM076721.1, read on the forward strand.
ACATATTATTCGACTGACTTTTAATTTTATACTCTTACCTAGACTTTTATTGTTATTTTCTTAGTTTGTATATATTTATAATCTTGGCTTGAGTGACTGTGAGGAAAACTTGACAAAATCAGAAATCAGGATTAATAAAGAATAATGATCAACTAATATCTCTCTCAGCCCTGATGATGTTTTTGTCAAATTCAGATAGTCGAGAAAAACAGATTTGTTATTTTGTTTTTAAACATTTAACACTTCTCTTGACTGTGACGTTACCCCCCAAAAATGCACAGTTGTGTTATAGCATGTCCCATCTGCTAACACGGAGTAAGCAAGCCAGCCACCAGGGGGCGATGAAAATATTTTGTCTTCAACTTCGTGGAGCCGTCTGTCTAAACAGTTTTTGTTATTCTTTACTCGCTATAAATTGAGGTGTCTCTGATTCTGTTTGTCTCAGTAAAAGTTGTTCTGCCCCTCGTATAACGACAGTGAAGCTCTCCCTCATTAACCAGACTCAGGGTCATTAACACCACACTGTGACTCCCCCATGCAAACACAGCGGCAGGAGGAGCTGCACGTTTCCCCTGCAGCTCCTCCTGCCGCTCTGTTTGTCTCAGTGTGTGTAGAGCTGGGACATGATGACTGGCACCGGATCTGTTTCGGTAAACTCAGTTTGTTATTGATTCGTGACACACGCACACCAACAACAACAGAGTGATGATAGTGGTGTTCTGGTTTGTGAGTCGAAGTTACTCAGCCACTAATGTGTGACAGCTCCTTTAACTCTTTCACGACACATTTTAATAGAGAAACTCAATGTGGTGAAAAGTCAACCACACACAGTTACCCACACAGGCACACACACACACACACACACACACACACACACACACACACACACACACACACACACACATACAGTAATGGTACTGACAAATAAATAAACAACCATTAGATTCTTACTATCCTATTTAGAATTTTATCGTGAATTTAAATTGTTTCCTTTCATTCCCAAATCTTGCTTCAATGCCAGAGTTGTTATAGCTCATAAAAATGAGCCAACATATTTAAAGTGAATGATGATTTTGATTGTTGATCAAGAGGTCCTCAGTTCAACTCTGGGTGCCCCCTTCATCTAAGAGTTCCAAACTTATAATGTGATTGTACAGTTGCACTCCATGTCTTACACAAGTACTGAATGTCAACAGTGGGTAATCTCACTATCAAAGTCAAATGACCCTATGCCAATTTTGGTTCTGTCCTGTTTGTCCACCTTTCAAACTCAACGGCAACTGAAAGCTTTTCACTTTTTTGCGTGTGCTGAATGTTGCATGGTACAAGAGAAAGAAAAAGCTGTCGCACAATGTTCCCCAGGAGTGAAAAACAATAAGATGTTATCTATTAGTGACAGTGTCAGATGTAAAGGGGGTATAGCTCAGTGGTAGAGCATTTGACTGCAGATCAAGAGGTCCTCAGTTCAAATCTGGGTGCCCCCTGCTTGCCATTTTGTTGTATGTCAACCGTAGGCGTGTACATTTTTTTAACTGTGGATATACCTGCAAGAATTGGAAGGCGACTCTTTCCCCATGCTCCCTTGACTCAGTTGTCAGCACATCCCAAGATTTAAATCAGTCTTTGGCACTCAATCAAATTTTGATGATCTGTTATACAAAAGCTGGTAAACCGACAACAATGAGGTAAACTCGTTGTACTATTTTCCTGTTTGCCACTCCTATTGTGTCAAGACTGTGCAGGAAATCAACTTGTCAGAGGGACACAGCAGTAGAAAGTGTCATTGGGACCATAAACTATGTAACTGTGGTTATCCACCTCAGTCCAAACTCAACAATTATGTGCACATTACAAAGAAAACAATCATTGTTGCCTGTTGTCACCAAGATGTAAGAAATACTGAGCAATGCTGATTCGTTACAGAAAGATGGTGTGTAGAAAGGGGGTATAGCTCAGTGGTAGAGCATTTGACTGCAGATCAAGAGGTCCTCAGTTCAAATCTGGGTGCCCCCTTCATTTTAGAGGTCCTCAATTCAAATGAGAGTAATGTTCACCCCAACTTGGGCCGTTACCTTCTAAAGGACATTTTGTTTTCAATCCCAATGGTTGGTTTGTATGTCTGCAGGTACAGAGCTGAGTTTGTCTTTATAAAGAGGGTTGATAGGAGGTTTTTATGAAAATAGTACAGCAGTTAAAAATTGACTGATCAATTTAGCATGCCATAAGATGTGATGTATTAGAAACAGAGCTACAGACATAGGGGGTATAGCTCAGTGGTAGAGCATTTGACTGCAGATCAAGAGGTCCCCAGTTCAAATCTGGGTGCCCCCTCTATATTGTTTGCTTTACATCGATATTTGCAGATAGACATGATCATTTGAAATACTGCTAAACCTAAAAAATCTGGTAAATGACTCTTTTCCCGCTGCCATTGCTGTTGTGTCATGACTGTGCTGGAAACCAACTTGTTAGAGGCACACGACAGAAGAAAGTGTCATTCGGACCAGAAACGATGTTACTGTGGTTGTCTACCTCAGTTCAAGCTCAACAATTATGTACACATTACAAAAAGAAAATAATCATTGTTGCCTTTTGTTACCAAAATGTAGGAAATACTGAGCTATGCTAATTTGTTACAGAAAGATGGTGTGTAGAAAGGGGGTATAGCTCAGTGGTAGAGCATTTGACTGCAGATCAAGAGGTCCTCAGTTCAAATCTGGGTGCCCCCTACGACTAACAGGTCCTGAATTCAAATGAGAGTAACGTTCAGCCCCACTTATGCCATTACCTCCTAAAAGACCTTTTTTTCAATCCCGATAGTTGGTTTGTATGTCTGCAGGTACAGAGCTGAGTTTGTCTTTATAAAGAGGATTAATAGGATGTTTTTATGAAAATAGTACAGCTACTAAAATTGACTGATCACTGTAGCATGCAATAAGGTATAATCTATCGGAGACCAAACTACAGCCATAGGGGGTATAGCTCAGTGGTAGAGCATTTGACTGCAGATCAAGAGGTCCCCAGTTTGAATCTGGGTGCCCCCTACGTCCAAGTGTTATAAACTTGTAATGATTGTATAGTTGTACTCCATGTGTTACACAAGTACTTTATGTCCAATCCCACTATGGAAGTTAATTGACCCTATGCCATTAGAGGAGCTTTCCTTTTTGTTTCTGTCCTGTTTGTCGTCCCTTCAAACTCACCGGCAACTGAAAGCTTTTCACTTTCTTGCCTGTGCTGCATGTTTCATGGTACAAGAGAAAGAAAAGGCTGTCGCACAATGTTCCCCAGGTGTGAAAAAAATAAGATGTTGCTTGCTAGTGACAATGTTAAATGTATGGGGGGTATAGCTCAGTGGTAGAGCATTTGACTGCAGATCAAGAGGTCCTCAGTTCATATCTGGGTGCCCCCTGCTTGCCATTTTGTTGTATGTCAACCGTAGGCGTGTACATTTTTTTAACTGTGGATATACCTGCAAGAATTGGAAGGCGACTCTTTCCCCATGCTCCCTTGACTCAGATGTCAGCACATCCCAAGATTTAAATCAGTCTTTGGCACTCAATCAAATTTTGATGATCTGTTATACAAAAGCTGGTAAACCGACAACAATGAGGTAAACTCGTTGTACTATTTTCCTGTTTGCCACTCCTATTGTGTCAAGACTGTGCAGGAAATCAACTTGTCAGAGGGACACAGCAGTATCATTGGGACCATAAACTATGTAACTGTGGTTATCCACCTCAGTCCAAACTCAACAATTATGTGCACATTACAAAGAAAACAATCATTGTTGCCTTTTGTTACCAAAATGTAGGAAATACTGAGCTATGCTAATTTGTTACAGAAATATGGTGTGTAGAAAGGGGGTATAGCTCAGTGGTAGAGCATTTGACTGCAGATCAAGAGGTCCCCAGTTCAAATCTGGGTGCCCCCTACATCTAAGAATTGCAATGTTGTAATGACTGAACAGTTGCTCTCCATGTGTTTTACAAGTACTGAATGTCCACAGTGATTAATCCTATTATGAAAGACAATTGACCCTATGCCATTAGAGGACCTGTCCTGTTTGTCCTCCTTTCAAACTCAATGGCAACTGAAAGCTTTTCACTTTTTTGCCTATGTTGCATGTTACAAGAGAAGGAAAAAGCTGTCGCACAATGTTCCCTAGGTGTGAAAAACAATAAGATGTTATCTATTAGTGACAGTGTTAGATGTATGGGGGGTATAGCTCAGTGGTAGAGCATTTGACTGCAGATCAAGAGGTCCTCAGTTCAAATCTGGGTGCCCCCTCTATATTGTTTGCTTTACATCGATATTTGCAGATAGACATGATCATTTCAAATACTGCTAAATCTAAAAAATCTGGTAATTGACTGTTTTCCCGTTGCCATTGCTGTTGTGTCATGACTGTGCTGGAAACCAACTTGTCAGAGGCACATGACAGAAGAAAGTGTCATTGGGACCAGAAACGATGTTACTGTGGTTATCTACCTCAGTTCAAGCTCAACAATTATGTACACATTACAAAAAGAAAATAATAATTGTTGCCTTTTGTTACCAAGATGTAGGAAATACTGAGCAATGAGAATGAGTTACAGAAACATGGTGTGTAGAAAGGGGGTATAGCTCAGTGGTAGAGCATTTGACTGCAGATCAAGAGGTCCTCAGTTCAAATCTGGGTGCCCCCTGCGACAAGAGGTCGAAACTTATAATGGTTGCACTCCATGTGATACACAAGTACTGAATGTTCATAGTGGGTGATCCCACTATGAAAGTCCATTGACGCAATGCCATTAGAACTGTTTTGTTTCTGTCCTGATTGTCCTCCTTTGAAATTCTACAGCAACTGAAAGCTTTTCACTTTTTTGCCTATGTTGCATGGTACAAGAGAAAGAAAAGGCTTTCGCACAATGTTCCCCAGGTGTGAAAACAATACGATGTGATCTATTAGTGACAGTGGTAGATGTATAGGGGGTATAGCTCAGTGGTAGAGCATTTGACTGCAGATCAAGAGGTCCTCAGTTCAAATCTGGGTGCCCCCTGTTTGCCATTTTGTTTGTATGTCACCCGTAGGCATATACATGTTTTTTTAAATGTGGATATACCTGCAAAAATTGGCAGGAGATTTCTTCCCCATGCTCCGTTTGGTCAGTTGTCAGCACGTACACAGATTTGAATCAGTCTTTGGAACCCAATCAAATTTTGATGATCTATTATTAAATAACTTCACCCATGAGGGGGTATAGCTCAGTGGTAGAGCATTTGACTGCAGATCAAGAGGTCCTCAGTTCAAATCTGGGTGCCCCTTGTGGCTATAATTAATCTGGGCCAACACTTTGCCTACTTTAAAGTTATACCTGTGGTTTGATTGTGAGCAGGATTACACAGAAACAACTGAGTGGATTCCCACAGACCTTGCTGGTGCAATGCTACATGCGTCAGGAAATAACTCGTTTATTTTTGTATTGAATCCATTGATTGTTTTTCTTTTCCTTTAACAATGTGAGATACAGGATGTTTGGACATTTTCTCAGAGAATTAAAACAAATCAGACGTACTTAGGGGGATGGTATCTATGATTGTGCAAAACTCTGTGTGGAGGCGATGTTTTTCATTGGGTTTACTGGAGTCAGTGTCAGGGGGTATAGCTCAGTGGTAGAGCATTTGACTGCAGATCAAGAGGTCCCCAGTTCAAATCTGGGTGCCCCCTGTACTTGTAATGGACTTGTGTAAATTACCGTCTTCCTGTCTGTGGCTGAGGTGTGATTTTGTGTTGTGTGCTGACAGGCTGGATGTGGAGGTGTATCAGAACACCAGCGTGTGCTCTCACTCATCTCTTGCTGTTTAAATGAGCGGCGGTGCTCAGTGCTTCACGCTGACGGAGCCTGGTGACAGCCGGGTTCCACAGCTGCTCCGCGCTCGCCGCCTCATTGTGCTGTTTGTATATTTAGCTGCTCTCTTCCACTTCCTCCGCTGTTGACGCTGGGAAAGCACAGAACAGCAACGCCGCCATTCCGCCCTCTCAGCGCCCTCCCCCCTCTCTTCCTCCCTCACGCCTCCCCTCGTTTGTGCGCCGTCTCTTCAAAGCCTTCGTTGAGAAAGAAACTCGGAGGTGATTCACAGAGCCACAAACAATGCCGATTGGCGGCCGTTGTTTTCCGGGTCACTCTTCAATTTTTGATTGACCCCAGTTCAAGTACAGTATGAGGCTGAAAATGGAATCTGAGCCTGTAGCATCTAAATTGAGACCTGGGAGGGAAACACCAGCAGATATTAGTCATACTCATGAGTTGGCAGCATATTTTTACTTGTTCTTACGCATTCATGGTTCCACTGTGATTATTCCATTGTGTTCTTCAGGGAGCTGTTAAACTAATTTTCCCAAGGATCACATTAACTGTTGGATCTAACAGTCTGTGCAACATACAGACACACAAAGACTCAACCAAAGACTGTACAATATGTATGTACAGCTACTTTATGATGATCTGTTAGTGACAGTGTTACATGTAAAGGGGGTATAGCTCAGTGGCAGAGCATTTGACTGCAGATCAAGAGGTCCTCAGTTCAAATCTGGGTGCCCCCTCTATATTGTTTGCTTTACATCTCTGTTACATCAACATTTGCAGATATGCATGAGAATGTCAATTGTGGTGAACCTGCAAAGATCTGACCATTAACTCTTTTCTCATTTCCACTGCTGGTGTGTTATCACCGTGCTGGAAACCAACGTGTCAGAGGCACACAGAAGTAGAAAGTGTCATGTAGACCAGAAACGATCTTACTGTGGTTATGCACCTCACTACGAAAATATAACAATGATGTGCACATTACAAAGAAATCACATAATTGTTGCCTGTAAGAAATTATGAGCTATGCCGATGTGTTTCAGAAATATTCTTCACGAACAGGGGGTATAGCTCAGTGGTAGAGCATTTGACTGCAGATCAAGAGGTCCTCAGTTCAAATCTGGGTGCCCCCTCACTATTGTTTGCTTAACGTCAACATTTGAGGATAAACATGATCCTTTCAGATACTGGTAAACCTGCAAAAATGAGGAAAGTCAGTCTTTTCCCGTTGTCACTCATTTTGTGTTGCTGTTGGGACTGTGCCGGAAACCAACGTGTCAGAAGCAAGAATTGCAAACACACAACAGAAGAAAGTGTCAAGGGGACCAGAAACAATGTTAGTGTGGTTATATACTTCAGTTCAAACACAACAATTAAGTGCTCATACAAAGAAAAAAATTGTTGCCTGTTGTTACTAAGATGTAAGAGAACCTGAACTATGCTTATGTGTTACATAAAGATTTGCATGAACAGGGGGTATAGCTCAGTGGTAGAGCATTTGACTGCAGATCAAGAGGTCCTCAGTTCTACTCTGAGTGCCCCCTACAACTAATAGTTCATCTGAGACCCAGAAACTTTTGAATGGATTTCCATTTTGTCTTTATTGTGAGAGAGGACATTTTCCTTGGATACTTTCATAATATTGAAATTCAGTGCAGCTTGATTGAGACTGTTGGAGCTTGATGGACATATGGACACATATATTTATTCTATAAATACACATTTCATTCTATTCTGGATATTAATCTTATATTTGATTTTATTCTTCTGTGATGATTATAGTAAGGGGGTATAGCTCAGTGGTAGAGCATTTGACTGCAGATCAAGAGGTCCTCAGTTCAAATCTGGGTGCCCCCTACAAAGATGCTGAATGAATGTGAGCAAACTTGTTTTATCTTTCTTAAAAAACAGCCGACAAAGAGTCAGGTTCATCATCAACAAGCTCAGCTTTTTCGAACCAGGTAGGATGAACCCCAAGTTTTCTAGCTTGGCTCTACACACATAGTCCTACACTCATACAACAGTATTGAAAGTAATTATTAGACCTTATTTGAGACTTGGTAGCCAATGCCAAGGAATTATTCCGATATATGCTACTCCGTTTTGACGGAGACAGACACATGGGAATGCCTTGTCCGCCGAACGACATAATTTCTGTAATCTCACATTTCCGGACCTCACACTTCCTGTTTTATCCAGAGCCGCCAAAAGTCTGCTGCTATCGCTGTCCACTGGCTGGTTGAGGGACAGGGTAGGTAGGTAGTCTGTAGAGCTGTCCACAACGCCTTGCACACCTAGGAAACAATGCCGTACAGGTGCAGGATGCCAGTTTGTAGCTTGCCGCTACAGCCTGTTGGTTTCCACCTGAGGCTAAAAAAACATTGCGCCATCTACTGTTCTGGCGGTGAATTGTTTTCAGCACCCACAGCCTTCGGAGAACCATAAATGAAAAAGAGTCCGTCGTATCCGTCCGTCCGTAAAGGAGTCGGAGAAGCAGATTTCAGCCTTAACAGCCATGAAAACTATGATACTCTTTGACATCAAATGTCAGCACAGACCACCCACCCCATCACAAGGGGGTATAGCTCAGTGGTAGAGCATTTGACTGCAGATCAAGAGGTCCTCAGTTCAAATCTGGGTGCCCCCTCTCTATTGTATGCTTCCATCTCTATTACATCAACATTTGCAGATAGACATGACAATTTCAAATCTGGTAAACCTGCAAAAATGAGGTAACTCTTTTCCCATTTCCACTGCTGGTGTGTTATCACCGTGCTGGAAACCAACGTGTCAGAGGCTCACGTCAGAAGATAGTGTCATGGGGACCAGAAATAATGTTACTGTGGTTATCCACCTCAATTCACATTTAACAATGATGTGCTCATTACAAAGAAAAACACAGAATTGTTGCCTGTTATTACAAAGATGTAAGGAATACTGACGTATGCCCATATGTTTCGAAAATGTTGTGCATGAACAGGGGGTATAGCTCAGTGGTAGAGCATTTGACTGCAGATCAAGAGGTCCCCAGTTCAAATCTGGGTGCCCCCTTCAAAGATGCGGAATTACTGTGAGCAGATTTGTTTTATCTTTCTGTAAAAACAGACGACAAAGATTCAGGGTCATCATCAACACTCTTAGCTTTTTATCCATCGAACCAGGTAGGATGAACCCCAAGTTTTCTAGCTTGGCTCTACACACAGAGTCCTACACTCATACTATAGTATTGAAAGTATCTATTAGACCTTATGTGAGACGTGGAAGCCTATGCCAAGGAATTATTCCGAAGTTCTTTATGTGAAATAATAATCAGAGTATATCATCCTTTGGTAGAATTTTTCCTTGTTTTTATTCCACCCTTCCATCATGTTCAAAGAAAATTGTCTGAGTAGATTTTGTGTTGTCCTGCAAACACACAGACAAACAGATAAAATGAACTAAAGGCCATGAAATCAATGATAATCTTTGACTGAGATGTCAGCACAGACCAGCTACTCCAACACAAGGGGGTATAGCTCAGTGGTAGAGCATTTGACTGCAGATCAAGAGGTCCCCAGTTCAAATCTGGGTGCCCCCTCTGGCTGTGGGTCTACTGGGCCAACACTTTGCATTATGTAAGGTCGTAGATCTGACACTTTACTTCCAGTGATTGTATAAAACAATGAAGTTGTCTTGGAATCCATTGAAATGAGTGGAAAGTACGACCAGGTTTTATTTTCACCCTGTTTTTTCACGTATACTTACAAATAACTGGTTTGACAATAAACATCTTTTATTTTAAATCTTACAGTGACTTGGTTGAGGGAAAAACTTTTCATAACTTTGTTCCATTCATTTGTGGAGGACATTATGAATCGATACATTTGTAATTGTTGAGGAATGAATTCAGTAAGTGTCATATGATGATGATGATGATGATGATGATGATGATGATGATGATGATGATGATGATGATGATGATGACATTATTCTTCCTTGAAACAGCTGCAGAGTGAAATCTTCTTCTTCCAGCGACCATTCACTTGTCCTTGATGAATTTATGACCCTTCCACTGTAAAGGTCAACTGTCTCCCAGACACTGTTCAGTGTGTGTCTGCATGTTGCAGACGCACACTGTAATCGTCAAAGAATTCCATTAGTCTGGGTTTCAGTAAAAAAATATGTGTAGCGACTTGTGTTCGTCTGAATTCTGTTTCAGATTCCAGACACGAATGAGACAAATACAAAAAAGGTTCACTCCATCACTTGTGACTGTGATGGCAGCAGAGACAGAATTTAAACCCATTATTGGTCGAAAGATACTACATCACATGAAGTGTTTTAATCTTAAACAATGCAAATTTTAAATGTGAGTGGATTTTCATGTTCATGTGTAATTTGAAAACAATTAGACAGAATAAACATGTCAATACAAACCACAACAAAACGTGCATGTAAAGAAAATTAAGTTTTAGCTCATCATTGAGTTGATTTTTTAATATTTTTCATCCTGCACTGTTTACCTTCATTTTTTGTAAACGTCATGAACTGTGGAATTTCTTTTTTAGAAATATGGATTGGTGTAAGATTCAATTTGATCGTAGCGCTTCGATGAGCATTTCTAAAATGAAGTGTTCCTGATGTTTTACTTTGTTAAAATCAATTGGAAAAACAACTTTTTGGCATTTTAAAGATTAATTGTGTCAGAAATCACATGCAGTATGAAACAGGTTCCCCATATTCTTATTTATTGATGATATTTAGACATATTTAGTCCCACACCTCCACATAACTTCAAGGAAATCGGGTGAGCAGTTTTGACAAACAGCAATGAAGAGTTAACCTCCGTTCACTCATTGATCATGAGGGATTTGTCTCACAGAGAAGATGCAGCTATAGGACTCAGACCATCAGTTGTGTGGAAGTTGTGCGTCGCCGGGTGTGTGACCCGTGTTTGAACTCTCGCCTCATCCTGCAACAGGCTGCGGTGACACAGGAAGTTGGCAACAGGACAGGAGAGCGGCAGGAAAAAGTCATTAATTAGGTCGGGATATTTGACAGGAATTTAATTAACACTCTCACACGGAAGCACACGCTCGGTGAGGTTTGTGAAAGGGAAGCGAGGATGTGGGATGAGAGGAGATCATCAGATATCAAACACGTTGGATTAAAACGAGTGGAGAGACGCGGCCTTCAGAGGATCTGACAGACAGATGGTCCGACCTCAACTCACTCAACTCGTCTGTTAACCGACTCTCACCGGCTGATGATTGAATTACTTCAGTCTAGTCAGAGGGAAACGGTTTGTCTGAACTCAGAGTCTGGATCCCAGAGGAATCCTTATCTTTGCTCCATCTTAACGAGTCATTAAATGTGTCTGGACGCGCACACACACACACACACACACACACACACACGTTAGACACAGTCACACAAACACGTCCAACAAACCTGCTGGTTTATTCATCCGACCTTTTCCATTCAGGGGAAACGCTTCGGTCACAGATGAATGAAGAGTTTTCGTTTCCCACCGGTGAGACTTCAGAGTTCAGTCACGTTTCATGAATCCTTCCTTTGACAGAGCAGAAGTTTTCAAGAGGCAAACAGATGTCGACAAATCAATCAATGTCAAGTACAAAACTAACAAATAGACAATAGAACAAACACATGCAGCTGTAAAAAACACCCTCAATAATTCACTTGAGCTTCTTTTCATTCATTGTGTCTCTGGTGAGTGTCTCATGTCTGATGTTTGATGATGTGAAACTGAAGACTCACATGTTTCTCAGGCTTTTGAGTCTTTAATTGTCTTTTTCTTAATATTTAGCCTTTTACTGTATTAATTTTTATTGAATTTATTTGATTCTTGTATTTATCTTTGTTTCAGTTTATTTTTCAGTACTTTGCTCAATGCTTGTTTGTTTTAAATGTTCTTTATCAAAAAACTTTACTTGACTTGAATAACAAAAGCTGAAGGTTTTTCATTTGAGAGAAACTTCAGTAGATCAGTAAATAACATTTTCTGATGAGAAAAAAAATAAAAGCTTTAAAAAAAATCTGCATAACATTTAACATATTAAGAAGAATTATTATATTATTATGTCAGAACGGCTGATTAGTTTCACATTTCCAGCTTAAGTTGGCTCCCAGTCGCACCTGTGCAATCTGCGGAGTTCTGCATTCTTTCACCTGCTCAAACACACACACACACACGCAAACACACACACACACACACACACACACAGTATGGGACTGCATCTCCTTCATCTCTGACATACTGGGAATTCCATCAACACTGCGAACTGAGAGCATGGACCACTGTAAACCGGATACACATCCAAATTGTCACACTCTCACACACACACACACACACACACACACATACTGTACATTTGCACTGCGGTCATAATTGAGATGAGTCGTCAGTGTGCAGGAGCAGCGTGTCCCCACAGTCTGTCCATCACACCGTGCACAGTGCAGGTCATTATTTATCATTACATATATACGTGTGTGTGTGTGTGTGTGTGTGTGTGTGTGTGTGTGTGTGTGTGTGGTACAGGAATAGCTTCCCTGGGTCTGTTTCCTCTGTCTTCCCTCTGCAGGGAGGAAGAATCCAGCGTGACCCCTGACTTCCCCAGCGACCCATCGAGCTGTGACCCCAAAATGAAACTCACACAGCTTCCTGGAAAACACAACCCGTCTCCCCTGGAACTGTTCACAGATCAGTCTCCAGGTCGAGGATCCTGTCAGCACAACACGGACAAAACACACTCAGGACTAACCTGAGTTTACTGTCAGCGATACTGTCCACCAGATATTATGAATAAAATGTTGTTCCAAAGAATTATCTGAGCTCCTCGTCTTCTTTAAAGTCTCAGATCATTAACTTTTATGGTTCTAGCTGTGGAGCAACCTGCCACTCAACAGCCTCAAACTTTCTGTTTTGTTTGACGTTCACTCGCCTTCAATCCAAACAATAATCCCAGAGGATTACTACAAATGCAAGGAGAGTTTTCCTAATAAAAAAAAAGAACATTAAATAACATTTGCCCCAGATCTCACTCACGACGTCATGAAGCAAGCTGAAACTGCAGATGACGTAATGCAGAGTTGTTTACATTTAGAGGAAGAGAAACAGACAAATAGATAAATTACAGTAGTTAATGTAAACAAAAATGAGTCTTCTGCTATTTGGTTTTAATCCCTTCACACATGCAGACCAACGTTAACTCTACTGCCAAGTTTGGAAAAGTCTGTTTTCAGTTTTCCTGGAACAATAACATCAGATTATGTTTTCGGGTTTTCAGTCACAATATCTCAAGAAGGCCTGCAGAGAATTTGTTCAAATTTGCTCTCAAAGATTAACTGATTATAATTTGGGGATCAAGGGTCAAAGTTTGAAGGTTGCTGTGTTTGAGTCCGTTTTGTTTTTTATTTCACTGCCACTCAACTTGACCTGGACTCCCTGGCAGAGGAGACACTCAGTGGGAACTTCCTGGTTCAATAAATGATTCATAAATTATAAAACTGAAATAATTAATATTTACTGAGAGTGTAAAGAGGTTGTTTATTTCACCACTTTCTGTCTTTTACTTTTCTTCTATTCACTTGAGATAACAACACTTTAAATAAACATTTTATAGAATAAAAGAAGCGTCACAACATCACAGTTATCATATTGCAGATATTGCAGATTGCTGATATCATGTTTCCTAACTTCCCCTTTAAGAGCACCCATGGGCCCCCGGGTCTCCCTGCTCCTAATAAGGAGGTGGTAAGTCCTTCCCTTCCAGAGGAGAGGAGCGAGGCCCCTGGGGCAGAGTCGAGGACCACGGTCAAGTTCGGCACCGGAGGACTCCTACTTCCAGTCAGATACTTTCAAAATAAAACCTTCTATCTACTGTCAGTCTGTAATAAAACTGAAACACAAATACCACACGAACACCATTAATCATATCTAGATCTGAGGCTGAATGAATCTTAGTAGTAAAGTTACTTTTATCACCTATACTTTTTACTTCTTGTAAATGCTTCTTAGTGGAATATGTACATTGTATGTGTGAACTGTTTGATATGAATCAACTTTCCAATATTCCATCGAATGTAAATATTTGTTATTTTCTCGATTATTTATCCTTTATTTTCCTTATTCTGTCCTCTACTGGATGTTTGGTTTGATATCGACAAATTCCCACGCAATCCCAAACGCCCCTCTTATTTTGATAGCCAAATCGTCTGGGTTTCCGGTGTGCACCCGAGTTCCTCTGTGTAACTTGATGGTGAAAACTTGCTTCTCTTTGGAAAAGCTGCTCCGCCGTTTGAGCAGCGACCAGAGAGGATCCGCGCGAGAGGCGAGAACAGCCGGATCCAGCGGAGCCGCAGCGCGCAGCCGCAGCGGGGACAGGCAGCACAGCCACGGGGGGGCGGAGGCGAAGTGTGAGACATGCAGGAGGCTGATAGCGACCAGAGGGACATTCAGATCAGAGCAGAAGCAACGAGCAGCCAAGTGGATCCAGGGATGAGACGAATCTGAGCGTCCGGAGAATTACGCACGACTCGCTGCTCCAACTTTTACGCACGGACCTCTGGAGTTGTGGGGTTTTAACTCATGCTACATTATTTATTTAGATTTTTACACTGAAGGGCGGTTTTTAAACGGGAGCTCGTCACCAAGACACGTTCATCTGGAGTTTTGACTTTACCGTGGACGCATCTGGCACCTTTACGCGCTCCAGCGCACGGGTTTTCTAGAAATCCCACATTTGGAGACATTTCTTTTTTCTTGGGGATGTTAACAGGGACTCCTCATCACACTGCACTGGTATAACTGGAACTGCGTGGCTGTAGATTCCCTCAGTCACAACAGCTCGCATTCACGCACCTGTCCCGCAGCTCCCGTGACGTCTCCGCTTGTGAGCTTTTCGGGTATGGACACATTCAGACGTCTCGCCTGCGTGTGACTCACCGCGAGCAAACATTTGTTTTTTGCGCTTAAAGGCAGTGGCACATTGCGCTGGGGATATTTTAACTGTGCGCGTCTCGCACAGGCACGAGCGGGCAGCGCGCGGCACCGGGACGAGGATCGGTGCAGCCGGGGGATTGGACGCCGACGTGCTAAATGCCCAGCCGGTCGCTTGCGGCTCCTCAGGCTGGGCGGCGACATGAGGTCCTGGGTCCTGCTGCTGCTGCTGAGCGCGCTGTCAGCGGCGCGTCTGAGGCTCGGCAGCGCTGAGGTAAGACCGCGAGCTGCCGGTGAGAAGAACCGTGGATTCACGCGTGTGTTGACCTGTCAGCGAACAACGGGGTTTCAAGGTGGAGCCATCAATGGTGTAGTTCTACTTAGTTGAAATGTCAAGGAGAGATATTGGGCTTGAGTTTAACATATTTTCACCAGGAAACTTTTCACAACTTCCCCCATTTGAGAACCACTGCTGTTAGGGAACCAACCACCAACAGGAACAGTTAGATATCAGAAAAACCTTTATCCTCAAGTCTATTTTATCTGATTGGACAGGTTGAGTCCAATCTCCACTTCTCCACCTGAGTCCCTTAGACTTTATTTTGGGCCCTTTACCAACTAAATCCCCTGGATGGGCTGAAAGCTGTTGAAAGACGTTTCCTTCCCTGTGACCAGATTCTCTCTCTGATCTCTAACCAGCCTGTAAACACTCAGTCGTCCTGAGGAACCTCTGTAAAGATGAGGAGAACAGTGTCAGTCATGAGAGGTTGTTATATCTCCTCTGATGCACACAGAGAATCAGACCTCCACCTGAGCAGGGGATGTTTCCTACACTTCATCTGCACCTTCCTGAGCCTCTGAACCTTTTCCATCCTGTGCTGCACTTGTTTCTCTCCATGGTTCCCTTTTTTTTTCATGTTGCGTGGTTGTGATTCTCCCGGAGTGTTGCAAGGAAGAGTCACAGTGTCATAGAGAGAGAGAGAGAGAGGGGGGAGAGAGAGGGAGGGAGAGAGGGTGAGGCAGGGCCTTGGCTCTGGGCCGACAGCAGCAGGAGCTAAAATCTACCCATCAGCCCAGCTGCTGTTTTCACTGTCGCACCACAGCACCAAGGTCCTTGCTGTCACTCTGCTGATGAAATCATTTCTCTTTTTTTTTGGACTTATTAAGACTCATGTTCTCAGCAGCCTCACGTTTCTCTGCACAGTCACATCAGCTGGATTTTCATATGTTGACGGAGATATTGGTCCTCAGACTCAAAAAGATTGAAGGTGTTCATCCATTTGTTTTTCTCTGTGCCGGTGATTATTACTCATCTTCATAATTAACTCACCGAGGAGGTTTTCATCTCCGTTGGATTGTCTGTTGGTTTGCAAGATAACACAAAAACTACTAAATGTATTACTGTGAAACTTGGAGGCTGGCTGCAGTGTACGTCAGAGAGGAACTCATTAAAATCTGGTGCAGATCCAGGACTGTTTCCATCACTTACTTCAATATTGTGAGATTGCGTTTTTCTCCGGGTATTATTCATCGATCTTGACAACTGGGATCCTTTGGGGGCCTTGGCGGAGAAACGCTCTCTCCGAGTTCCCCTCAAGTTTATTTCCCGGGAGAGGATGTAGAAGAACACTAATAGGTCATGTGCCCTGTCAGGTGACCTCTGGGAAGCCGGTGATAACTTGTTCTGTAGCAATCAACTGCCCACGTGAGCAATGTTTTGATGTGTCACCTCTTCGCTCTCGTAAAGCTTCGGCTTCTAAAGCTACTTTGTGATGATTTGGGAAACGTCTTATTGTGCGTTGAAAAGAAACAAATATCTGCAGTTGTGATGAAACAGGACGTGAAGCCTCTGAAGAATATGGAGTTTCACCATACGTTTAAACATCTGCAGGTTCAGACAGTCTGCAGCATCCACTGGTTAGTACGAGCCAGAAACATGTGTGTTCTTAGCTCTGTTGCTTCTTTCAGGTTGTGTAGATGTGGATAAAGGTGTCACATGTGTGTTTCTTATCACTTATGTAGGATCCTCACCCCCTGGTGGCCGGCTGCAGTATAGGTCATGAACCCCGCGTCCTCCATGTTAGCAGGTGGGACATGGGACAAATTGAATTAAACTTTAATGCATTTTTCTCAGACGGTTTCTGTCTTGCTAGGTAGCTCGTATCGCAAAGATGTTAAAAGTGTTAATGTTTATGATAAATTTGGTTTTAATTAATAAATTGATGATACATCTTGATTGACAGCTGAGATTGACAAGCGCACACTCTGACTTCAAATGATGATGGAAGTTCAAGATGGCTGCAGCTTCATCCACGATATTTTAAAGCAAATCTTGACTTTCAGAAAATTGCCATTCACACAGTCCACAGTTCACCTTTCCCTCTGAGCTGCTGCCAGAGAGGCTCAGTGCCTTGCACAAGGGGCATTAGGCGGCCGGGTGTGAATCAGGCTGTTATTGGACTTGACCGGTCGTCCTGTAGTCTGCAGGATAATCACGGAAACTATTAGCACCTCCGATGACTGGTGTGCGTGAGGAGATCAGCTGCAGCTCGAGGTCACAAGAAGATCTGACAACTTTTCATATTCAAACCAACACTGAGCTGACATGTGACCTGAGAGAGAGACGGCATCAGGTCGATGTGTGAGTCACAGATTCTGAACTGTGTGTGTGTGTGTGTGTGTGTGTGTGACTCTTTAATCCTCATCTGGTCACAATGTTTAGTCCTGTGATGGAACAAATGGAGATGTCTTTGACGTCGTAGTTCTGCCACAACTGTCTTTGGAAAATACTGTGGAAAAGAAATAAACAAATGCATGCAAGCCAGGACACACACACACACACACACACACACACACACACACACACACACACACACACACACACACACACACGCACACACACACACACACAAATCATCATCATTTACAACTGAAAGATCATTTTCTATTCACTGTGCAGCTGCTGTGTCAGTGTGTAATCCAGTCAAAGTGTGTTGCTTATACAATATGCTTTTTAACACACACACAGACACACACACACACACACACACACACACACACACACACACACACACACACACACACACACACTGAGCTGTTACGGTTCATTTTAAAATCCATTAAACAGAAGTGGAGTCAAACACACAACAGCCCTCACTCACCCGCTCAGAACTCAAAATGTTCATCATCTGTCGTTTGACACACACTCACAAGGACACACACACACACACACACACACACACACACACACACACACACACACACCCACACCCACACACTGATTGGTGGGTTTTGAACAGGTTGCTGTCAGACGGATGATTTGCTGCTGCCTGGCTTGATCCATTTTACATAAGAACAGCAACTAATCTGCCGGGGATTTCACGGACTTTGTGTGCTGTGTAGCTGTGTGTGTACTTGAGTTTGTGTGTGTGTGTGTGTGCACATCTGGGTGCCTGGCCGAGTGGAGCTGCGTCATGTGTTAGTGGACATATGTGCTTGTGTTTCTGTGTGTGTGTGCAGCGGGGGGGTTATGCCTCCGTGTGCGTGCATGTGTGTCAGATAGAAAAGCGCAGTGGCACATAAGAGTATTTGTTCGTAAGCCCCGTGTGCTGCAGCATTAGAGGAGAGTCTGTTCTATACTTTCTTTATAAAGAGGAATAAAAGTAGTGAATAAAAAAGTTTAAAGTGTAGATTTGTGTCACACTTGTGTAAGGATCTTTTAATGATGGGAGGAGAGTGAAGCTCCATCTGTTGTCGTTACCGTTGTGGTGAACGTCACTCACGTTGAGAAGTTGCCGCTGCTTCTTTTAATTTGATCGCAGCAAATTCCAAACTGCACTTCCCTCGGGGCCTTGACGACACACATGACAAGTTCAGATGAGATGTGACACACACACAAAGACTGAGGTTATTAGTTTGGATTTAATATAACCTCCAACTTACTGTCAACTTCCCCTCACGGCAGATTCTGTTCCCTTCAACTAACAGAAGTAAATTTAGTCGAAGTCCCCTTAATGAAGTTTCTGTGACATCACTCAAAGCAAACTCTGACACCTCAGTGTCATGTGCCCCTGGCTGCTTCACAATAAAAGCCCCAGTGACGCCTCATTGCTTCCAGTCTGACTTCCTGCACCTGAGGGCTTTTACCTTGAAGCCAAAGTTGGCAGCTAGTCCGTGAAGCTAACTATTAACTCAGATGTGGTGTTCATTAACTGTTTGGGCTTTTTGTGTAATGGACGATTTGTCGTCACTCGTTATAAACAGTGTGTGACTCTGAGACACAGGACGGAGCAGCTGGGGGGGTTCACTCCTCTTCCTCGCTCCTCTTTCCATCCATCATCTCTCCTGCTGTTGGACGGGAGATGTTTATCTTGTTTATCTGTTCTGCTGGTTTGTGTTCACCCACATCTTCATATTTGTGTGTGTGTGAGTGTGTGTGTGTGTGTGAGTCTGTGTGAGTATCAAGTTTATGCGACAGTCCATTGGACATCTGCCACGCCTCTGGTAAAAAAACACATGTGTTGTGACAGCGTGGTGTGATTGTGAGTCACTCATCACACACTTGTGATTCTCTGTTTTTGTGTGTGTTTACTTTTTATCCCGTTGCCTCGGACTCGACCAATGTGCGTGTATGTGTGTGTGTGTGTGTGTGTGTGTGTGTGTTTGTGTGCAGTCAGCTGGCCCCATAATTACATTCCATTACACTTCACCTTTCTCCTCAAACATTCCATACAATCTCTTTGCCTTCCAGGCTTCCTCCGAGGCCCCATGTAGTGTGTGTTTTATGAGTGTGTGTGTGTGTGTGTGTGTGTGTGTGTGTGTGTGTGCGACCTGCTTGTACATCATGTCATGTTAGCAGACAGCCTTCTCCTCCCAGCAGTTCAGCGACACACACTCACGCAGTGCGCGATATGAGAAACGTTGAGGCCTCAGGCTCCTCACTCACCACAAACACACACAGGCCTGTTTCCCTGTGTGCGAACATGTGTGTGTTACACGGCAAACAAGGAACCAAGTGTCGGAGTCATTGTGGTTAATTTAGCTCTTCTGCTCAAACCACTATTATTAGCATGTTGTCTAAACGCTGCTCTTTTTTTAACCAGCGGTTTGTTGTCCGCCTTGTGAGGAACTGTGTGTCTCACTCTCCAGTTTGTGTGCGTGTGTTGCGTGTTTGCACTCAACACTGAGGCTGTAATGATGGTTTGTTGCAGAGTGAAAACTGCCCCTGCATGTGTGTGTGTCTGTGTGTCTGTGTGTGTGTGGCTGTCTGGACAAACTGGGCGGATAGTTAAGTGGTTAAGCATCCGTATGAGAAGTGGAAAAGATGGGGTGAGTGATTGTGTGTTTGTGTGTGAGTGTGTGTTTTCTTAACTAGGTCAGCCAGTGGCTCGTGAAAGTCGTCCAGGTGTCATGAGCCGCCGCCGCCGCCCCGAGAGAGAGAGAGAGAGAGAGAGGGAGAGAGAGAGAGAGAGAGAGAGAGAGAGAGAGAGAGAGAAATTCTTTTCATCCAAATTCATGAATTATAAATTCCCCAAAATGATTCACAGTCATTTTTTGTGCTCAAAATGAAAGATAACCGCAGGGGGCGCCCGGATCTGAACCGAGGACCTCTCGATCTGCAGTCAAATGCTCCACCACTTAGCTCCACCCCCGGATACTGAGATGAAAAAACTAAAACCAGATTTACATTTGGATCTGCATCAAATTGCAAGTTTAAATCAAGTAATAAATCGCTGGGAAATCAAGGAGAAGGTTTGAAAATGTCCTTTCTGACAATATACATTAAATAAAACCCTGAATCTAACCCCTGAGTTGGATTAAAGTTAAAGTTTTGTTTGGGTTCATTTGAATCAAATGAGGTTGAACACAAACATAAAGTTCAGATTTGTTTCACCAAATCTTTGATAGAAAACTTTAAGACTCATCATGATCCTGATCATTTTAAATGGAAAATCACTTCGCCAACATTTTCATTTGAAGTCCACCCTATTGACTTTATCTTTAAAACGTCGCCCATAAAAACAGAAGCAAATTTTCATTCATAAATAAAACATCAAATAATGTAATAACTCATTTATGTTTTAACTTTGATTAAACAGTATTTAAATCATTCTGTACTTTCATGAATAAACCCTCTGACTTACTGAGATTCAGAGCTTTTAAATCCTCATGTGTGAGTTTCATCTTTAAAGAGGCGACATGTTAACTTATTAGCTTCTATAAACACTTCATATCTTGACTCATACATTTTGCATCAAGCGGGAGGTCGAGAGTCTTTTTTTACTTTTCTCTTCCATAAATATTTGCTCCTCATACTCGTCACACTCCTTAATTTGTTTTGGCATCTTTCTGGCATGTGACTGTATCGAGTCCTGTTGCAACCGCTCCGAGATAAGATCGACTTACGGCCGACCAAAGCAGAATGTGACACACAACACTGAGTACACTGCTTTTGATCTGCACGCAGGAACCGCAGGAGTCTCCCCCAGGAGCAGCTGAATCCGAAATGAGTTCCTGCCGTGGCATTCATTAAAAGTTCATTAAGTATCACGGCCCCTTATCTATCTTTGAAAACACACAACTTGCATAAGTCGGTTGAATAAGAGCACATTTGGGTTGTGTGTTGTATAACGTGCAGATGTTTTCCACTGGTTGATAAAAGGTGGAATCTAACCCAGAAAGTTGATGTTGTTCTTGATGCTAAGTGACGGAACAGAAATGGACGAGATACAGAGAGAAAGTGTGTGTTTGAGAGAGAGAGAGAGAGACGGGGTGAGAGGGGCGAGTTTCCTGTCTTGCGTTTGAGGGTAAACCGACGAGGAGAGAGTGACAACAGCAACAACACACACTGTGACAAGCATCACATTCTCTGCAGGAGGAAACAAAAGTGGAGCAGGAGTTGAGATGGAGGTCTGAGATCTCTCTCCCCCCCCCCTCTCTCTCCCTCTCTCTCTCTCTCTCTCTCTCTCTCTCTCTCTCTCTCTCTCTCTCTCTCTCTCTCTCTCTCTCTCTCTCTCCCTCTCTCTCTCAGTTCATTTCAATCCTCTTAATGTTTCGGATCCAGTATCAAAATAAATAACAAAATTAGAAAAACACACTTTGAAAAATCATCAGAGGAAGAATCCCCCTTCCAGCCTCTGTGGGAAACATCAGGTGCGGGACCCTCTGAAGGACGTAGTCATCGCCTCCATGTCGTTTTTTTTATTTTTTATTATTGTGTATATTCCCTTTTCCTCAGTGGTTTCATCTGAATTCAAAAACCTGCAACATAATTAATTTTAATTATCATATCATTGCACGTTACAAGTCGACAGGAATCTCTTGATTGCTTCATTTCACAACTGATGACTGTGCAGGAGAACTATGAGACATCGAGGCCTTCAACCTCACCGGGTATCTTATCTAGTGTCGAGGGAAAGTTGAGGTTGGACAGGTCTTGTTGCCTCATTAGGATTATTTGGTGAAATTCATGTTTATATTCAGCTTTTGGGACGTGGCTGAATATTCACCAGGTTCCATCTATCGTTGGTGTTTGTAAAGTAACGTGAGATTAAAACTGAGTCTGTCTCCACAGAGAGATCCTCTCCCCCCGTCGCTGGTCGACCTGGTGAGGAATTCTCCCATCGCCTCTGTGGACGAGCTGAAAGTGCTGCTGCTGCAGGAGGCCAATGCAATAGGTACTACACACACACACACACACACACACACAGACACACTAATTACACAGACGTGGAGGAGGTGAATCTGTGTGAGGCCTGAAGACACAGGAATGCAGTAAGAGAGTATCATGCCAAGCACCATGTTAAAAGCAATATTTACCCGAGACAGCAGCAAGACTGATGAACCAGCTCGATGTGTGTGTATGTTTGTGGGTCTGTGTGTGTTTGTGTGTGTGAGAGAGAGTTAGAGAGTGAGAGAGAGGCTGTGACCTCGGTGAGCGTCAGACAAACTGAGACAGAGAGAAACTTCACAGCACAAGGTCACTGCATTGTTCTCCTGCTCTGGATTCCTCTCTCAGTCCTGAAATATAGATGTCTCTGTGTGACAGACACACACACACACACACACACACACACATACAAACACACACACACACACACGCCCTACATCTCCGACCCCAAACAGAGTCCAAACAAACTTGTGCACACAGTAAGACGCATGCCCACGCAGCTGATTAAAAGATTCATTATAAACGAATCCCTCTGAGGAACCAAGTCACATATACATATATTAATGGATTTGTCGTTTGATCATTTTCTTTTAATGCATAAATAACACGGTGACATAACAGCCACCGTGGAGAGGAACCAACAGAGGGAGGGGGGGAGGCACGGGGAAACGACTCCAACTGTTTCTATCTGGGATCATCTTGAAACCGAAGCTTGAAGTGTCGGCAAAACTAGAACGTTTCCCTTTTAAAGATCTCGTGCTTTCCTTCCCCTTCTGTTGCGATTCCAAATGTGTTGCTCCTCATTTTAAATTGTGGGTTTTTAGCATTGACGTAGAAAGTGAAGGCGAAACCTGCATTCTCTCCAATGGCCAGCAGAGGTCACAGCTAGTACTGACCAATAGGCGCAAATCGCAGGTGTAAGTGGGCGTGTCGTGTCATCAAGCTCCACCCCCTTTCCCCCGAATATGGTTACTTCTGGTTTACAACATGATGGCGCAGAACAAAATACCAAACTGGAGATTTCAAACCATCAGTTCTCAAATCAAAGGGAGACGTGACGGTTGGTTTACTCGTAGTAGCGTCACTCAGTCCAACACTTTTTCCAAACACTAATATTGGATGGATCGATATTTGTTAAAGATATTCATGGAGCCTACAGGGGAAAACAAAACTCTCAAATGTCTCCTCTGCTTAGATTTATGACGTTAGCATCCGTCTCTGCCGTGTTTTGTTGTAATTAGCAACAGCGAGCATGACAACACGCTAAATCAAGCAGCTGAACACTAAGAACACAGCTCAACCTGCTCAGCCTCGGTGTGTTAGCTGAGTCGGTGTGTTAGCAGACTTTAGCCGGGCAAATAAAAACATGACCTTATAATCTGCGAGCACGGATCTGAAAAAGAAGCTGTTTTCTGAGAACAATAACAAACTGTTCTCCTTTCTGCAGCGGGCAGTTAATTAGGGCTAACAGGCAACCGAAAACCACCTACACACACACACACTCACACACACACACACACTCCAGAACGCACATGCAAACACACATGCACACACAGTGACCAAAGGCAATCCACACCAGGGTTATAATTAGCACCGGGGGGCAACAGTATGAAATGACGGCATGTTCAAACACACACACACACACACACACACACACACATTTACAGAACCACACAGGAGTTATATTTAACAACTCATATCTCTCCTCAACATGATTCTTGACGGCAGTGAGACAAATTGTGGTCAGAAAATAGCCTAATTGTTTAAGCAGGGCCAGAAAAGAAAAATGTCTTCCTGTGCGCAGTGAACAATGAGCTCGGCTGGAAGCTGCTGGAAAGACCTCACACGGCTGGAAGAGTTCTAACGTCACTCGTGATGTGAAAGTGCTTCACACGCAGATGTTGGAAAATCCTAAGTTGATTTTATCAACTCGCTAATTGTGTTTTTGTCTCATTCCCCGCCCTTGTCTGTTTCTGCAGAAGAGGAAGAGGATGAGCACGACTTTCTCACAAACCACACCCACGGCAGATACAGCAGAAGTCTTGGTAGGTCTCCTCATCTATTTGTGTCCCTTCCTGTTTATATGTCTTTTTTGAATCCGTCTCTCATCAGTCTTGTGCAGGTTTCAGACTCTAATGTCCCTCCCTCTGACCCTTCACAGTGGAGGCGCAGCAGGCCCAGCTGGCGGTCTGTAAAGTTCGGACGGAGGTGATGGAGGTGACTCGGTCCATGCTCGACCGCCGCAACGCCGACTTCATCCTGTGGCCGCCGTGCGTGGAGGTGCAGAGATGTTCGGGCTGCTGCAACACGAGGCACCTGCAGTGCACCCCCACCGTGACCTCCAGCAGATACCTGAAGGTATGTGGAGACCTCACAAGTTAGAAAGCAGAATCAGACTCGTGATATAACTTTGAGAAAAAGGTCAATTGACATTTCCCTTTCACTCCCAACAGCAACAGTTGATTGAATCTAAATATTAGCTTGTTGGGAAACAACCAATCAGATGTCTTTGCTTTCATAATATTTTTCTAGATCTTTGTTTCTTAGCTAGATTTCCCTCTCGTGTCCTCATTCTAACTAATTGTTTATTCTGTTGAATGTTTATTTCTCTAATGTTTCCTTTCTCTCCTCCAGGTGCTAAAG
This sequence comes from Pseudopleuronectes americanus, assembly GCA_038501795.1. Classification (NCBI taxonomy): domain Eukaryota; kingdom Metazoa; phylum Chordata; class Actinopteri; order Pleuronectiformes; family Pleuronectidae; genus Pseudopleuronectes; species Pseudopleuronectes americanus. Next base: position 1,339,473 of record CM076721.1, read on the forward strand.
ATCCAGTTCATCAGGAGTCAACCTCACTACACCAACGCCATGATATCAGTGGAGGACCACGTCAGCTGCAGATGCCTTCCTGCCACATCTTCCTCATCCTCCTCCTCATCCTCCTCGTCCCTTCCCGTCACTAACTCCCCCGTTCCGAGCAACCCCGACCCCCCTCCACCTCCACCTCCACCACAGCAGCCTGCCCCCTCCTCCCACCTCCCCCTGCCCCTTCCACGATCTGTCCACCCGGCTCCGCCCAAGAGCCACTCCTCCAAGGCCGACCTCCATCGCCACGACGACCTGAAGCACAACCAGCAGCGCTACCATTCGGAGGAGCGCGAGCCGGCGGCCAGGCAGTGGCAGCAGGGCAGCTACACCCAGCTGGTGCACTGGACACAACCCAGGGGGCACCAGGGGCCCGCGCACCAGCCCATCGCCGGGGTGCTGGGAGGAGGAGGCAGCTGGCCGTCGGAGGCGAGGGCGGAGCACAGCGTCATGGGAAGTACGCAGCCGCTCGGGGGCGGGAGCGGGTCTGAGGGCAGCAGGGAGGAGGGCAGCGTGGCCTCGAACACTGAAGGGCATCACCCGGATCACGCCCAGAGGCAGCAGCAGGTGCTACAGCATCAGCAGAGACAACAGCATCAGCAGCAGTATCCTCATCATCCTCAGCCTCATTATCCACAGCCGTACAACCACGGAGGAGCCGAGGAGCTGAGGACGCAACATCGACTCCACAGTCCTCAGTCCGACAGCGCCTCCCCCCCCCGTCAGCCCGACACACCCACCTGCATCGGAGCAAAACCCCACCCTCCCTCTGACCACCAATCAGAGAGACTCAGTGACCAGCCAAATAATTACACAGGTCACAAAACAGACTGAGACTGAAGCAGTCAGTCAAAGAGGAGGGAGCGAGAAGGAGGAGAGTGGCTCGGCCAATAGCGGGGACTCGGCCGCTGCTGAGCCGGCCAATCAGGGGCGGGGGAGAGACTCTAAGCCGACCGTAGATTTAACAGAGGAGGAGAGGAGGCTCAGACTTCTGGAGATGGTACAGAGCGAGCCGGATAAACAGACTCATCTTCATCCTCATCCTCCTCATCCTCCTCAGCAAAGACCAAAGACGACCACGTTTATAACAGGTGCCGCTCAGCTGTGTGAGAACGTGTGTGTCAGTGTGGATACTCATAGAATCCTGATTTCATCCTGATTACATCTTGATCAAGATGCACATTTCAACAACCAGGCAATTCAAAGTCCTTTACATGAAATATAAAAGGTATTAGATGTAAAAAAAAATAAGGAAATACAAAGAAATAGGCATTTAATACGAATTAAGAAGATTTAAATAAGGAATGAAAATAAATCTGAAATAAAAACAGTGCAGTGTAAGAAAGGAGTAATTATCTGATTTAATAAAAGCCCTCGGCAAGCAGGAAAGTCTTCAGCATCGATGTGAAAAGATTCTCTGGAAGCTGCTTCCACTAAAGAAACTAAACTCTGCTTCTGGATGTTTAGTCTCGACCCGATACCAACTTCCCTTCACGATACTGATTCACACCTGGACACCACATATCGGCTGATAATCAGTACTGGTCTGATACCAGTGCATTTAAACTAATTCAACAACACACTGTATTCAATGTATTTTAACAGCTGCTAAGCCTGTATGGAAGTGATGATAGATACTACTGTTGTGTTGCTCAGATCAAACCCTGTGAAAAACAAATATGATTAACATAGAACTTCTAGTTTCTCAGTCATAACTGAAAAAGTGACCTAAATAAATAAATCTAATTTAAGACACTTTACTGAGAATCATCAAGAACTACTTCCTTCCGTTTTTATATGTGGGACATGTGGTAAACACTTAACCAAAAATACAGAATGAGCACAGGTCACACACATACTTAATGGAGCACATACCTCTGCAAAGACCTGACAGACCCCTTGACTTCAATCAAAATGCACCAAATTGCACAAACTTTTAGATTTAAACTGAATTGTTCTCTGGGAAAACAGTGAAAATATCAAATATAAAACATTCTTGACACTTGTTTGGTTTAGCACCAAAATTAAATTTTTTGCAAACCAACAATTTAACGACCTGGAAGCAAATGATCACCTTATTGGCCCACGTAATGCTTTCTTTTGAATAAACCTCTTATTACGCATTTGATTTATTAGTGTAGTTGTAATTCAAATGTCAACAATAAAGACCGGGCCTTTGTGTATTCAGTACAAATATTCCAGGCACACCTCCTGGCTCGGTTCACCAATGTTGCTCCGGGCCAAAAACAATAGTTTGGGAGAATCTGGAAGACGCAGGACACAACGCTACACGCCGGAGAAACTTGTTTGTACAATCGCTGCCCTTGTTAGTTGTCGTCGAGGACAGGTTTACGGGAGGGTTGACAAATGTTATGACTGTCGTATTCCAGTGGTCATGCGTGTGTTGTAATATGAGCGTTTCACGTGTGAGAGAATCGGTGTGAGAGCTTCCCAGGTGCCGGAAGCAGCCCCCCCCCCGTACACCTAGGACCGTAAACACCACGTCCACGTGCGTCCTGCTATTCTTCCTCACCCCCCTGAGAGCTGCACGCTCAGACAGCTGCACTTCCCAGCGCTCCGTGCTCCACTCCGACCTGCAGGCTTTGTTGTGCAGGCTCCAAGGTTATCAGGTGCCCTTCAGAGAGCAGCCAGAGCCACGACGGGAGCTCCACGCCCCGCTCTCTGTTCTCCACGGCTGCTCTGTGACGCTGTTCACACCGAGATGAGACATCTGGCTCCTGCTCCTGATTTAAATTTGTGTTATTACTCGAAAAGGTTCACATGCTCCTAATGTTCCGAAAACACAAACTCCAACGGTCCACTGCTGCAGCTCCTCTGTTCAGCCTCTGTCTCAAACACTTGGATTGAGCTCCTGTCTCTTTAAGGCCCCCCCCTCCTGATAAAACTCAGTCTGCTGTGATTGGTCAACCGAATAATAATAATAATAATAATAATACACTAAATTTGAAATAAGAAATACTTAAATGAAAGTGCAAAGGCAGCAAATTGACTTGCTCATGTCCAGCGATGCAATGAAACAAATCATCAAAAGTACAACACTATGCTATACAAATGTAATCTATAAAAAATACCACAAATACACAATAAACATACACGACACAATAAAGGAAATACTCTCAGTATTTAGTCTGTATTTTGATATTTTGATATCTACTTTTTCAAATACAGGTTCAGCCAATCAAACTATTGGTTATGGAATAATTGTTTACTGCTTTGTTTGTTGTTTACCCTTGTGTTTACCTTATCGTCTCTTTTTGTTTTGTCTCTCCCAGTCGTGTCTACTGTGGCCCCTGTGTCCTCCCCTGCACGTCAGGCCCCGTTCCGTCCGGCTTCCCCTCGCCGCAGGAGGAAACACCGCAAACGCATCAGCAAAGCCGCCCTCAGAGCCATGATCATGTAGAGCTGCAGGTGAGAGGAGGATCTGTTTGTTTCTACGTGACGTAATGTATTTTGAAATCTTTAAAGTGTATTTCTGATGAAGTGAATCGGCTGCAGGGATGTTGTTCTGTAGCCGGGCTTGAAACCTGATCTTGATATTTGACTATATCCAATTAATGAGAGAGAGAAACATGATACAAATCTCCAATTAACTCTCAATCATGATACAGATGATATTTACCAAAGTAATAAAATGATGAATAAACTGAATAATGCGATAATTAGATTTAGATGTTTCCTATCTTTATCAAACTCTGTGATACCATGATTTAAGAAGTTTAACATAAGTATAAAAGTGGGAAATACAATTTTAAAATGACAAACATTTGTTTTTCTTATAGGAAACGCTGGAGCTGATCCAAAGCTTTTGACCCGACACGTTGCTCCGAGCGGAGAGATGAGGAATGTGGGATTCTTGAATGTGCCGCCGGTCGACTCTGTGGACAGAGGTGACGGACGCTGCTGCTGCTGCTTTTCGATTGGACGGCTCCGGAACTAAGTTACCTTTCCTGCTCCAGAGCTGCCGCAGAGCGTCCGGCTTCGTGGATTTGAGAAGAAAAAAACATTTTAAAAGTGCAATCTTATGAACTCGATGGACTGGAAGTTATCCGTCGCCCTGGACACTGGATCTATAAAACATCCCGTTAACGTGGATTCGACGGAAGCTTGTCAGAAGCCATTGATTGGCTCCTCTGACTTCCAGCTCGACTACTGATTGGCTGAAGCCGACGATGACTCGGACTAAGACATCACAGTTTGGGGCTGAGAGTGGAGACGTGGAGAACTGGATTTCTACACTGGGACAATAACTGGAAACGCAGCTGAGGCCTCGATGCCAAACATTACTGTTATCTTATCTAACTGTATCTAACACTGGAGTAGCCGCACACTGATCGTTACACTGACCTTAGAGAAGTACTGCGCCGTGTACTGTAGCTTCATGTACTGGAAAATATCAATAACCTGCTCTTTTTGTACTACTGCCGGATCCAAACGGAATAACAAACAAATGCCTGCCTAGATAACATGTTATGAATATCCACGTTAAAGCAAGTCTTAAAGACCTGGCTGTTAGAGATCGCTGTTATAGCCAACTCTGTATAAATGCTTTTAGAAAAAACGATATCCAAGGGGGGGACAGAGACAAACTTTATTTCTTAACTTATTTAAAAAAGAAAGTGTAATTATTGTTGCAGACATGTTTCAGATTATAATTATTGGTTGTACAACTGTTACTGTTATGAATGTTATTTTTAATATAAAAATAAAAACGCTCAACAAATATACAGTTCATTTAACTTCGGCTCTGTTTTTGTTTCATGTCATTTTTATATCTCTGCCCTGGAGGTTATGTTTTCACCCCTTGTTCCTGTTGGTTTTCTGTGATTCCTCATGTGAATCTGCAGGATCTGAAGGGGAGGGGCCAGATTTGGGGGATCGGAAGCCTTTTAACTTACGTTTGACCAATCACGTTCGACATCGGCTATCTGCTTTTAAATTCACCTGTATCCATATAAAGATAGTATAACTGTTTGTGTTTCGTTTGGAGAAACGTTCGACTCGTGTGATAAAAGAAATTAGTCGGACTATAAAGATTGTATTGTAGTGACTAAAATCTTGGCCGTTGCCCCAAGAGGCTCATTCCTTGTAAGACGATGGACGATTAGCTGAACTAATGAGGGAAGTTCTCTGGCCCATTACATTTTGGTGCTGGAACTGGATCAAGGGCACAGATGTAGGAAACTTTTTAACATTCCATTTGTGGATGTTTTTCACCGATATACAAGAGAATAATTCAAATATCTTAATAAAAGAATTAAGCTTGTTTAGGGGACTGATATTTATGAGTTTGTGCAAGTCAGGTCAAGTCAATTTAAATATGATTTCATAAGGGGGAACGTGGTTTTGACTGGATATACCCTCCTCAGTATCAGGGGGTGTGACTCAGTGGTAGAGAGTTTCAAACATGGGCGACCCCTTCACTTCTCACTGGAGTCAATTCTTTAGAAACATTAGGGTTCTACTGGGAACCTTTAAATCCAAGTGAGTGTACAAAACCCATGGAGTTTTCCCATGAAATAAAATCATGGCTCTTGATGATTAAATTATATTTATCAGGGGGCTGATGTCTATTAATGCGTGAAATTCATTACAGCTTTATTTAATTTGATGGAGCTGTTGAGCCTTTGCAGACATGTACTCTCCTGAGGGCCGTTCTAGTATTTGCACGTTATTTATGTTAAATGAATGGATGCATATGAGTACAACTGCATGCATTAAGTGTGTGTGTGTGTGTGTGTGTGTGTATACGTGCACTTGTACAGTCGACCGTCCTGCAGCTCTGTCACGCGAAGCAAGCGGGGGGTCAGCAGAAACGTCCAGTTGGTATAGCAACCTGCCGACGGACACGTCAACAGACAAGTATCGTATGGTGAAAGAGAGATGAGGGAGCGGGGGCGGGGGGGAACAGGTGTCAGTCTCAGGAATGGTCGGAAGATGAACGACAGAGTGGGTGAGAGAGAGAGAGAGAGAAAGAGGGAGAGAGGGAGAAAGAGGGAGAAGGCCCAGTCAGGGGTGACGTGAGTTCAAACATCAGGGGAAAGAGAGAAGGAGGAAAGAGGCAACAGGGAGAGAATGAAAGAAATGTGGGAGAAAAGCAGCGAGAGAAGGACGGACACTTGTCAAAAAGAGAGAGAGAGAGAGAGAGAGAGAGAGAGAGAGAGAGAGAGAGAGAGAGAGAGAGAGAGAGAGTCAGTGTACATGTCATTCTGTTGAGCGACGGGGTTTCCCCCGGCAGACCTGACGTGGTCAGCACATTCTCCTCCTCGAGAACGATGAGTCAGCGTTACCAGGCCTCGAGGTACATAAACACAAACACACACACACACACACACACACACACACACACACACACACACACACACACACTCTAATAAGACTGTGGGAACATGGCAGAACATGACAGTCTAAACTTCAAAACTGTGATTTTTTTGCAGGATATATTCAGGATATGTAGTGTGACGGGAACAGTTTTAAATTCTGTTATAGTACTTTAACCATTTTACAGCAATGTCGTTGTGACTCACGATCAATATGGCACCAGACAAATCTTGATTGTGAAATGAAAACACCAAGAAGCCACACGCTGCTCGAAAGTGGCAGCTATTAATAAGAAGGAGGAAGAAATAATAGAAAAACGATGATTAATATCCGATGCTGTTTTGTTTTTTTAAAGCAGCAAAGATTCGCCCAAAGCGAAGTTGTGTGTTTGTTCCTCAAACTGCATGAGGAAGTGGTGACACGGTTGTGCAGTGGTTAGCCCTGTCGCTTACCAGTAAGAAGGTTCTGGGTTCGAACCTGCAGGCCTGTCTGTGTGGGGAGTGAACCGCACTTCTTCAGGAACCTTCAATGGATAAATGGTAGAGAAACAAATGGAGGAAACTGGATTCAGATGTTGGTGATTTGGATCAACAGATGAGGATTTGGGATGAAATAAGTAATTGTGTGTTCCTCCTCCCGTCCGGAGATGCTAAGAAAGAATTTTTCTCCTCCCCTCCTCTCCTCTCCTCCTCTCCTCTCTTCTCCCCCCTCTCCTCCTCTCCTCCTCTCGGTCATGAACCCCCGGTCTGGTCCAGCAGCCAGCAGGCATCTAGGTGTGAGGTTGTGTGGTGCAGTGAACCAGTGAGGGTGAGCCAAAGTTCAGCCGGGTCACAGGGGCCAGACAGACTCCGTGCACATGCATGAGACACACACACACACACACACACAAACACACACACCCGTGGCCTCCTACCAGACCTGCAGTGTCCCGCTGACGAGTGTGCGTGACTTTGCCCGTGTGTTGTGAAACAAATGGAGTGTGTGTATCTCCTGGCACCGTGTCCCTGTGTGAGTGGCTTAATGAGCTGCGAGCTGGCGGCCAATCACGGCCACCGGTGACCTCCGAGGTCACACCGAGGCGCCGTGTGACAACAGCGCGGTCGGCCCGCCCACGTTTGACGCACACCTGACAAGATGCACACACACACTTGAGGTGGGGTCACGGCAGTTGGGGCACAGCTGGAGCAGATAAACACTCACACAGATGTTTACATGCATATATGCAGACGAGTTCCGCACACACACACACAGACACACCTTCCTGACTCACTGCTGTGTGTGTGTGTGTGTGTGTGTGTGTGTTCGTGCTGAGGTGTGTGTGAGATCTTATCCCTTTCACCTGAGGGGAGACATGACACGACTCCCCAGAAAATGACTCAGAGGAAGCTGACTGGAGATGATCATGGACTCACTACACACACGCACACACACAAACACACACACACACGCAAGTCTCATCTTAATTGCTCCATTATATTTAAATATCTCAAAATCAGCGGAACAACAAAGTTATCAAAAAATTAAAAATAAAACAAGACTCAACTGGTTCCCAGTGGAGCTCATACTTCCACCAAGGTGCAACATTCCACTTAGATTCAACCGAACTGCACCAAATCACACTCATAGATATCATACCACATATTTTCGAATACCAACACAACACAAGTGATTATCTAGAATGATAATTAATGATTTTAATTGGAGGCCTCACATTTAGATTCAGTTGGAACCAAAGCAGGCTAGTTGGTCCAGGGCCACACTGTAACACACAGGGCCAAAAATGAGCTGTGAGCCCCTTTTGATTAATTCTTAATAATTTTCTGGTATCTTAAAAAATGTGCAATGCTATTTAGCAAAGGGCCAAAACATTCTTTATAAGTTAAAGCAGCTCAGAGTGTAAAAATGTATAATAAAACTTTCCTCCTCTGCTCACTGTCGAACTGAGATTTTGTGATTTTGCACGACAGACGACTCAGAGGCACAAACTGAACTTATACAAACAGCCTCACATACCAGATAAAATCAATAACCTTCTACTTGTGATTGAAAAAGTCAGATTTAAATTAATTCAACAGACAAACTCCCAGTAAACTCATTATCCTGGGGTGAGGCTCAGTCTGACTCTTATTGTGAAAGACTATGTCAATATTATCCGTCTGTCACATTGGGGAAGTGAATCTCCCTTCTTCCATTTGTTTGACTCTCTGGAGGAAACCCAGCAAACCACCCCACCCCACCGACAACACACACAGACACACACACACACACACAGTCTCCCTCCACCACAATAGTGTTGTCATGTGCTGAGAGTGTGTTTGTATGGGCTGGGCTGCTGGTTTGGTCTCCCTCTTGTTTGCTGTGGGGGTGTTGTGGCTCCATGTGCAGCCTTGTCTCGTCCTCCCACACTTTGTCCTCAGTCCACCCTCCGTCTCAGGACACACACACATGCACGGCCCAAAGTGCACACAACACACGTTTGCAAATTCTGCTCACAAACACACCGAACCAACAAGATGCCACATTCTGTCTTTGCTTCAGATGATTGGACAACAGGGAGTCTCCTGATTGACCATGTTAACAATCCCCTAACTTCTCCTATGACAACTAACTTCAACACTTAAACTTGACTTGTTGTTTTTGCGTCTTTTCGTGGGGAGAAGTGAAAGTCCGGCTCCAGATCTTGTGAAAGAAGGTCTGAAGCCAAGTTGCTGAGTGCAAGTAAAGTCACACGTATTTGAGAGCAAACTGAAAGTCCGCTGCAAATCTCTCAGTTCTCCGAATATCCATCATTAAATCCACACGGCAGCGGTTTGACACCTCGCTGAGGCGGATTCCTCTCAATGCTGAGGCCTAGAAATGAGATGAACGGCCATCGAAGGCTGGACCCATGTTCTGTATTGTGTTAGGCTGGGGTTCTCACTGAGGTCATGTTCAATTTGAGACTCAAGTCGTTCATTTTATGATAAAAAGTCTGAGGTCTATCGCCATACAACTTTGTTCTCCTTCGTCAACTTTGCTAAAGATTCGCCTGGCCTCCACACTACTACGAGTTTTAGAACCGCTTCTATGGATTTGTGTAGAAACTCTGCTGTTGATGTTTTACTTTGAAAACTATGTTTCAGTCTGGACCTGGAGAAGTTGAGATGTTATAAAAACTATGCCGGAGACTCGCACAACCGCTCGCTGATTGGATCTTTTCAGTTCAGATGGAAACAACCGGTACCAGCCTCGGCTCCCAGAGTTCACGTCCTCCACCTCCTTATGTTGCACCTCAGTAAACAAGGAAGTAGCTCATCCTGGGTTGGGGGGGGGATTCATTACCGGTAAAAATTGGATGAATAATTAACCCAATTCCAGGTTTAGAGGTCACAAGTAAGTGAGGGAGGCCGAAGTCACCAAATAAAACTGTCTCAACTCTAAATGATCAGGTCCCAAAGATTTTAAGTGCACATATGAAATACTTCAGTACACAACAGCTCATCAATAGTCACATCATTCAATTTCCTGTTATTATCCTTCAGGGAGCTGACGTCATTATTACTGGTCTATAAGTGTGTGGGAGAGAGAACGATGCTTTTCTCTTGTGTTTATGTCCTCACAAAGACATTTTTAATTTCACCTGCCACAATGAAAGTCACAGAAGACTTTTTCCCTTTTCACTCATCTTCTTCATGAGGCGTCTTGACCAATATGTTTTTGTGTCCAGTGGGAAATGAACTCCTCTTCCCAGGGAGCTCCCTCTCAGGAGAGGTCGTGACAGGGAGGTCGGCAGAGCCCTCACGCTCGCTCTGAAAAAAATACTTGAAGAGAGTTTATTTGCTCAGGGACCCGAAGTCAGTTGTTCATTAACCTTGAAATTTCAGCAGGAGCCCGAGGACACCTCGCAGTGTTCCAGGATCAGCTCTATTTGTCCCAGGGCTCTTGGTTACGGTCACTAGGTATTAGCTCATGTCCAGAGACGGACGCAGGTTTACAGAAGTGAAACAAGAAGTTCATGTTTGTCCGTCTCTCCTCCTCGTCCTGTTTTTCACACAGAGGCGCTAAGATCCATCTCACACATTTATTTTCATCGCTCTCTTCTCATCATCCTTGTTCTTCGCCTGAAAACAGACGGAGAGCGACGTGAAAAGAGGAACAAATCTTTATTTCCAACCAGAACAATGAAAGTCTCTTGGGGTTTTTTCTTGGGTGGGGTGGTGGTGGTGGTGGGATGTGTGTGGTGTAATCCAGTATCCGTGTTGCAACATTTTGTATAAACTCACATCCTCAAAAAACCCACTCACACACTATTGGAAATGTGATGTGACTTAATAACCGCCAATAACCTCAAATCACGGTGATATCATGATCACAGCTGTTTCTCTTAGTGTGCGTTTATTAAAAGTGGAAATGTGAACAAATGTGTGTGTGTGTGTGTACGCGTGTGTGTGTGTGTTTGTGTGTGTTTTTGTGTGTGTCTGTGTGCATTAATGGATGAATGACATTAAGCGTAAAAGTCATTTGAGGGACCATTACACTATAAAAACACAGCGCATTAAAAAGAGTGTGTTTTCTTGCTTTGCACAGCACTTGGTTAACGGCTCGTTCCCGTTTCAACACAACCTTGTGTCTTATGTGTGAGGTTGTGAGTTTGCTGCGGAGGAATGAGACCCATCGCCTCCACGGCATCGAAAACACATCTGCAGAGTCAAAGCACCATCCTGATCCTGGCAGTAAACCGAATCAGTGTTTGCTGCAGCTTTTCAAACAAACTGCTGCTCGAGCTCCTGTTCATATCACCTCTAATAAGCCCCACCCCCCAAAACCCATTTCCTCATAGGGACTGATAAGAACAGAGCTTAACCCAACTTCAACGTCGTACATCATGTGAGCAAATTTTGTAGCCAGGATCCAAAATGTGGCAGAAAGCTTCACAGAGACCGAAATGATCTTAAAATCAACTTAATGATCAGGTGTCCACATACTTTAGGCCACATTCGTGAATATCACCTTCATTAATGGTCAAATTCTGGCTTTTACCTTTTTGTTCTATTCTTGTTTCCTATCTTATCTCTCTTCCCTGTTTACTCGCTCGCCCCCCTCGTCACTCACTCTTTGGCGTGTCAACAGGCCGACCTCACACTCGACACTCTCACTCGCTAACGACCCTGATCTCTGTCTCACTCTCTAATCCGCTGTTGTCCTCACCGGCCCACCGCTTATTATCATGGAGCTCAGCTGCCCTGTCATAACCTCTGCTTATAGCACGTGTGTGTCTGTGTGTGCGTGTGTGTGCGTGTGTGTGTGTGTGTGTGCGTGTGTGTGTGTGTGTGTGTGTGTGTGTGTGTGGCGTCCCAGTGTGGGTCTGTGTGTGTGTGTTTTCTTTCATTAAAACATTCCGAGCTGATTCATGTAGTTAGTTACACTGAGTCACACACATGTACAAACCTCTGAGAAGAGATTGCAGGTTTGAATGTGATAGAAATATGAGTTAGTATATAATGTGAGTGTAATGTTGTGTGCACCCTGAAGTTGTGATGACTTGCACTTGCATCAGAGACAAGCTGTATTTGAATGAGGGCATGTGCACGCGTGTTATGTTGTGCTCACTTGTGTGTGTAGTGTATCTTTTCTCTCTGTCTACTTCTTTGAATGTTTGTGAGCTGTAATTGGTATTTGCGCGCATATTTGTGTGTCTGTGTGTGTGTGTTTTTGTGTGTGTGTGTGTGTGTGTATCTGCATGTTACTACATATCATTAGCATGAAGTCAGTGCAGTGGAAACTCTGACAGTGGAGGTGTGCCGCAGCCTCGGAGGCTTTAGCTTATGTAAGAAACCAGGTGTATCTGCTTATTAACTCACACACACACACACACACACACACCACACACACACACACACACACACACACACACACACACACACACACAAACTGATGGCTACAGAAACAAAATTGCCAGTTAACACATCTCAGTGAGACCAGAACTATTTTATTTCTAGTAAAATCATATAAATTCACATTTTTGTATTTTTGATATGTTATTAAATAATCTTAATGCTTCCTTCTTGCATGAGGATACATGGGACTGTGAAATATGAGGAATCCTGGTACACGTTCACAGACCAGACTTGTTCTCTGTTCTGTCCCGAGGACGAGAACATTTACATTTTCTGAATATCTCCATTTGTCCAGAAGGACGATTTCAAACAGCTCTTCAGCTTTTCATCACGTCACCACTGGACCCAGTGCTTCTGTCTCCCAGATGTTATCTCTCTGCTTCGCTCCTTTGTTGACAGCTGAAAACCTCCAGAACAGACTTCTGTCAAAGTCACAAGTCAACACTCAACATCCTCTCTTTCTTCTGACCCCCCCGCCCCTCCGTCCAGCAGCACCACCGCCCCTCACACACCCCCCTCTGTCTGTTGCTCTGGATGTCGACAATGGCATTTTCTGTGAGCAAGTGACTAAGACTGAAAGAATGTGAGTCTGTGTGTGTGTATGTGTGTGTGTGTGTGTGTGTGTGTGTGTGTGTGTGTCCCTCCGTGCTGTCACAGGCTGTCAGGACCAGAGAGATGAGTCCCATGAAATGACAGCAGGACAGTATTTCAGTCTCCCATTGTGGTCGAGTCGGGGTCAACGGGTTGGTGTGACTGTCAAAAAGGATGAGAGAGAGAGAGAGAGTAGAGAGAGAGAGAGAGAGAGAGAGAGAGAGAGAGGAGAGAATACAGAGTGAATCTACTCTGAATGTTAAAGTGTGTGTGGAGATATTCAAGAGTGTCCTGATACTGTTATACCCAGGTTAAATCTAGTTTTAAAGTCTTTTACAAAAGGAAAATCAAACGTCTGAATTCCCCAATTAATGCATTTTTTGTATTTCCACTTGTGTTTGGATGCTGATGAAAATAAATCATTGAAAGCATAAAAGCTTTAGTAACTGATGTTTTGGTGTTTGACTACATACAATTTAATAAACTCCTTGGCAAACAATTACCTATTTATGAATCCAGTATTAGAACAAGTTTGTAGTTGATGTTCTGTCCCTAAATCAAAAGAACTCAATCATTGAGCTGAAATCAGTATTCCAGAGTAGCACAGTGGATGATAAATAACTCAGGTACATATTGTACTGGAGCTTTGCGTTGTCACTCTAAAGGTGAGAAAACACCAACAACCCTTTAACAACAGCAGCCACTCTCTTAGCTTGCTAAAAGGCACTTGGCCGTTGAACTCAGCTTCTTGTCTAAGTTCTTCTTCTGCCTCA
>CM076721.1:1355587-1380587 GCA_038501795.1 Pseudopleuronectes americanus
ACACATATTAGATTATTGTTAAACGTTTAATTCCAAAAGCATGGGAACGTCCACATTAGCTAAGACATAAGGCATTTGTAGGCTTAAAAATGTGAGTCATTGTACATTTGAGGACTAGACAATATTAATATTTATATACCATTACATAATCTTATATTACACATAGGCAACTGGACACAGGATAAGCGAATCAGCCATCTTGCTCGTAAGTATATCCCGACCCCTTGTCTTTCCTCTTTACCTTCTTCTAAAACTTTAACCTTTTGTTCAGTCCAGTCCCTGTGGTGTGCACTTTAAAAGTCTTTTAAAAGTTTCTCCACTCGTCCTCCTCTCTGCACCCACATCCCTCGCTCGCTCGCCCTGTCCTCCCTCCCTCCTCCCTCCTCCCTCACACTCCGTGTCCCTCTCTGTTCTGACAGTGTGATCCATGGGGGCATTATCTTTCCATTATCTGTCCATCCCATAATCGTTTCCCTCACCTCGCCCGGTGTCTCTGGAGAATATTAATCAGCTCAGAGACAACTCTAATCACTGCGCTGGTGCTATAACGGGAGCTGCAGTCCATCAGGCAGTAACCACACACACACACACTCGTGCAGAGACACACACACACACACAGGAACAGTTTCCAATTAGTCTCTCGCTCTCTCTCTCTCCATGACTCAGTGTGTTGTGTTCACATTAATCATAAAATAAAAAGCTTAGCACGTATGGAAGTGGCCTTTATACAAACTGATACACACAATTTGTCAGGTATACACTTTAAACTTCACACAAAATATACATCCCAACATGTTGTACATCACGTAACCCTGGTGTGTGGTATATAAATCAGGTGGAGAAGCAGTTGATGACCTTTGAGATTTGAGTTTCCCAAACAGCTGTCATCTCTTAAGCTTTTCATATTGTCTCAAGAGGTTTGAGAGAGCAAACACTTTGCGTTACGCTAAGTGGTGAGCATCACTTTAAGAGATGGATGGAAACTGCTCATACATTAAAACTCCCCCTGTAGAGGCTTTAACCAGGACATGTATCTATGGATATGTCCAGTTAAGTATAAGATACACAGGCAGGGATGATGTACTGGATGTTTTTCTGCCTCTTTGATATTTTGACGCCTCTGTTAATCACAAACAAAAAACCAAACACACACAAAAATACAAAAAACCAACAAAAAAATCACAACAAACAAACAACAAAACAAATCAAAAACACACAACCAACAAAAACACACAAACACAACAAAACACAACAACAATAAAACAACAACAAAAAATCCAACAATCAAACAACAAATCAAACCACAATCAAAAACACAACACAACAAAAAAAACAAAAAACACAAAAACACAAAACCCAACACATCAAACCACACACATCACAAAACAAAACACAAAAAAACAATCAACAAACAACAAAAAAAAATCAAACCACAAACAACACACACACCAAAAAATCACCACAAAAACAAAACAATCAACACACAATCACAACAAAAACCAAACAAAACAAAAAACATCAACACCAATAAAATCACAAACAAACACACAAAATCAACAACACCAAAAACAACAACAAACACACAAACAACCCAACAAAACAACATCAACAACAAAAACAAAAAACAAACAACACAAAACAACACAATCCAACAAAAAAACACACAAAATCACACACACACACACACTCACACGAAACAAAACGAACCTCAACACAATCAGCTATCCCATCACAGCAAACTTACCAACCCACCAACAATCACAACAAACACACAAAACACCAGCCACACAATAAAAGCACAGTACAACACGATCACACACAACATCACACACACCAAGATCAACCAATCAGCACGACACAACACCACACACACAACACAATCAGCACATCACTACAACACAAACAACACACCAATCTACATCGACAATGC
Organism: Pseudopleuronectes americanus; assembly: GCA_038501795.1. Classification (NCBI taxonomy): domain Eukaryota; kingdom Metazoa; phylum Chordata; class Actinopteri; order Pleuronectiformes; family Pleuronectidae; genus Pseudopleuronectes; species Pseudopleuronectes americanus. The sequence goes on from CM076721.1 coordinate 1,357,518, forward strand.
ACAAGCAGAACGACACGACAAAATCACACACAAAACCTATCAACTCACACACATCATCGAAACGACAACACAATCACAACACACAACGACATCCACGACAGCACAAGACATCACAAGTTTAACACACAACAAAAAGTCCATCAACACAACAGCATCATCACAAAATCAACACAAAACAATCACACAACACAGCACAACATCAACACAAAAACACACACATCTCAACAACACCACACAATTACAAAAATCGCACCATCACATCACACAACACACAGCAAAAAGCAATCACACGAACACAAACCACATCCGACACACAAGCTCACACACAAAACACAATACCACACAAACACAACACTAGCCAAGCATCACCCGAATCACACAACACACAGAACACACACACCACAATCACATACAACACATCACACACCATTCAAAAAGAACATCACACTACACACAAACACAAAACAAACACAACGAACAATCACGAATCACGCACACAACTACATCAAAACAACCAACACACAATATCACAACAAATCACCAGCACTCCACATCACTACACACAACCACAACTACAAGCATATCTATTCACAACTATTCACCATAGCATATCACACCACTAAGCCACACACTAAACACATCACGATCGATCACACCAACCAACGCACACAACAAACACATCATCACGTACAACACACACTACATCAAACAAACGTACAAAATCAACACATACCAACAACACACACAACAACTAATCAAAATCAACACATCACAACATCATCCACACCGACAAATCAACCACATCATAACACACACAACACAAACAACTCAATCATCACAAACAATCACAACCATCACACACCACATCACACAACACAGCGAAACACAATCTAAAGCATCACACCACAACACAGCTCACACAACATTACACAAAGCAATCGAAATCTACTATCAACCACACATCACAACACAACACACGAACACACCACAAAGTAAAACACATCACAGCACAACACACCATCTAACACACATCACACACAACAACAAAAACAATCATCAACAACACAGCAAGCACACACACAATCACAACCACACAACCAACATCCGACACACATCTACAAGCACACATCAATTCACGACACACAAACAACTAAACCACACCCTAACCACCACATAATCACACACCGACATACTGCAACAAATCTACCAACACATCACACACACAGAAACCAAAAAACACCATTTCATACATCACAAAAACTGACAACACATCAAACACAGCACATCAAATCACAAGCAATACACAACACACAATCAAATCAACTTTACGATCAATCCATCAGCACACCAACTCAAAGCACATCAACCATCGACCCAATACAAACATCACTACTTCACAAATCCACTTCAGACACCCACAACACAAACATACCCAACAAAAAACACAACTACATCATCACAAAACACATCAACACAACTAACATCACTCAAACCACTCGAATCCACCACAATCTACCACACAACACCAAAAAATCACACAATCACGATCAATCAAACTACACAAACACAGCACCATGTTAATCACACCATTACACACACACGCAAGCTATCACATCTCACACACACAATCATCACACAACAACACACCACATCTAACATCATAAACACAACAAACCAACTAGCATCACAACAACTCACAAGCACAATCACTCACACATCACAATCTCGACAAACAACTACAATCCAGATCACATCATCACACACATAAACCACATCAACAGCCACTAAGCAGCCACACTACACATCACAATCAACACAAGATCACCGATCTACACTATCGACACAACCAACAACTACCTATCACGAATCACACAACACAATACACAGCACAAACACAAACACACAACATCACAAGTCACACACTTTAATCAAACACAACACTCTTACACACACAAGAACCACCACACACAACACACACAATAACACGATCATTCACCTACACAACCACAGCAGACGATCCATCACAGCACACCAACATCAATGCAACAAGATCAATACAAATCACACACACTCCTAATCAACACCCAATCATCACAATCAAACATCACACAACGAGATCCAGCACATCACTTAAAGTCACACACGATACCACTGAAACCTACACAAAGCATCACACACAACACGAAACACACACACACAACACACAACACCACAATGTCAACAACAAATCACAAACACACACACAGTCAACAATCAACACATATCAGCACACAAATCAGCCTATATCACAACAACTAATACAATCCACAGACACACAACAAACACACAACACACACACGACCACTAATCTAATCACAACACACACAAACTAATCACACAACACACAAACAAAACGAACACTAACACACAAACAACACTACATCAACACATACTCCACATAACACAGACCGTAACTACCAACACACATCTACACTCACACATCATACAAACTCCACAAACAGCACATCAACACAACACACTCACCACAAAAAACTAATGCACACATCACAACAGCAACACACAAACACACACAACCACATACACAATCAACCAACACCAAACACACTACAACACACCATCTAACACCAACCATCACCACACACACAAACCACCACACCATCACACAACCAACACCAACACATCACATACACGTCTCCACAGCATCACAGACAACACATCAAACTACACCACCACACCCACCACATCTCATCTCCAACACCAATACACACACACACACAGACACACAAAGATACATCAATCAACAAACATCAACCATACACACAGCACAGCTCAACAACACCCCATACACACACACAATCTACCGACATCCACCACAACACGCATCTCACAACACAATCTAACGAACCACCCCACACAACATCACTCATCACATGTCCACATACACAGACCACAAACAAAGCCCATCAACAAATACACAGCACACACCAATCACACAATCACGAACACCACTACACATATTAAACACAACAAAAAACACCGACACCAAACTCACATCGAAACAATCAACACACAACACACAACACACAAATCACATCGATGCAACTACACACGCGAACACACAACAAAACAACCACATCACAACGACAAATTCATCATCACAAAATCCACAACACAACAATCCACAACACACGACACAACTCACACGACACATCAAACACCAAACACAATCACAACAGTGCACTCACAATGCTACAGCAACTTACAAAATCACGACACACACACACACACACACCACACGCACATCACACAGCTCTCACGCACAATCAACAACTTCAATCACAACTCACACAAACAACACACCACTAACAATCAACACGAACACAATCAAAACACACATCTGAACACCAACACACAACACAAACACTACACACATCCACTCATCAAACACACATTCAGCAAAACTCACAATCGACAACAAAAACACATCACAACACACGACAAAACTAATCAGCAAAGCAAACAATCTAGTACACCACATGCCAACATCACACAGCAACAAACTAAAGTCACAACACCATATCACACTGCAGATACATACAAACACGACATCACACACCGAACCAACACCACAACACATCATCAAGCACACGACACAATCACACACAAACCACACATCAAATCACAGAACCACCAATCACATCACAACAATCACTCACAAACACACTCGACAAGCAACAACAGCTAACACAAACACACAAAACAAACACGATAAACAAGCACAACAACGCAAATCATCACACTACCACAAGGACATCACATCAAGTAACCATAAACACACAAACAATCATCACAACACGACCACATAAACAACACAAACATTCTACACCAATACGCACACAGACACACAGACACGAACGCACTCAAAACAAAAAAGCATCAATCATCACCAACAACACAACAAATTCACAAACCAAAGATCAACCACACACAACACAACATCACACACACAACACAACACACACACATCACAAAGCACCACCAAAGAACAAATCACATACAGCACATCCCACTCATAAAACGAATCACAACACACACACAGCACATCACAACACCACACCTCAATCCACCACACATACGACATACACGCCAACCACAAATCTCACAAACACAACAAGCATCACATTACACACAAAAACACAACAAACACAACAACAAAAAATCACAACATCAAACACAAAAAATAATCAAAACACACAAAACACACCACAAACAACAAAACACACAAAAACAAACAAATCACAACAACACAAAAAATCACAAACAAAACACAAAAACAAAACAACAAAATAACACAAAAAAAACACAACACACCACAACACAACCAAAATCAAACCAAAAAAAACAACCAAAAATCAATCAACAAACACAACACAACACAAACAAAACACCAAAAAATCAACACAAACAAACAACAACAACACAAAACAACAAACAAAACACAAACCAAAAATCAAAAAAACAAACAACAAACACACCAACAAAAAATCACAACAAAAACCAACACAAACAAAACACAAACAAAATCAAAAAAAAAATCCAAACACAACAAAAAATCAAAACCCAAACAACAAAACAAAACAATCACACACATCAAAAACAAACAAAACAATCAAAACACCAAACACAACAAACAACAAAACAAAAAAACAAAATCAAACACCAACAACAACACACAAAAAACACAAAACAAACAACACCAAAACATCACAACAACAACAAACAACAAACCCAACCACAACACAACAAAATCAAACAAAACAAAAAACACAAAACAACAAAACAAAACAATCAAACACACAAAACACAAACAACACAATCAACAAACCAACAAACACACAAACAAAATCAAACAAACACCAAAACAAAAACAACACATCAAAAAAAAAAACACACAAAACAAAATCAAAAATCACAAAACAATCAAAAAAACATCAACAAACCAACAAAAAAAAACAAAACATCACAACAAAAAACACCCAAAAAAACACACATCCACAACATAAAAAACAAACAACAAAAAAACAACCAAAAAACAACACAAAAACAACAAAACACAAATCAACAACAAAATCAAACAAAAACACACAAACAAAAACCAAATCAAAAAAACACAAAACAACAACACACAAAAAAAACCACATCAAACAACACAAAAACAACAAACAACAACACAAAACAAAAACACAAACACAACAAAAAAAAAACAAACATCAAAATCACAACAAACAAAAAACAAAACAAACACAAAATCCAACAAAAAACAACAAAAACCAACAACACAACAAACAAAACAAAAACAATCAACACAAAACAAATCAAACAAACCACACACCAACAAAACAAACAACAAAAAAAAATCAAAAACAACAACAACAACCAAACAACACATCAAAACCACATACACATAACAACCAAACAACATCAAACAACACACACAACAACACAAACCACACCACAAAAATCAAATCAAACACAACAACAACACAACCAACACAACACAAAAACACAAACCTCACAAAACACACCAAAAAACAAACAACACCAACCAACAAAAATCAACACAAAAACACAAAAAAAAACAACAAAACACACCACACACAAACAAAAACAACATCACACAACACCACACAAAAACAACCAACACCAAACAAACAAAAACACACAACACACAACACAAAACAAAACACAAATCAACAACACCAAACAAAAAAAAAACACAAACAAACCAACAACCACACAACAAAAATCCAACAAAATCAAACAAAACAACAACCACACAAAATCAAACAAACACAAAACCAAACACAATCAACACATCAACAACAAACAAAACACCAATCACAACAAAACACAACCAACACAACAAAAACAAAAACACAAACACCAAAACAAACACAAAACACAAAATCACAACATCACAAACACAAAAAACACAAAACAAAAAACAAAACACATAATCAAAAACACAAAAACAAAAAAAAATCCACAAAAACAACAACAAACAAAACAAAAAAACAAAAACAAAAAACAAACAACAAACACACACAAACAAAAAACACAAACACAACAAAACAAAAATCAAACAAAAAAACAAAAATCAAACAAACAACAAACACAACAAACACACACACAACAAAAAAAAAAACAACAACATAACACACAAAACACAAAAAAAATCAAAATCAAAATCAACAACAAAAAAAACAACACAAAAAAACACAAAAACCCAACACAAACACAAACAACAATCAAACACACAAACAAACAACAAAACAAACCACAACAAAACAAAAATCCACAAAAACATCAAAAACAAACAACACAAACACACAAAAAAACACAACACACAACCAACAATCAAAACACAAACAAAATAACAACACCACACAAAAACAACAAAAAACAACAAACCAACACAAAAAAACACAAAATCAAAAACCACAACACAAAAAACAAACACAATCAACACAACAACACAACACAAACCACAAACAAAACCCAAAAAAACAATCAAAACCCAATAAACAACAAAAAACCAACAATCAAAAACACACACAAAACAAAAAAAAACACAATCAAACAACAAAACACAATCAAACAAACAACACACACAACAACACACAACACAAAACAATCAAACAAACAAACACAAAAAAAAAACAATCACAACACACAAACAACACACAACACACAAACTCAAACAAAAAACAAATCAAAAACAACAAAAACACAAAAAAAACAACACACCATCAACACCAATCAAAACAAACAAACACAACCACACCAAACAACAAAAACAAAACACAACAAAAAAATCAAACATCCAAAACACCAAAAACAACACACAAACAATCAAAAACAAAAAACAAAAACAACAAACACACAATCACACAAAAACAAAACACACAAAAAATCAACCACAAAAAACACAACAAACAAAAAAAAAAAACAAAATCAAACAACACACACAAAAAAAACCAAAACACAAATCAAAAACATCAACAACAAAACAACCAAACAACCACAAACCACACAAACAAAACAAAACAACAAAAAACAAACACCACACACACAACAACACAACCACAACACAAAACACAACAACACAAACAAAACAACCAACAACAAAAAAAAATCAAACACACAACACAAAAAACACAAATAAAAAATCACAACAATCAACACAAAAAAAAAATCAAAACAACAAAAACCAAAAAAACAACAAATCAACAACAAATCACACAAATCAACACAAACAAAAACAATCAAAACAAAAACACACCACAAACAAACAAAAAACACAAACAAAACACCAAACAACAACACAACAACAAACACACAATACAACACACAAACAAAAAACAAACAACAAACAACACAAAAAAACCAACAAAACAACATAACAACAACACACAAACACAAAAAACACACAACAAAAACAAACAAAAAAAAACACAAAAAAAAAAACAAAAAAACACCAAAAAACAAACACACAAACCAACACAACAAAAAACCAAAAAAACAACACAACAACATCACAAACCAACATCACAAACAACAAAAAAAACAATCAAATCAAAAACACAAACCCAAACAAAATCACAAAAAAAACCAAACAACCAAAAAAATCAACAAACACAAACCAAAACCAAAACAAAATCAAACAAAAATCAACAAACACCAAAAACAAACAACATCACCACACATCAACAAAACAAAAACACCAACAACACAACAATCACAAAAACACACAAACAACACAAAACAAATCAATAACAAACACAAAACAAAACAAACCACACAATCACCAAAAACAAAACACAACACAAAAAACACCAACACCACACTCAACAACATACACACAAAAACAAAAAAACACAAAAAATCAAAACACAAAAACCACACAAACACAATCAACACACCCAACAACACAAACACAAAAAAACAACCAAACAAAACAACACAAAAAACATAAACAAAAAACCACAACAAAAACACACCAAACACAACAAAACAAACAAACAAAAATCAACAACAACCACCACAAAACACTCACAAAACCACCACACACAATACAAACCAAAAACAAAACAAAAAATCAAATCAAACACAAAACAAACCCAAACAACCACAAACATCACCCAACACACAAACCAACATCACAAAACACAAAACAAACAAAAACACAAAAAACAAACACAAACAACAAAAAACACACACAAAAAAAACATCAAAACAAACACAAAAAAACAACAACCAAAAAAAAACACAATCACAACACACAAACCACAAAAACAACAAACACAACACAAATCCAAAACCACAAAAAAAACAAACAAAAAAAATCAAAACAACAAACAACACAAAAAACAACAAAAAAAACACATCAAAAACAAATCACACAAACACAACACACAACAAAAAACACACAACAAAACACAATCAAAAAACAATCAAACAAACAAATCAAACCACAAACCATCACAAAAAAAACAACACAACACAAACAACAAACATCAAAAAAAAAAAAAAACAAAAACAACAAACAAACCAAAACAACACACAATCACCACCAACACACCACAAACACAAAACAACACAACACACAACATCAAACAAAAACACACACAACAAAACACCAAACACAAAACACAACCAAAACACCACACAAACACCCAACAAAAACACAAACACCACACACAATCAACAAAAACAAACAACACAAACAAAACACACACACATCACAACACACAAAAACAAAAAAACAACTCACACAACCAACCAAACAAACAACACAAATCACACAACAAACACAACAAATCAAACAAAACAACAACCACAATCACAAAAACACAAAAAATCAAACCAACAAAATCACATCAAAAAAACACAATCAGAAACAAAGCACCACACACAACAAACAAACACATTCACAAACACACAAAAATCACAATCACAACACAAATCACACAACATTCACAACAACAACATCACACAACACAAACATAAACAACACAAAACACACACACAAAGCACAATATAACAAAACTCAACACACAAACAAACACAATCAAACAAACAAAAACCAAACAACAAACACAATCACAAACAAATCAACAACATCACATCAACACACAAAACATCAAAAACAATCACACACACAACAAACACACATACACACAATCACAACACAACACAACAACACACACACACACAATTCAACACACAATCACAAAATATCACACAACAATCAACAACACACACACACAAACACACAAAAACCAACACACAATCAAACACACACATACAACAACAAATCAAACAAACAACACAACATCAACACAACAACAACAACACAAGCAATCACAAATCAACACAACACAATAAAACAAAACACAAAAACAAACAACCACAAAACACAACAACCAAACACAAAACAACAAAGACACAATCAAACAAAACAACAACACAATCCACGACAACAAAAACAAACAGCAACACAAATCACAACAAAAACACAAAACACACAAAAAAACAAAAACACAACATAAACACAAACACAAACAAACAAAAACACAACAAACACACAAACCAACAAACAACAAAACAACACACAAAACACAACACAACAAAACAAATCACACACAAAACACAAATCAAAACATCACACACAAAAACAAACAAAAATCACAACACATACAAACACAAATCACACCACAACAACAACACACAAACACAACCAAAACACAACCCAACAAAACACACACAAACACAAACATCAACTCAACAACACAAAAATCAAAAAACAAAATACCACAAAACAACACAAAAACAACAACACAAAACACAACAAAAAACATACACAACACCAAAAATCACACAACACAATCACAACATCAACAACAAACACACACAACATACAATCAACAAAAATCACACAAATCAACAACACAATCAACATCAAACACATACAAAATCACACCACACAACAACAAACAAACACACAAAAACAACACAAAAACATCACAAAACACACAAAAACAAACACAAACAAAAACACAACAACACACACAACACAACACAAACAACATCAAATCACATCACACAACAACATCAAACACAAACAACAAAACACAAAAACAACAAACAACAACAATCAACACTCACAAACAACAACAACACAAACAACACACAAAAACAAAACCACACCCAAACAACACACAAAAATCACAACAATCAAAACAAACATCAACCAAACATCACACAAACATCAAAAACAAAACAAACACAACACACAAACACACACAATCACACAAACACAAACACAACACAAAACAAAACATACACAATCAAACACAACAAACACACAAAATCACAAAAAACAAACACACCAAATCACAACATCAACAAACACAAAACACAAAACACACAACAACACACACACCATCAACAAATCAAAACACATCAAAAACACACACAATCACAACACACAACAAAAACAAACACACAAACATCAACAAACATCAAAACACACAAAACAATCACAATCACAACACAAAAACAATCAACACAAACAACACAACAAACATCAACAAACAAACAAAAACAAAACACAACACAAAAACAATCACAAACAAACACACAAACATCACAAAACAACAATCAAACAAACAAACCAATCAAACCATCAACAAAACAAAAACATCAAATCACAACAAACAAACACAAAATCACACACCAAAAACACAAAAACAAACAAAAACAACAACTCACAACACAAAATCACAACACACAAACACAAAATCAACAAAAACATCAACAAACATCAACACACACACAACACAAACAAACACATCACACAAAAAATCAAACAAAAACAACCAAAAACACAAACAACAACAACAAACACAACACACAATCAAAACACACAAACAAAACCACAACAACCAACACACAAAACAACCAACACAAGACACATCACACAAAACCACAATCAAAACAATCACAACAAATCATCAACCAAAAACAACAACACAACAATCACACAAAAAAACACACAAAACCAACAACATCAACAAAACAAACAACACAAACACAACAAACACAAATCACAAACACACACCAAACACTCAAACACACATCAAAAACAACACAAACACAAACACAACACAAAACCACAACACAATCACAAAACAACAACACAAAACTACATCACAACAACATCAAACAACACAACACAAATCACAAAATCAATCAACACAAAAAACAACACACATCACAAAACAAACAACACATCAAACATACAACAAAACAAACACACACAAACAAAAACAAAACACCAAAACACACAACAAATCACAATCACAAAAACAAACACACAACAACACATCCAAAACACAACACAAAACAAATCAAAAAAACACACAAACACAACACAACACAATCAACACAACAAACAAAAACATCAACAACACATCACAACACAACAAAAAACAAACACAACACAAAATCAAAACACACAACAACAAAACATCAACAAAACACAAAACACAACACACACAAAACAACAAAACACAACAAATCAACATCACAATCAACACAACACAACAACATCACAACACAAAACACAACAACAAAACAAAAACAAACAAAGCAATTCACACAACAACATCAACAACACACACAAACACAAAACAACAAACAAACAATCAAACAAACAAACAACATACACAAACCAAAAAAACACAAACACAAACTACAACACACAAAACAACAAACACAACAACACAATACACAACAAAATCAAATCACAACAAACACAAACAACACAACACAACAAAACATACAAACACAACACACAACAAACACACAACAATAATCCAAACACCACATCAAAACAAAACAATCACACATCACAAACACACACAAACACACAAAAAACAACAAACAAAAAACAACAACACAAAAAACAATCAAAAACAACAAACATCAACAACAACAACAACATCACAAACAACACACACACAACAAAATCAACACAAATCAAAACAAATCACACACACACACAACAATCCCAAACACACAAACAACACAACAAATCACAAAACAAACACAACAAACAACATACAAATCACACACACAAACAACAAAAACAGCAACACAAAACAAAATCACAACACATCAAACAAACACAACATCAAAACAAAAACAAACAACACAATCACAAACACAAACACAACAATCACATCAAACACAAAAACACACAAAACTCACAAATCACACAACATCAACAACACCAACAACATCAACAACACAAACAAACAAACACAAATCACAACACAACACAACAAAACAATACACAAACAACAAACAACAACACAACATCAACAAACACAAACAAAAAACACATAAAACAAACAACAAACAACATAAACACAAAACACACACACAACAGAATCAACACAACACAACACAATCAAACAAAAAACCACACAACAACAAACATAACACACAAAACAACAAACACAAACAACACATACAACAAAACACAACAATCAAACACAAACAACAAACCACACAAAACACAACACACAACACATCACAAACAACAATCAAACAAAACACACAAAACAAAAACACAACAAACAAAAACAGCACACAACATCACAAAACACCAACAACACAAAACAACAACAAACAAACACACAACACAAACATCACAACAACAACAACAAACACAACAAACAACAACACACAAAACACAAACACAATCAACAAAACAATCAATCACAAAACAATCAACAAAAAAACACAAAAACACAAACAACAAAACAAACATCAACACAAAACACAACACAAAATCAAACAACAAATCAACACAAAACACATCAACACAAAAAAACATCAAAAACATCAACAAAAACCACAACAAATCAAAACAAAACAAAACAACACACAAACAATCCAAACAACAAAATCACACACAACAAACACAAAAAACAAAAACATCACACACACTCACAACAAACCAACAAATCAAACCAACAAAACAAACACAACAAAACCAACCAAACAATCAAACACAACAAAATCCAACACAAATCAACAACAAAACAACACAAAAACACATCAAACAAATCAACAACACAAACAAACACAACAATCACAAACAAAACAACAAACAAAAACAACACAAACAACACAAAACCACAAATCACATCAACACACAAAAAACAACACAACAACAATCAAACACAACAACAACAACACAAACAAAAACAACACAAACAACAAAAACAAACAAAAACATACACAAACACAACAAACAAAACCAAACACATCACAAACAAAAACACACAAAACAAATCACACCACAACAAACATACACAACAAAAAACAAAACACCAACAAACAAAACAACACAAACAAACAACACACACACAAAAACACAAAAACAACACACCAAAACACAAACAAACACACCAAACAACACACAAACAAACAAAAAAACAAAAACAAACACAAAAAATCAAACAAACACAAAACAACACAAAACAAACAACACAACAACAACAAACAACACAAAACAAAAAAACAAACACAAACAACACAACAAACACAAACACAACAAAAACCAAACAAATCACAAAACACAACAAAACAAAAACACAAACACACAAAACAACAACACAACAACAAACAAACAAAAATCACAAAACACAACAAACAAAACAACAAACCAAACAAACAACAAAAAACAACATCAAACACAAAACAAACACAACAAAACAAACACACATCACAACAAACAAAAATCACAAAAAACACAAAACAAACAATCAAACAAAAACACAACAAACAAACAATCAACAAAACAACACAACACACAAACAAACAAAAACACAACAAAACACACAACAACAATCACAACAACACAAAAACACAACAAAACACAAACAACAAACAAACAAAACCACAAAACACAACACAACAAATACAACATCAAACACAACACAACACAATCACACAAAAACAAAATCACAAAACACAACAAACACACACACACCAAAACAAAACACAAAAAACATCAAAACACAAAAACACAAACCACAAAACTCACACAACAAACAACCAAAACAAAATCAAACAAACAACAAAACACACAACAAATCACAAAAACACACAAAACAAAACAAACAAAACACAACACAAAAAACAACACAAAACACAAAAAACAAAAACACAAACAAACAAACAAAACAACACAAACAACAAACACAAAAAACAACACAAAAACAAAACAACAAAAACACAAAAACAAAAACACACAAAAAAACACAAACAAAAACAACCAAACAAACACAAAAACACACAACAACAAAACAAACAACAAAACAAACACACAAAACACACAACAAAAAACAAACAAACACAAACAAAAACACAAAACAAACAAAAACACAAAAACAAAACAAAACACAACAAAACAAACAAACAACAAACACAACAAAAAACAAAACAAACAACAAAACAACAACAAAACACAACAAACACACAAACAACAAACAAAAAACACAACAAACAAAAAACAAAAACAACAAAAAACAAAACAAACAAAAAAAACACAAAAACAAAACAAAAAACACAAAAACAAACAACAACAAACAAAAACACCAAAACAACACAAAAACAAACACAACAAACAAAACAAACAAACACAAAAACAACAACAAAAACAAACACAAAAACACACAACAAACACAAAACACAACAAACAACACAACAAAACAAAAAACACAAACAACAAAACAAACACAACAAACAAAACAAAAAAACACAACAAAACAAAAAACACACAAAACAACAAAAACACAAAACAACAAAACAAAAAACAACACACAAACAAACACAAAACAACAAACAAAACAAACAAACAACAACAAAAACACAAACAAAAACAAAAACACAAACAAACACAACAAAAAACACAAAACAACACAACAAACAACACAACACAACAAACAAAACACAACAAAAACAAACACAAAAACACAACAACAACAAACACAAAACAAAAACAAAACAAACAACAAACAAAACAAACAAAAACAACAAAACAAAAAACAAAACAACAAAAAACAACAACACAACAAACAAACAAAAACAACAACACAACAAACACAACAAACAACAAACAAAACAAAACAAACAAAACAAACAAAAACACACAACAAAAAACAAACAAAACACAAAACAACAAAAAACAAACACAACAAACACAACAAACAAACACAAAAACAAACAAAACAACAAACAACACAAAAACAAACACAACACAACAAAAACAAACAAACAAAAAACACAACAAACACAACAACAAAACACAAAAACAAACAACAAAACAACAACAACAAACAAAAAACACAAAAACAACACAACAAACAAAACACAAAACAACAAACACAAAAAACAAACAACACACAAAACAAAACAACACAAACAAAACAAACACAACACAAACAAAAACAACAAAAAACACAAAACAACAAACAAAAACAAAACAAACAAAACAAACAACAAAACACAAACACAAAAAAACAACAAAAACAAACAAACACAACACAACAAAACAACAAACAAAAAACAACAACAAACAACAAAAAACACAACAACACAAACAAAACAAAAAACAAACACAACAAAACAACAAAAACACAAACAACAAACAAACAAAAACCAAACAAACAACACAACAAAAACACAACAAACACAAACAACAAAACAAAAAAACAAAACACAAACAACAAAAAAACAAACACAACAACACAAAAACACAACAACAAAACAACACAAAACACAAAAAAACAACAACACAACAAACACAAAACAAAAACAAACAAAAAAACAACAAACAAACAACAAAACAAACACAAACAACAAAAAACACAAACACAACAAACAAAACAACAAAAACAACAAACAAAACAAAAACAAACAACACAACAAAAACAAAAACAACACAAAAACACAAACACAAACAACAAAAAACAAAAAACAAAACAAACACAACAACAAACACAAACACAACAAAACAAAAACAACACAAAAAACAAACAACAACACAAAACAAACAACAACAAACACAACAACAACACAAAAAACAAACAAAAACAAAAACACAAACAACAAAACAAACAACAAACAAAAACACAAACAAACAACAACAACAAAAACACAAACAAAACAACACAAAAAACACAACAAAACAACAAAACAAAAAACACAACAAACAACAAAAAACAAACACAACAAAACACAACAAAACAAACAACAAACAACAAACAAAACAACAAAAAACACAAAAACAAACAACAACAAACAACAAAACAACACAAAACAACAAACAAAACAACACAAACAAACACAAAAAACACAAACAACACAAAACAACAAACAAAACAACAACAAAACACAAACAAAACAACACAAAAACAAACAAAACAACAAAAACAACACAACAAAACAACCAAAAAAACACAACAAACAACAAACACAAACAAACAACAAAAACAACCAAAACAACAACAACAAAAAACAAAACAACACAAAACAAAAACACAACAAAACACAACACAAACAACAAACAAAAAAACAACACAACACAAAAACAACAACAAAACACAACAAAAACAACACACAAAACAACACAAACAAAAACAAACAACACAAAACACAAAACAAACAACAAAAACAAAACAACACAACAACAACAAAAAACAAAACAAAAACACAACAAACAAACACAAACAACAAAACAACAAAAACACAAAACAAACAAAAAAAACACAAACAACAAAACAACACAACAAACACAACAAAAACAAACAACACAACACAAAAAACAAACAAAACACACAAACAAACAAAAACACAAACAACAAACAACAAAAACAAAACAACAAAAAACAAAACAAAACAACAAAAAAACAAACAACACAACAAAACAAAACACAACACAAAAACAAACAAACACAACAAAACACAAACAACAAAAAACACAAACACAAACAACAAAAACAAACAACAAAACACAAACAAACACAACAAAAACAACAAACACAAAACAAACAAAACACAAACAACAAACAAAACAAACAACACAAACAAACACACAAAACAACAAACAACAACAAACAAAACACAAAAAAACAAAAACACAAACAAACAACAACACACAAAAACAAACAAAACAACAACAAACAACAAAACACACAAAACACACAACAAAAAACACAACAAACAACAAAACAACAAACAACAAAACACAACAAAAACACAAAACAAACAAAACAAAAACAACAAACAAACACAAACAACAAACAAAACAAACAACAAAACAAACAACAAAAAACACAACAAAACAACACACAACAAACAAACAAAACACACAAAAAACAAACAACAAAACACAAAAACAAACACAAAACACAACAAAACAAAAAACACAAACAAACACAAAACAACAAAACAACAAACAACAAAAACAAAACACAAAACACAAAACAAAACAAACACAAAAAACAACACAAAACACAAACACAAACAAAAAACACAACAAACACCAAACAACACAAAAAAACAACAAACAACAAACAACAAAAAACACAACAAACACAAAAACAAAACAACAACAAAAAAAACAACAAAACACAAACAACACAAAAACACAAACAAAAAACAAACAAAAACAAACAACAACACAAACAACACAACAAACAAAACAACAAAAACAAAACAAACAACAAAAACACAAAAAACACAACAAAAAACAAACAACAAACACAAAACAAACACAAAAAACAACAAAACAAACAACAAACACAAACAAAACAACAACAAACAAAAACAAAACAAACAAACACAAACAACAACACAAACAACAAACAAAAACAAAAACAAACAAAAACACAACAAACACAAAACAACAACACAAAACACACAAACAACAAAAAACAAACAACAAAACAACAAAAAAACAAAACAAACAAAACAACAAACAAAACACAAAACCACAACAAACAAAAAACAAAAACACACAAACAACAAACACAACAAAAAACAAACAAACAAACACAAACAACAAAAACACAAACACAACACAAAAACAACACAAACAAACAACAACAAACAACAAAAAACAACACAAACAAACACAAACACAAAACAACAAACACAACAAACACAAACACAAAAACAACAACACAAACAAAAACACAACACAAACAACAAACAACAACACAAAACAAACAAAAAACAACACAAAACAAACAACAAAAACAAAACAAAAAAACACAACAAAACAAACACACAAACACAAAACAAACAAACACAAACAAAAACAACAAACAAAAAACAACACAAAACAAAAAAAACAACAAAACAAACAACAAAACAAAACAAAAACACAAACACAACACAAAAACAAAACAACACACAAAAACACAAAACAAACAACAAACACAAAACAACACAACAAAAAAAACAAAAAACAACAAACACAAAAAACACAACAAAAACAAACAAAACAAACAAAACAAACACAAAAAACAAACACAAACAAAACACACAACAACAAAAACAAAAACAAAACAAAAAACACAAAACAAACAAAAATCACAACAACACAAAACAACAAACAACAAACAACACAAAAACACAAACAAAACAACAAACAAACAACACAAACAAAAAAACAACAAAACACAACAAACAAAAACAAAAAACACAAAACACAAAACAAACAAACACAAAAACAACAAAACAAACAAAACACAAACAAAAAAACACAAACAACACACAAACACAAAACAAAACAAACAAAAACACAAACAAACAACAACAACACAAAACAAAACAACACAAACACAAACAAACACAACAAAAACAACACAAACAACAAAACAAACAAACACAAACACAACAAAACAAACACAACAAACACAAAAAACACAAACAACAAACAAAAACACAAACAACAAACAACAAAACAACAAACAAAACACAAAAACAACAAACACAAAACACACAAACAAACAAAACAAAACAACAAACAACAAAAACAACACAAACAACAAAAAACACAAAACAAACAACACAACACACAACACAAAAAACAACAACAAAACAAACAAAACACAAAACAAAACACACAAAACAAACAACAAAACAACACAAACAACAAAACAAACAACAAACACAAAACCAACAAAAACAAAACAACACAAACAACAAAACAAAAACACAACAAAACACAAACAACAAACAAAACAAAACAAAACACAACAACAACAACAAACACAAACAACACAAAAACAACAACACAAAACAACAAACAAAACAACAACAAAACACACAAAACAACACAACAAAACAACAAACAACAAAACAACAAAAAAACCAAACAAAAAACAAAACAAAAACACAAAACAAAACAACACAACAAAACAACAAAACACAACAAACAACAAAAAACAAACAAAACAACAAAACACAACACAAAAACAACAAAAACAAACACACAAAACAACAACAACAAACACAAAAACAAACAAACAACACACAACACAAAACAAAACAACAAAAAACACAACAACAAAAAACACAACAAAACAAACAACAAACACAACACAAAACAACAACAAAACAAACACAAACAACAAACACAACAAAACACAACAACAAAAAACACAACAAACAAAACACAACAACACAACAAAACACAAACAAACAAAAACACAAAAAACAAACAAAACAAAAAACAAAAACAACACAAAAACAAAACAAACAAAACAACAAACACAACAAACAAAACACAAAACAACAAACAACAAACAACACAAAAACAACAAACAACACAACAAAAACAAACACACAAAACAACACAAAACAAAAACACAACAAAAACAACACAACAAAAACAAAACAACACAACACAAAACACAAAAAAACAAAACAACAAAACAACAACAAACAAAAAAACAACAAACAACACAAAAACACAAACAAAAAACAACAAAACAAAACAACAACAAAAAACACAACAAAAAACAACACAAAACAACAAAAACACAAAACAAAACACAAACAACACAAAACACAAAAACAACAAACACAACAAAACAACAAACAACAACAACAAAACAAACAACAAAACACAAAAAACAACAAACAACAAACAAACACAACAACACAAACACAACAAACAACACAAACAAAAACAACACAAAAACAACAACAAACAACAAACAACAAAAACAAACAAAAAACAACAACAAAACAACACAACAACAAAAACAAACAAACAAAACAACAAAACAACACAAACAAAACACAACAACACAACAAAACAAACACAACACAAAAAACAACACAAACAAACAACAACAACAAACAAAACAACAAAAAACAAACAAACACAAAAACAACAAAAAACAACAAAACAAAACAAAACAACAAAAAACACAACAACAAACACAACAAAACAAAAACACACAACACAACAAAACAACAAACAAACAAACAAACACAACACAACAAAAACAACAACAAACACAAAAACAACACAACAAAACAACACAAAAAACAAACACAAAACACAACACAACAAACAAAAACAACAAACAACAAACAAAACACAACAAACAAAACACAAAAAAAACAAACAACAACAAACACAAACAACAACAAAAACAAACACAAAAACAAACACAAAAACAAACAAAAACAACACACAAAACAAAACAACAAAAAACACAAAAAAACAAAAACACAACAAAAAAACAAACACAAACACAAACAAAACAAACAACAAACAAACACAAAAAAACACACAACAAAACACAAAAACACAAACAAAACAAAACACAAAAAAAAACACAACAAAACAACAAAACAAACAAACAACACACAACAAAAAAACACAAACACAACACAAAAACAACAAAAACAACAACAAAACAAAACAAACAAAAACAAAACAAAAACACAACAACACAAACACAAAAAACAAACAACAAACAAAAAAAAACAAACAAACAACAAAACAACAAAAAACAAAAAACAACAACACAAAAACAAAAACAAACACACAAACACAAACAACACAAAACAAACACAAAAACAAACAACACAAACAAAACAACACAAAAACAACAAACAAAACAACAAACAAAAAACAAAAACAACAACAAACAAAACACAAAACAAACACAAAAACAAAAAACACAAACAAACAAAAACACAAAACAACAAACAAAACAACACAAAAAACACAAACAACAAAACAACACAAAACAAAACAAACAACAAAACACAACAAACACAAACAAAAACAACAAACACAAACAAAAACAACAAAACAAACAAAAAAACACAACAAAAAAACACAACACACAAAACAACAAACAAAAAACAACAACAAACACAAACAAACAAAAACAACAAACAAAAACAAAACAAACAACAACAAAAACAAAACAACAAAACAAAAAAACAAAAAAAAACAACAACACAAACAAAAACAAAACAACAAACAACAAACAAAAAAACACAAAAACAACACAACACAACACAAACAACAAACAAAAAACAAACAAAAACAAACACAAAAACACAAACAAACAAACACAACAAAAACAACAAAAAACAAACAAAACAACAAAAAACAAAAACAACAACAAACAAAAACAACACAAAAAACAAACAAAAACAAAACAACAAACAAAACAACAAACAAACAAAACAACAAAACAAAAAACAACACAACAAACAACAAAAAAACACAAACAAAAAACACAAAAACAACAAAACAAAACAAAAACACAAACACAACAAAAACAAACAAACAACACAAAAACAACAAAACAAAAAACAACAAAACAAACACACAAACAACAAACAAAACAAACAAAAAACAAAACACAAAACAACAAACACAAAAAACAACAAACAAAACAAAAAACACACAAACAAAACAACACAACAACAAACAAAACAACACAAACAAAACACAAAAACACAAAACAAAAACAAACACACAACACACAAACAAAAAACAACACAAAACAAACAAAACACAACAAACAACAAAAAACACAAAACAAAAAAACAAACAAAACAACAACAAAACAACAAAACACAAAACAAAACAAAACACAAACAAAAAACAACAAAAAAACACAACAACAAAAAACAACAAACAAAACACAACAAACAACAACAAAACAACAAAACACAAAACAAAAACAAAACAACACAAAAACAACACAAAAAAAACACAAAACAAACACAACAAAACAAACAAAAACAAACAAAACAACAAACACACAAAACAAAACAACAAAAAACAACAAAACAAAACACAAAAACACAAACAAAAACAAACACACAACAAACACAAAACACAAAACAAAACAAAAACAACAAAAAACAACACAAACAAAAACAAAAAACACAACAAACAAACAAAACAAATCAAAAAAAAACAAACAAACAACACACAAAAACAAAACACAACAAACAAAAAAAAACAAAAACAAACAACAAAAACAAAAAAAACAACAAAAAAACAAACAAAACAACAACAAAAAACACAAAAACAAAACAAAAAATCAACAACAAAAACAACAAAAATCAAAAAAACAAACAAAACAAAAAAACACAAAAAAACACAAAACAAAACAACAAACAAAACAAAAAACAAACAAAACAAACAAAAAAAACAAAAACACAACAAAAACAAACACAAAAAACAAAACAAACAAAAAAACAAAACACAAAAAACAAAAAACAAACACAACAAAACAACACAAAAACAAAAAACAAAAACAAACAAAACACAAAAAAAACAACAAACAAAACAAAAAAACAAACAAAAACACAAAAACACAAAAAAACAAACAAAACAACAAAAAACCAACAAACAAAAATCACAAAAAACAACAAAACAAAAAC
>CM076721.1:1393087-1398234 GCA_038501795.1 Pseudopleuronectes americanus
CAAAACAAACAACACAACAACAAAAAACACAACACAAAACAAAACACAAACAAAAAACAACACAAACAAACAACAAAACAACAAACAAACAAACACAAAACACAAAACAACAAACAAAAACAACAAAAAACAAAACAAAACAAAACAACACACAAAAAAACACAAACAACAAAAACACAAACAACAAACAAAAACAACAACACAAAAAAACAAAAACAAAAACAAAACAAACAAACAACAAACAAAACAAACAACACAACAACAAAAACAAAAACACAAAAAACACAAAAACAAAAACAAAACACAAACAAAAAAACAACAAAACAAACAACAAAACACAACACAACAACAAAAACACAACAACAAAAAAACAAACAACACAAACAACACACAACAAAAACAAACAACAACAAAAACACAAAACAACAAAAAACAAAATCAAAACAAACAACAAAAAACAACAAAACAAACACAACAAACAACAAACACCAAAAACAAACACAACAAAAACAAAACAAACACAAAAAACACAAACAAAAAACACAAACAACACAAAAAACAACAAACAAACAAAACACAAAACAACAAAAAAACAAAACACAAAAACAACAACAAACAACAAAAACAACACAAAAACAAACAAAAAAACAAACAAAAACAACACAAATCAAAAAACAACACAACAAAACAAAAAACACAACAAACACAAAAAAACAAAACAAAAAAAAACAAAACAAACAAAAACAAAACAAACACAAAAAACACAAAACAACAAAACAAACAAAACAAACAAAACAAAACACAAAAACAAAAACAACAACAAACAAACAACACAAAAACAAAACAAAACACAACAACAACAAAAAACACAAACAAAACAACAACAAAACAACAAAACAACACAACAAAACAACAAAAACACACAAACAACAAACAACAACAACAAAACAAACAAAACAAAACCAACAACAAACAAAACAAACAACAACACAAAACAAAAACAAAAAACAACAAAAAACACAAACAAACAACACAAAACAAAAAACAAAACAACAACAAACAAAACAAAAACACACAAACAAAAAAACAACAAAACACAAAACAACAACAAACAAAACAAACAAAACAACAAAAACAACAACAAACACAAAACACAACAAACAACAACAAAACAACAAAAAAACAAACAAAACACAAAAACAAACAAAAACAACCAAAACAAACACAAAACAACAACACCAAAAAACAACAAAAAAACAAAACACAAAACAACAACAAAACAAAACACAAAACAAAACAACACAAAAAAACACAACAAACACAAACAAACACAAAAACAAAAACAACAAAACAACAAACAACAACAAAAACACACAAAACACAACAACACAAAAAACAAAACACAAAACAAACACAAAAAACACACAACAACAAACAAACACAACACAAACAACAAACAAACAAACAAACACAAAAAACAAAACAACAACAAAACAAAACACAAACACACAAAAAAACAACACAAAACAAAAACAAAAAACAACAAACAACAAACAAAACAAAAACAACACAACAACAACAAACAAACAAACACAAAACAACAAACAAACACAAAAACAAAACACACAAAACAACAAACAACAAAAAACAACACACAAACAACAAAACAAAAACAAAAAACACAAAACAAACAAACAAAACACAAAACACAAACAACAAAAACAAAACACACAACAAAAAACACAAACAAACAACACAACAAAAAACAAAACACACAACAAACACAAACAAACAAAAACAAACAACACAAAACACAAAACAACAAACAAACAACACAAAAACACAACAAACAAAACAACAACACAAAACAACAACAAACAAAACACAAACAAAACAACACAAAAAACAAACACAACACAAAAACACAAAAAAACACAAACAAAAACAAAAACACAAAAACAACACAACACAACAAAACAAACAACAACAAAACAAAAAACACACAAAAACAAAAACAAAACAAAAAACAACAAACAACAAACACAACAAAAAACACAAAAACAAAAACACAAAACAAACACAAACAAAAAAACAAACAACACAACACAAAACAAAACAACAAACACACAAACAAAAACACAAACAAAACACAAAAACAAAACAACACAAAAAAAACACAAAACAACAAAAACAAACAACAACAAACAAAAACAAAAACAAACACAACAACACAAAACAACAAACACAACAAACACAAAACAACACAAAAAAACAACAACAACAAAACAAACACAAACAAACAAACAACAAAAACCAAAACAACAAACAAAACACAACAAAAACAAACACAACAACACAAAACAAACACAAACAACAAACAAAAACAACAAACAAACAACACAACACAAAACAACAAACAAAAACAAACAAACACAAAAAAACACAACAACAAACACAAACAAAACACAACAAAAACAAACACAAAAACAAACACAACAACAACACAAACACAAAACAAACACAAAAAACAAACAAACACAAACAAAACAACACAAAAACAAAAAACAACACAACACACAAAACAAACACAAACAAAACAACAAAACACAAAACACAAACAACAAAAACACAACACAAAACAACAACAAAAACAACACAAAACACAACACAAACAAACAAAAACAACAAACAAAACACAACAAACACAACACAAAACAACAAAACACACAAACAAAACACAAACAAAACAACAAACAACAACACAAAACAACACACAACAAAAACAAAACAACAAAAACACAAACAACACAACAACACAAAAACAAACAACAAAAACACACAAACACAAAACAAAACACAAACAAACAAAACACACAACAAAACACAAAACAAACAAACAACACAAAAACAAACAACACAAAAAACACAAACAAAAAAACAAAACACAAACACACAAAAAAAACAACACAAAAACACAACAAAAACAAACAACACAAAACAAAACAAACAACAAACAACACAAAAAACACAAAAACAACAACAAAACAACACAAAAACACAACAAAACACAAACAACAAAACAAAAAACAAACAACAAAACACAACACAAAACAAAACACAACAAACAACAAAACAACAACAAACAACAACACACCAAAACAAACACAAACAAACAAACAAAAAACAAAACAAAACACAACAAAACACAAACAACAAAACAACACAAAACAACACAACAAAACACAAAAACAACAAACAAACAAAAACAACAACAAAACACCAAACAACAAACAACAAAACAACAAAACAAACACAAACAACACAAAAACAAACAAAACACAAACAAACAACACAAAACACAAACACAAAAAACACAAACAAACAAAAACACAAACACAAACAAAAACAACACAACACAACAAACCAAAAAAAAACACAACAAAACAAAAACAACAAAACTCAACAAAAACAAAACTCACAACAACACAAACAAAACAAACAAAACAACAAAACACAAAAACAACACAAACAAAACAACAACAAAACAAAACAAAAAACAACAAACACAAAAACAAACAACACAAAAACAAACACAAAACAACAACAAAAAAACAACAAAAACACAACAAAAATCAAACAAAACACAACACAACAAAAACCAAAAAAAACAACAAAACCAACAAAACAAAAAACACAAACAAAACACAAACAAAAACAAAACAAACAACAAAACAAACAACAAAAAACAAAAAAAACACAACAAAAAACACAAAAACAACAAAAACAACACACAAACACAAACAACCAAAAAAAACAACAAAACAAACACAAAAACAAACAACAAACAACACAAAACAACAAAACAAAACACACAAACAAAACAAACACAAACAAAAAACAAAAACAAACACAAAAAAAACAACACAACAACAAAACAACAACAACAACAAACACAAAACACAAACAAAAAAACAACAACAAAACACAACAAAACAACAAAACAACAAAAACAACACCAAACAAACAAAACAACACACACAACAAAAAAACAAAACACAAACAACAAAACACAAAACAAAACACAAAACAACAAAACAACACAAACAACACACAACACAAAAAAACAACAAAACAACAAACAAACAAAACACAACAAAAACACAAACAAACAAACACCACAAAACAAAACAAACAACACACAAAAACAACAACAAAAACACAACAAAAAAACAAACAACACAACAAACAAACACAACAAAACACAAAACAAACAAACAACACACAAAACAAACAACAACACAAACAAAAAACACAAACAACAAACAAACAACAACAAAAAACAACAAACACAAAAACACAAACAAAAACACAACACACAACAAAAAAAACACAACACAAACAAAACAACAACAAAAACAACAAACAAAAACACAAAAAACACACAAACAAAACAACACAACACAAAAACAAACAAAAAAACACACAACAAAAAACACAAAACAAACAAACACAAAAACAAAACAAAACAACAAACAAACAACACAAAACACACCAAAACAAACAAAAAAACACCAAACAACAAAAAAACACAACAAAACAACAACAAAAACAACAAAAACACAAAACAAAAACACAAAACAAAAAACAACACAACAACAACAAAACACAACAAAACACAAAACAACACAACAAACAACAAAACAAACACAACACACAAACAAACAAAAAACAACACAAACACAACAAACACAAAACACACAAAACAAAAACAACACAAAAACAACAAACAAAACAAAAAAAAATCACACAAAACAACAAACAACAACAAACAAAACAAACACAAACAAAACAAACAAACAAAAACACAAAAACAACAAACAAAAACACAACACAAAACAACAAAACACAACAACAACAAAACAAACAAAAACAACAAAAAACAAACAAACACAACAAAAACAAAAACAACACAAACACAAACAAAAAAACAAAAAACAACAAACAAAACACAAAACACAAAAACAAAAAACAAACACAAAAACAACAAAAAAACAAAACAACAAAACAAACAACAAACAACAAACAAAAACACAACAAACAAACAAAAACACAACAAAACAAACAACAAAAACAAAACAAAAACAACA
>CM076721.1:1398434-1459639 GCA_038501795.1 Pseudopleuronectes americanus
AGCATCAATGTCGCTATTTAATATACTTTATTCCTTGCCAAGGAAGCTCAGATAATCATAAAGATGAGCGATGAGAGCATTCTGCAGAGGGATGACAAAGAAACAGTGTGAAGCGATTATTGCTTATTCATGTGACATGCAAAAAAAGATGTGTGTGTGATATAAGCAAGTTGAGCTGTGTGTGTGTCTGTGTGTGTGTAGTGTTATGTGAGCAACACTAGTGAGATGTTGTGAGAACTACTGTATGTGAGAACTACTGTATGTGAGCTGAGTGAATAGTAACATGCCGACGATAAGACTACACACACATGACAAGCTGAAGGCCCCTGGCCAAGCCAAGACAATGACACAGTGGTTGATAGCCTCTCGAGCTCTCTGTGGAGAGACAGACCTAGTCAGAAGTTGCGGCTCCACAATGTCATCTTAACAGTTTCACAAGCAGAAGTAAGATGCAGTCATCGCAGAGGTAACGGATATATTATAGTGCGTACGTAACGTAACATTTTCCATAACACATTGTGCACGACTCTTTAGTAATTAACAATGTGTGAGTGTGAGAGGACAATTAAGGGTAATATATATGTAACGCTAGTTTTAGCTATTATGAAACGAATTATGAGATGTAGCCCTTATTCTCTCTCTTGAGAGCTCTGCCCCTCAACATGATCTGTCAACGTCCCTGTGAGTAGGCATATTGTACATACGTCAAAGGGACTTGTATCATAGTCTAGAAAACCTAACACCCCTAACCGTATAGCTTTAAGCTTTATCTAAAAGTTAGGTCTTAAGCGCACGTCTAGACGTGACAGACTGGTGTCAGCCCATCCTAACTGAAATGTGAGAGATATTCAGAAGTGAGTGGCTTGATAGCTGAAGCACTGGCCCTACTCTAAGCTTTTGATAGGGACTTTACGGACAGACAAGTAAGAGCTGAGATTCTGGTGAGCGGAGTGCTCTAGATGTGTTGATACAGGAACTATCACTCTTTACAAGTAATAGATGCCATACTATAGAAACTGGTAGAATGAGGCAGGAGAATTGCGCTTCGTATTATACATTAACAGAAGAGCCTAGTGAACGCTAATACAGGCCAAAAGAGGTGGTCACATTTGTCATGGTTTCTGCGTCAGGTACACGAGTCTTCAGAATGATTTGGACCAGCTGTTAATGAGGTCAGACTTCAGTACGTGTACTCACAGCGGCAGCCTCGATAATAAGGAATTACAATAATGAAGTCTGGACGAACAAAGGCGTGGACTAGTTTTAATGCATCTTTTTGAGAAAAGACATGTCAGAATTTTTCAGATGACGCGCGTAGTGAAAGAAGGCGGTCTTAGAAATTAGTTTTACATGGTTTCACACATAGTGTTCATTATTCTCGAGTGAAATTATATTTAAAATTACCTAATTGTGTATGGCCTTATAAACAATACAAGCCATACATGCAAACACACACTCAACACTAGGAAACAAGTGTGGTCACTATCAACATCTGTTCTTTCAGCCACTAACAAAGTGCAATGCTTGAGGATGGGGTGACTGAGAGGATAAAGACCCTGCTACGCTCAGACATGCCGCCTTGTTCATTCAAACTGCTGGGTACACTACGCATGATGGTGGATGGACAAGGTGAGTTTAACTGTTAAAAGTATGTATGAAACTCATCTCATCTATGACTCTGCCCCCTTAGTTAACACTTTGGCCAAAATGTCAACTTGAGCACTGTCTGAAAGGGACATTTCACAATTAAAATAAACAATAATAAAATAAAAAGCAGGTTATGATATCACCACAATACAAATACTGAGATAATCAAAAAAAGAAAACAAGTGTCATGAGATGTCACAACATCGCTGTGTACCTTTCACACTCATTATGGAATAGGGCTATCAGCCAAACAAATCTATGAAATTCATTAATAATCAGTCATGAAATCATTATAAGTCATATAATTCTCCTCAATTCTTCTCAGAATCAATCAACATATTCTGTAATCGGAAAAGAACAGCACGAATTGTGCATTGCACATACGAGAGATATACAAAATATGTAACGACCTTATGCATAACTGTCTTACGTAGTATGAGGGAACATTTACAAGGATGTTAATTCAGACAGACATCATGCAAAATCTGAATATAGGTAGGAGGAATGGCGGGGGGGGTGGAGTGTGGTCGACAAATGAGGGGGGGGTGGGGGGGAAGTGTTGAGGGGGTGTGGGTAATTGTGTATGGGAGGTGGTG
Source organism: Pseudopleuronectes americanus (assembly GCA_038501795.1). NCBI lineage: Eukaryota > Metazoa > Chordata > Actinopteri > Pleuronectiformes > Pleuronectidae > Pseudopleuronectes > Pseudopleuronectes americanus. Next base: position 1,400,678 of record CM076721.1, read on the forward strand.
GGGGGGTGGTGTATTGTTGGTGTATTTGTGGTAAGGGGTGTTAAGTTATTATAATATAAAGTGCGGCAGCAGATGTAGAGACCGTCTTATTTGGAATCAGACTGTTGGCTCAGCGAAACGTTCCCATGTTTTGAAACAGATTGTTTACCAACAAGATATAAATTTGTTCAGCAGGGAGTTCTGCCAGTTGTCTAAATGTGAGCCATCATCTGCAGGAATATTAAACAGTGGTAATGATGCCATTTACAAAAATACCAAAAGCAATCAATTACTCAGATTCGATTTTCAGCTGACTATTTGATTTGCTTAAAGAAAATGTGATATTGCCAAGGGGACTAACTTAAACACACATACTAAAACACATTCACCACATTCAACCCCAAAAACTTGACAGAGGAATAAACTTTTTAAGAAAAAATACATTATATTAAATATAGGTAAAGATAAGTGAAATGAGAATAGTAAAGATAATATTGGAATTGTTTGATTGTGTAACTTAATGTTTAAAGCCAAAGGTTTCATATTCTATCATCCAACTTGATTCAATCACCATAACAACATAGGCAAATAACCACAATGGAATTTGATTAAAATTGAATTCCCTCCTCAGTGTAAATACAATCCTATGATAACAATAGACAAACACCTATAGATTAATAAATTCATGAAGCTATATAATAAAATTAAATACAAAATACACATACTGTAGTGATTATTATAAGAATAAACAAAGTGAAATGACCAGCCCCTTTAGAGCCATTTCTAAATGCCAATACAGACTGAGAGTCATGTGGCTGTTTTTTTTTTAGATAAAAGCATTACTTTGAGTGAAAAGCAACCCTTACCTTGTTCCCTTTCTGAAATGGAGTTTATGTAAAGAGATAAGATGGAGGTCGACCTGCATGTCAAGGCTGGCTTTCCACATCTTGCTCAGTGACCCAACGAAGCAAGGCCAGGAATGTCCATCCCCAAACTAGAAAGCATGTCATTTTTAATGCAATCACAGTTGCCATACAAAGACAACAGTATATTTTATGTTAATTTCTGATATTGAATATGAACCCAATTAATATATAATTAATTATCAAGTTGAGGGTGTCTCACCCACTTTCACGGTTGTGTCCTTCTTAACCTATGCATCCATGAAAAGATCATTCAGATGTGCATTGTTTGATAAACTATAAATAAAGTAGTTTTGGACGTTTTCCAAATGTCTTGTTTTTTTTGTTGAACGTCCCTGTAAGCAACAATTTGATTTATTAACATACTTCTCGAGCACCATCCACATCAAAAAACAAGTTCTATTAAGGTAAAAAGTGAACTTCATGCACCCTCACCATATTCTCATGTAATGTGCACTTGTAACAACAGGACGCTGATATGTTGACTTTTTGACCCAAAAAAACTCAAAGCCATCTAGTGATAATTTTCCTCATAATTTTGATATGGTTCTCTGAAAAGTTTTTTTCCATTACTCTGCTGTGCCTGCATCGTTAAGATGAGCAGCCTGTTGCTGGGACATAGAAATGCTGTACTCCTGGATCTCGGTCATACAATGGTGTGAAGCAAAGATCATGCAGGAGTCCGAGGAGAAGCGCCAGCCGCCTGTTGGCTGAGCCCTCATCAGTACACAGCCAGCAGTCCTGTGAGTCAGTGCAACCCGAGGAAAGATAGCACATATGTTGTACTAATTAAAACATGATTTGACAAATGTCGATGGCAGAGAATGTATTTGCACAAACACATACACACACTCACTTTCTGTAATTGACTGCTTATTCCTCCTCACTGATAGGAAGTTGTTCATGACTGTAGCCAAAGCAGATGGGGTTCGGCACCTTAAATCGTCCATCGCAACGAGTGAGCATGTCATCAACACGCATGAATGAGCCCTCGCTGCCCTTGCACCAAATAGCTATCTGCATGACGCTTGGTAAAGCAATTTAAAGAACTCATGCAAATCACTAGCTCTGGCATGTCAGAATCACAGAGGAGCGTGACTCCGTTGCAATACCTATCATATTAAATGGTCTTTAATTAATATAGACGTTTTATAATCTTGATGACCACTGGGAAGTGCTTTACAGTACAGGTATTTTATTTGCCATTCAAACATTCACACACACAACACAATCTATATAGAGCATCTATGTACTGCACTTTATGTAAACTGATACAACCACACAAAACTAACTTCCCACATGTTGTGTTGAACTGCGGCTGTTTCTTTAACCTGTTTTCAGTTCTGGGTTCTCAATGCTGGTTCAAAACCTTACACTGTGGTAATAGTTTTATAACACATGGCAGCAAATGTCCCATGTATTTATATACTAAAGCTGAGCACCATAAAGACATAAAACCTTTAATCTTTTTAATAACTGAATGGCACTCAGTAGAGTGCCATATCTCCTCTAAAGCCCAACAGTCCCCCTTACATCAAATCAAGCCACACCAAATTTAACACATTCAAAAGAATATTGGTCCCCTAAAACATTCCAGATTTTTCATCATAATATCCAACGATTATATCCTGGAAAAATCTGTGCAAAATGTCAACAATCTACAATTGCTCGAGCACTGTGATTAAAAAGTGAAGTGACTCAAATCGCCAATGGACTCCACCTCTATTGATTTAGTAATGGCATGGGCCACAAATTGATATAGATGTGGTCTTCGCACGTTGCATGTCCCAAACCCCACAACAAAATCCCGTTCACTTTGTTTTTGAGGAAGTGTCTTCCCATTCACATGTAATTAATTATTGCGTATGCCTGCTGACAATCGAGCAGCAAATGCATCCAAAACCAAGCAAAGAGGCTTAGAAAAGCCAACCAAGGTGGCTGAGGTTATAAGTAACTCAATTGTGTGTGTTTGGTGTACTAAGGATCTGTATTGATTATACTGCACAGGGCAGAGTCAACTAGTAAAGAGCGCATTCTGGGAGGAGGCCTAGAGCTGTTCTGCCACTCTCTAAGCTTATAAGAAGACTTGTCTGGACCGATCTGAGGCAGTCGTTTGGCCTGGCGTACGAGACTAGTCTAAATTCAGCTGTGCTTAGTTAGGTGTGCACATACTGCCAGCCTACGTCATAACTCGCTCTAGAGAATGTGTATGATCATCTGTCATAACACATTCATGTCATGAAATCAAATATGTGTCGAGCATGGCAAGTCGTCAAGATGTTTTAGGGACGAAACGTGAAAACATGAGAAAGTCCATGATGGAATAGACAGCCTAAAACACAACACGAGATCAAAGAGAAGGCAAAATAAAAACTAACTGTGCGAACATTTGAAAATAAGTATCTCACACTTAGCATCGAGATGCATAACACAATGGTATCAAATAGTAGTCTATCTTAGTAAGCGAGCGTCTCAACGAAGAGGGTCTTAACTGCATATATGCCTCTGTTCAACCACGTCCATCTAATGCAGCGACTTTTTCTATCTTCTTTCCTTGCTCATTTATTTGCTGCTTCTAGTGCACAGTGTACTGCTCTAGAGTGACATTGTAGATGAAAGCGAGGAGTGTGAAGTCTGTGAATATGAAGGAAAGCCTGAACTAAAGCTGCACATAATCATTGAGCCAGAGCAGTAAACTTGGCGTCATCGCAAGCCAGTGTCCTAGTCGCGCTATCTGCTACAGTGACGACCAGCAATAAAGCTAAAGCCAGTCACATTACACAGAATCACAAAGGATCTCAACCTGCTCGCATATGGATTTGATCCTAGTTATTCAGATGACATACTGTAGTAAATCAATACAAACTGAGCAATATTTGCAGAGTTTTGTCCCCTAACTATTAATTTATGTGGCAAGATCGGCTTGGCTCTTCTGGTAACAGTAGCGAACGTGTCGGCGATCCTCATAGTAGACGACTCTGAGGCCAGCCCGCTCGATCAAGGAGGTATACTATAAACAACATACAGATGAAGCATTCTCGGGCATTGCTTCTTAAAACTCCTCTCAAGAACCAGCAGGCTCAATGAGTTCATAAATACCAAAGTTGTTAATTCAAACTCAGGTAGGGGCTTAAATGTACTAGCTTGATTTACTACAGAATGATGATGAATGGAAAAATAGAATGACATGGTGTATCCTACAGACAAGGACACTTCAAAAAAGCTAACAAAATCATTCTAGTAAGTATTTGTCGTCCATGGCATGTTGTCATGATCATACCCTTTAGACTTCGGAGAACGGTACAAGATGTGGGTGGCGTACGGGATGGTACTGGATGGACGACATCACCTGCCATATTCTTCTTTGGGCTTTGCTTGGTAATAGGTCAATAATACTTTATATTATTAATATATAATAATACACTATCGGCATGACACAATAACAGAAGTTTGCATGGTTTAAACTCAAATTTTCAATGCATGTACATCCTTAATCATTTTTTAAATTGTAGTGGTAATAGTAAAAGGTTTAGCCCATAGACTAATAGCCACAATTGTTTTTGGGAATGGCAGACTGATTAGACTGTCAGTGTCTATCTGGGCCACATTAGGGACACTCTGTACGCTGAAATATGGTGTATGCTCTTATGCAATTATGCCATAGCAGCGAGGCGCCGCGACCTACCTGGTTGGCATAAAATTAATCACTTCTCACTGTGATATTTAAGCATCAGTAAAACCTGAGAGGTTTATGATCTTAATTTCTTGTTTCAAGTCCTCTTCAAATACAAACACGATATCATCATTGTTTTTAAACATGGTTTTTTATAGAGAGTTGAGGAAATTTTTAGAAATGAAATAGATGATAAAGTGTGTATTTACTTAGCCGGGAGATATCGAAAGGTCAGTAACAACAAGTGCAGTCCCAATGGGCGCTAGTTGTAGATGATGTGCAGTTGTCTTCGGCGCTCTCAAAACAGGCTTCAAACGACTACTGTTCGCTCAGCTAACAACACAATATTGGTTAACGATATATGTTTCAAAAAACAAAGGATTATGCTTTGGCAACAATGCGAAAGACATTCAAGGCTTCAAACAATAGTTCAAGCAAACGGGGTAGGGGGGGAAGGCCCAATGGCTGCGTCACATTGGGGTTTGGGGAATTATAGGTCGGGAAGACGTGTGGGTCGAGGGAGTCTCGACAGAGAAGGTGTGTTGATGTTTTGTAGCAGCTGGTGGGTGAGGCGGTGGTGGGGTAAGGGACGGGGTGAGGGGGGGGAGGGGGGGGGGGGGGGGCCGTGGGGTTGGTGGGGGGAGGGGGGGGGAGGGGGGTTAGGGATGGTGGGAGCGGGGAGGGACGGGGGAGTCCGGGGTGAGTGGAGCGGGGGGGCTGGAGGGGGGGGAGGGCGGGAGGGGGGGGAGGGGGCGGTCGGGGAGAAGGAGTGGTAGGTTGGGCGGGGGGGGGGAGGGACCGGGCGGGTAAGTGAGGAATGGGGGATGGGAAGCGGAGGGGGAGATCTGTGTTTTGCCTGAGTTAGTGGTTATTGTGGGGTTAGTGAGTACTTGGCTGCGGGTGGAGGGAGAAAGCTGGGTGGGGAATCGATTGGGGTGTGGTAACTTGTGGAATGCGGTCTGTTTGCCTTCATATTTTTATGTTGTTAGTTTGGCTGGCCTTCTTGTTGTTTGTTTTATAATGGAAGTTTCTAATTTTTGTATGGAATTTTTTATTTAGGGCTTTGGAATTGTTTTTTGACTTCTAACCACTTCGTTGCGTTCTTAACTTCCAAATGTTTTCAGGGCTTCATATACGGGGTGTTACTAATTAATATTGTACTGCTTTCATCTAATATGTGATTATCACCCCATGTGGGGTGAAGTGTTGTTGTTGGTTTTGTTGAGTTTGTGGTTTGCCCGGGTTTGTGCTTCGTGGCACTTGGTTCGTCTGCGTTTTCCGGGGGTTGTTGCTCCCTCCTGTCTCCTATGTTGGCTTTGGGGCTTTTTCCGGGTGTGGAGATCTCTCACTTAACTCTTCAGTTGCTTACATTTGATGCTATGTATGTTTGTGGGGGTTGTTTATTTATTCTTTAAAACCTTCTATTTGCCCTTTCAGTTATTGCGTGTCGCCTAGGAGTGGGGAAGATCGGAATGGGGAATAGGCAGGTAGAGGGTTGTGGGGTGGGGGGGTTTGGGGGGGTGGGGAGGGGTTGTGGGGGAGCGAGAGGTGTGAAGGGCCGGTGGGGTGGGTGGTGAGTGAGACGATCGAATATATGCTAGAAATTCGGCCAATGTTTGATAAGGTGTAACGTTATGGAGTTGTTGTTGTTTGTGTGGTGTTGGTTTTGACTTTTACTCTTCCAGAAGCTGTCTAGTCGAGCCCATAATAGTATTTATTTGATTTTTAAATTGTTCAATTCAGTTCCACTTTTCTATTTTCGCTATTTCCAATGTTCTAGAACCATACTGATTGATCTCTTCTTTAGTTTCCTGCCACACGCGAGCCACAGCTATATATAGAACAACTAAAGCCTTCATCATCAATCTCCTACCCGCGAATTCTTTATCTATAAACGGGGACTCTGTTCGCTCTTACTATGTTCATGGACTTTCATAATGTTACTAGACATGTTGCTTTGTGCCATTGATGTTATGTCATTTCCTCTGCATTCCTGACTTGTATCATTATCTATCTTCCAAAGTGATAATACATCCCGTTTTCTTGGAAATACTTTGCATACGTATTCATTATCACGGAAAGATCCGGGCTCCCGCTTCGTCTTGTTTTGTTCGTTTTTCTGTTGTTTTTGGTGGGTTTGGGTTAGCTCTGTTTATTTTCTTTTCATGTGTAGTATTTGTGCATCTACATTATTCTTTTTTTTTTTTTTAGTCACAATACAATTAGGTTTATACAAAGGTGTTTTCGTTCTTTTTTCGCCTTTCCCTGCCCCCTCCTCTCTTCAGTAAGGTATCTTGCTATAGTTTTCATAGAGCCTTGGCCTACTGGACCTTCCAGGATACTATTTCGCTTACTGTTAGGCTACCGTCTTCTGATTTACCCTCTTGTCTTTCGGTATCGTGTCAAATTTGTCTTCCAAGTGTAGGTGGTGCGCGGGTGTTCTCAACTGTTTCTGGCTACTTTGTCCGCGGGGGTGGAGGGGAGGCGGATCTGGCTGTTGTGTTCGGGCGGGGCGCCGTGCCGCGGGGCGGGTGCGAGCCCGCCGCAGGGATGAGGCGCCCCCCAAGGCGGGCGGTGGGAGACAGTGCACACGGGACCCAGCGGTAATGCCAGGACCGCGGCCGGCCGGGCTCGAGGTGGGACGCCGGCGGGGGGCCGCAGACCGGCGGCCCGCCCCTACGACACGCATCAGTATTGACAACTGTGATATCCGGTTAAGTAAGCATTCACCTCGCGACTCGGCTCTGGCAGGGGCCCAGCGCGGGTCGGGCGGTGCCGGCCGGTGCCGCGGAGTGCCCGGTCGTCCGAGGCGACTAGGCAACCGGCCGTCGCCGGACATGAGGACTAGATGTTAGGCGGGGGCCGCGGCGCCGCGGGGGTCATGAGAGGGGCTTGAATCATAAAGCCGAGAAGGAAGAATAAGTCTTACGCCACATGTGTGCGTGACCCGGTTGGAATGGACTGTCCCATGGTGGACGGTGTGGGGGCTTGGATGTTCGTGGGGTATGTTGTTGAAACATCGCCACTGTGACATTGTACATACTGTCACACAAAACACTGCAACTAGATCTCTATGCCCTATGGGGGTGGTTTGTCATTGATGATGACTCAGTGGTTCGATCTGTGACGCTGCATCTCGTTAAGGTCATGACCCTGTTCTTGGGTTGATTGCTATTACTCATATTACTTAATTCCATTCTCTCACTATGTTGTCGTGGTTGCCTTGCTACACGCGTTCCCTGTTTTTGAAGATTGACATCCCCCCTCCATGCACCCATTACCTTTAACCCGCTGGTGGGGTCGTAGGTGCCCTTTCTAACGGTCTCATATCTCTTCTCCCTTTTCACACGGGATCCTCCTACGTCCGGTTACACAGCAATCTACAGCCTAGAAATCGCACGTAAAAACCTTATCCTCCCGCGTGCATCGAGATTCTGTGAACCACCATCTCCCACTGCACGAATTCTATGCACTCATAACCGTGTCAAATACTCCTGCGTCGCCGCGTTGTGCTTTCGCGCCGCCCCCGCCCCTGTGGGGTGGGAAACTCGCCCCGCCCCCACCCCCGATCGCGCTCGCCGTCTGCGGTGGGTGGCAAGATACCCCGCTGCTGGGTGTCTTGTCGTCGCCGTGATTCAACGGGTGTGTGAGGAGCGCACGGTGGCGGGGGTCGGGCATGGGCCCGGCCGTTGGGCGAGCGAAATGTCGCAGTGGTCCGGACGGGGGGGTGGGGGCGGCCGGCGCTCCCGGCCCGTGCGCACTGCTCTGTAAGTATTTCGCCGTGTGAGAGGGCAGCGGAACGATACGGCGTTGCCAGCCAGTGAAGGCTGGTCTAAAAGTGGAGGGAGGACAAGGCAGTCGGGCCCGGTGTGTGCGGTCAGGGGGTTTGGGGCGGGGCGCAGATTCAAACCCTGGGCTTGTCGAAAGTGTGTACTCCCCAGGAGCGCTCGACGGGCTGGACGCTATTCCACCTCGCTGGATGACGCCCGGGGCTGTCCGACGGGGAGAGAACAGACACTGCGCTCTCGTCTGTGTGCATGTCAGGCGCCCGAAGGTTGATCTGGGATAGGAGCTTGCGTCAGTTCCAAAAAATTTACCAATACGCTCACCCCACCTGTATCTTCCTTCAAAGAACAACCTCACTTGTGAAAATCTGCGCTCGAGGAGGCATGGATATCCATCCCACCTTTTGCGTGATGGGATATCATTTCGATGCACACATGTTCGATAGGCTGCAAACGTGTGTCATTATTTGTCACTGAGTTTTTTAGGTGGGACTGCCACATTCACAGTCGTCTGCATCCGACAATTCTCGTGTCGCCGCCTCGCTCCGGCGCCAGCGGAGAGAATGCGCAGGCTGAGTATGTAGGTGTTGAGCGGCCCTCAAGCTGGACCCCGCAGAAGAGGGGAAACGGCGCAGCAAGGCCAAACCGCAGGAGGTAAAACCGCTGTCAAGTTGTTAGCAGTGTCGAGCGGTAGCCTTTGCGCCGGGGGGGGCTCCCAATCATCGAGTAGGGTGTGCGGGCCGGACGTGACCGCGACAATACTGAGGTAGCGACTTGGGGGGGGAAAAGGGGGATAATAAATAATGGACAGAGGGGAGATATGTTTTAATCGGGGACAGGGATGACGAAGGAATTATTTGACAGTTGGATGAGGATGTTGTATTTACCTCGCGAGTCCCTACAGATGGACCATCGATGGCCCCCCCAGACCGCTAGGTGTCGAGCCAACCGCGGCGCCACCCACTGTCCCCCGAGAGCACACGAACCCAATCTCGTCACTCACCCGAAGTCAACCGGGACCTCCAAATTGCTCTACGCATATTTTCCCCACACTACTAACTAAGTACGCAGCATTCTAGCCTCTCAGGTCCCGTGAGGGGGGTGCGTTGGTCGTGGGGGGATCGCAGTAGGTCGGTGGAGACCCAGTCATGCATGGGCGTGAGGTGGGGGGGGCCGTGAGCCCTACGCAGCCCGCTTAGGTCTGAGATGGGGCCGGGGGGGGTGGGGGGCGTACGTACAGCGGGCGGGGGAGTGACCGCGGATATTCGTGTGTGTCATGGGGGGGTGGGTGCAGTGGGCATGATGGGATCGACAGATGGGGGGAGGGTGATGGTAGAAGGCAAAGGGGGGCGGGGGGGGGTGGACGTGGGGTACGGGCCACGTGGGCGACAAGTTTCAGGCGGCTGGGGGGGGGGGGGGGAGGAGGGGGGGGGGGGGTGGGGGAGGGGGGGCCCTGTCGGCAGGGGGGCACAACAGGACCCGAGTCACCCAGCGTTGCGGGACCGCGACACGCCAGAGTGAAGCGAGATGTTGGTCAGGCGAGTAAATTCTCTACAATTAACCCTGCGCAATTCATCTATGCCCTGTGTACTTTCCCCCTTCTCTTGTCTCCTTAACCCCATCCCTTTTCTGATCTTGTTTGTTTTTACGTGTCTCTGTCTTGGGGTGGTCTCCTGCCTTTTATATCTATTTTGTGATTTCTCAATTACAGTTTTATCTAATCTGTCTTTCTCCGCTAATATCCCCTCATTGGTTGCCTCTTCAAGCAGCCCGTCTGATCGTTTTAGTAGGGGTTTTCTTTTGTTTTTCCCATCACTCCAGCGGTAGGTCCGGTTGCTCAACGAGGGCAGCTCCTAGTTATTGCGTGAAGCTAACGTATCTTGGGGGTCGGGTGTAGTAGTTCTCGGTGTCTCGTTCTTTGATGGTGGTCAATCCCGTGTTGATGTTCTGGGTTTGAATTTCTTTCTCTTTTTGTCTAATTTGTGGTGTATAGTTTTATAAGCGATCGGCAAAGGTCCACCACGGCGCCCGGGTGAGGTTCTTCTCCCTCCGCGCGTGGAGTCTCCGGTGGCTATCCAAGTGCGCTGCCAATGCCTACTGGGATTGTTCGCTTCGGCACTGACCTCTGGATCTCGTATATCCTTGTCAGGGTCCGTAGGAATGACTGCTTCAAGTGTGGTGCGAGTCGATTGTTTTCGTGGGCGCGCACGTTATCTCGATGCGGACCCACGACGTATTGCCACGCTCATCCAGTTGACCCCTTTATTACTAACTACTCTTTCAATTTCCATATATCTTACATTCCCCCCACCTTCGTTTTACGTTTTATTACGAGTTTCATATCGCTAATTTTTTTTCTTTCTTTTCTCTGCTTTCATCCCTTCCTTTCCCTTCCTACTGTCGTTCCCTCTGTTCCTGGTCCGTTTATTTCGACGACCGTCATCGGGGTCTTATTGTCTACCTATCCATTTGTAGACTACCTGCTCACATGGTAGTATTGCTGTCCAGTGTGAAACATGCGTCGCATGTGTATAGATTCCTCTAAAATGGTAACCCGCGAACTCGCGTCCTGGCGCCACGGTCAAATTGAGGTGAACCGGTGTATCGGCATTGCGGGGAGGCAGGGCAGCCAACCCGAGTATGGTTGGGAGGCTGATGGGTGCTTGCGTTCGATTGGCGTTGGAATCGCAAGGGGTGTTAATTAACGTCTCACAACGTGCTGGTTAGCTAGTGGTTGTGCGTGTACTTCGGTGCAGGTCTCCCTTCCGCTGTAACGACGACATTTAGCCCGGTCTCCCTTTGGCAACGTTCCGGGCCTCTGATTTAGTCCGCCTGTGTAGCGGGCAATACACATAAGCATCAAGTTCTCCGTCATAATTTTTATCCTCCCTTAAGTAATATGGCTCTTCCAGCTTCGTTGTGTTATTTTGTGTTCTTGTCCTCTTAGTATCAGTGCTGTTGTGTGTGCGCGGTCCGCGCGAAGTAGTATTCCTGTTTTTGGTTTGGGGGGGCTTCTCTCCTGGCTCGATTGACGGTTTGTGGTGGGGCCGCCCTCTTTCATCTCCACGTGTCATTGCCCTTGCTAGTTGATGCTTTCTAATACCGGGACGGCACCAGTTCTGAGCATTCCGTCGCTTTAAACCGCGTGTCGTCGTATTTGTTTTGCGTACAATTGGTGGTTTGTGTTTTGGCTTTTGGTTTCGTGTGGTTGGTTGTTTGTTTTTTTGTTGTTTGTTTACTACAATCTATCGTTACTGGTGTGATTTTTAGTTATGCCTCTTTGAAATACTTGCGACTGTAGTGTTTCGCTTGGGTTCTTCGTTTCCCGTCCCCTTGGTAGTCCATTTGGGTGGTATGGGTTTTCCTCATGACTTTGGAGGACCTCCCTTCGTGTGCGCCTTCAGTTTGAGCCTTGGCCTTGGTAGGAATCCTGTGGGTGTGTTCACCCAGAGCGGGAGCCCGAAGGGGCTGGGTGTGAGCTGGTACTCCCCCGTTAGCCGCCTCATGGAATTTCTCCAAGCTCCAGCCACCCAACCACGCAGGTTCGAATGTACCCAGCACGAACATGTGGTCCGTACACCGCGACCATTCATATGCCACCACCCAAGCAAACCAGGCTGCCAGACCAAAACAGGCAGCGCAACAAACTCCTTAAATCACGACCGACGAGTTACGTTGGTGACCAGACCCCAATCTCATTCCCACAGCACAAGCTAAACCCCGCAACCAACCAACATCCAGCCATCAGTCAGGCTTGGGGCTGGTATACAAAATCCTCGGACATTGACCCCCCACTCATATCCTACCCATCCCCCCTCTTCCCATATTCTCTGTCCCCACCCGCCCCAGTTCACCAGTACCAATCATGCGTGGCCGCATAATATGGAAGTATCATAGATTAGACCCCTACCCCACCCACGCAGCTTGAGGCTTTCCATGCAGATTCAGCTTTTTCGGCCACAAAGAATTACGACAACCCAACTGAAATCCCGACGGCCCCCAGGGCGCCCGTCGCAGCCATCCCGACCCCTGCAAACACACAGTGCACACGTTAAACACACACAAGTTAACACACAATCACATGAACCCGCTGTTTTAGGGGGACTTATTTCCGAAGTACACATCTGCAGCTGAGGCTAAGTTAGCTGACAACACTTAGCCGTTACTAAGTAACGGCTAGCTGCGGTGAGATGCTAACACAAGCGACTCACCGCAGATTCCCTCAGAAAACAAACACGTATTATTCAAACCACAGACAGACAACAGACAGACAACAGACAGATCTTGCTTAGCCCCTAACCCTCTTTAAACTCCACCGGGCTCCATCACGTTAGTAACCCTCACTAGCTTCACCGGTTCAGGGAGCTAGCTAACCCAGCTAGCTCGATAGCAAACAGACACCGGTCGGTGGTTTCTTCAACATTTCAAACACGTGATAACCCGTGAATCCACCGACGAGCTGCTACCAGATGTTCGTCGGTGTTGGTGAGAGTTGGATACGGACGCAGAGCTACTTACGACAGTCAGGGCAGGATCCGATGTGGCAGCGGTAGTTCGTAGAGGCACTTCCGGTGTCAACAGTAACCGCTGCTAGGTGAAGGCAGCTTCCTGGTGCCACACTGTTTAGAAGCAGCTGCCTTTGATCTCACACTGTTTAAAATAAGCTGCCTTTGATCTCATACTGTGTAAAGTTCCCTGTGTCATTCCATTTCATTACACAAAACTTATTTGTTTGGTTGTCTTGGTATGTGTGGATAACTTGGGTTGTTACCAATAATGTCAATAAAACATTTAGAAATATATTTGCTGAGATATTCTTATTTCACCGGTGTATAATATGTGGATATTGTCTGTAATCTTATTTTCTTACATTTGTTCTGTTTTATTTTGTATTTTTGTCTTCTTCATCTTATCTCATCTCATCTCATATTATTGCAGGGTGGAGCAAAATTTAACTAATGTTATATTATTATAATGTCAGTAATTATTTGTTTCACATTGTTAACACTACAATCTGCTTACAAATACAATTAATATATATATATATATTAATTGCATTCAATCGTCATAATTATCATGATACCATGTTATGTTATATTAACTTATGGTTTCTTATATTCTCATTTGTCTGTTTCTTTCTATTATTTTTTAATTCTAACTATTTGTACTGAAATAACGCAGCAGTGGAACAGACTGTGTTTCCTTCCTCTCTCTGTCTCTGTCCCACATTCAGCTGGTAGCATCTGGGTGGAATCCCCAGGTGGAGAGTCCTGACCCAGAATCGTCTACACACACACCCACACACACAGACACACAAATAAAACCCCACAAAGCTGTGAAAGTGAGTCACAGATTCTCTCTCAGTGTGTGACGGCTGTGTAAACCTGGGTTGTGCTTTTAGAGCCTGAAACACCAGCTCATGAACATCTGGATTCATCTGGTGTCTGAAACAACGACTGTCCTGGGGATTAGAGAGGATTGTCAATCAATCCCTAGAGAGGCAGACAAACAGCTCACAGACAGATCAAAGGCAGATCACAGACAGATCACAGACAGATCACAGACAGATCACAGACAGATCACATGATTAGTTTTCTCTCCTTTATTCTGTCTGTCGCTCCTCGTCTCGATCACGAGTTCAGATCTGCCTCATTTTCTCAGGAGTGATTGTTTGGGTCAGATTTACTGTAACTATTAACAACTTTGGATCCTCTGAACGGTCATGGAAAATTTCTTTCAGGGTTACTTTACCCCACAATACATGTTGTATTACATTTAACTAGTTTTCAATAGTATCTTATCTTACCTTGTCCAAAAGCAGTTAACTGTAAATCCATATAAACTGCTTATAAATTCCCATTTATAGGCTATAGAATTATTTATTACAATTATCTACCTTTAATTCAATCATCATAGTTTTTTGTGATTCTATATTCTAACCCTGACTTTTAATTTAGTGGTTTCTAATTCTTCTGGTTGGATTGAAACACTTTTATGAAAGATTAAAATCAATTTTAATCATCGCTCTTCTAAAATATAAATGATGTTCATGATGTAGAGGAGATTTCAAAATTAAAAACTCTTGGATTAAATGTGTGCTACCTTTTAATATTTAATCATGTATTTTATAAGTGCTGGTTTGAATGATTGCACATAATGATAACTTCACTATCAGGTTACTGAACTGTGCACATGTATAGTTCAAGTATGTGTTATATTTCTCTATGCTCAACAATATGCTGTTTTGTTTTTTTTGTATTCAAACACTTCATCATTTAAATGAGCCTTGCTCCTGCATGCCACTGTGTTCACTCGCCTTGGATCAAGTGTGAAAACATTTCTAAAATACACTGAGAGCTGAGAGAGAGAGGGAACATTAAATACCCAGGTGAGACGCTGGCAGAGGACAGTGCCAGAGGGCCGGTAGGCAGCTGAAATAAAAGTGTCAAAACACGAGGAGAGAAGGAGAAGGAGTTTGTTTTTCACACAAGGAGGAGTGAATAAGATGCCAACAGGTGAAGAGAGGGGGATGAAAGAGAGGTGGAGGAGGTGGTGGTATAAATACCTGCAGGAAATGTTTCATCGTGTTGTGTAACCACATTGTGGTTAAATGATGAGATGAGGCCAAGTGTTCAATAAAAACATCAACAAGCTGCCTCACTTAATGATGAAGAAAGTGGGGGAATAATGGAAGACGGGTTCTGAGGCAGTTCAAGGTGAAGGACTGATCGACAGTGAAATCACAGAGTGGGATGTGGAGGATGTGATCTGATCGCTCGAGTGGAGAAAAGCTATCGGCGATGGAGCGATGCACTGCAGAGAGAATTCAATTCATCTGTAGTCACGAGGAGGGTTGGGGGGGGGGACGGGGGACGGTTGCTGTTAATTCAAAATGTGAGTTGACGTGTTGGGGCCGACGTGCGACCGAGAGCAGGGTCAGACCAGGATTTTCCATAACGTCTGGAGAGAGGTAATTACTGTGTATCTATAATTCAGCAGCAGAGGAAGCAGATTGTGGGGGCGACCCCATGTGACTCTGCTAACAAGCTGTGACAGAGATCAACTGAGACGGAGCCGAGATTCATCATCATTAAAAAGCTGAGAGGGAAGAAATCTCTGAAAGATCGACACACTGACTTTTTAATTAGCTCCTACCAGGAGTTATGTCTTCATTAGAAGAGTTTGTGTGTTTACTGGTTTTGGATTGTGTGTCTGGAGCGGATCTGGATCAGGTGGTGGATTGTTTTTCACTTACCATGCAAGAGAATCCTTCGTGCATTTTGATAACAAAATAATTTGGCAAGTTTAGAGTTTATATCTGTGTGAAAATTGGTGATTCATGGTCCTTTGGTCATAACTGTGACGTGTGACGGCCGGAGGGAAAAACATGAAGCTGAGCTAAAGTGAGACCAGTATAATGAAATGTTACCAGTGGGAGGTGACACATCAGATCCCAGTTAACGCCAGGAAATGTTGTGTGTGGGAAGATCAGTGGCCACGAATCAGAGCTTTGTTTAAACCTATGAGTAAACTATTATGTCTACATGAAGAGACGTGTTTCTCTGATGAATAATCTCCTCATCGTCCTACATAATAACACACACACACACACACACACACACACACAAACAAACACACAGGCAAACAGCAAATACGCAACTGATCTAGTCTCATTTCAGCGAAACTAGATTTGTGTGTGTGTGTGTGTTTGTGTTAGGGTCATAAAGGGCAGTAGCTCGAGGACCAACACAAATTAACTGAGGTGTGTAAATATCTGTCACAATTAACTGTTCACAACCAACTTATAAACACACACACACACACACACACACACACACACACAATTATGGGCGACCTAGGGGTGACATCACATTATGGCGACTTTTGATTTAATGCTTTTTTTCTTATTGAGTCCATTTAAACAGATAAAGGGGATCACACACACACACACACACACACACACACACACAGAAACACAAACACACACACACTAATTGAGCCACAAGTCTGGAAATGATGTCATAACCATTTTTTATTATTTTATTCCATCTATTTCACAATATCATAGAAGATCCATGAAGATGCAAATAAGGACGAGTGCAACACTGTCACAGCCTTCAACGACCAAAAGCATGAGAAAGAGAGAAAGTGACAGAGAGAGAGAGAGAGAGAAGGAGAAGAAGAAAGAGAAGAAGACGACAAAGAAGAAGAAAACATTTAAACTGTTCGGGCATCAGAGCCCAGGCAGGCACTTTACAACTCAGTGTCTATGTGTTGTAATCGTACAGGCTGATGTCTGGAGGGAAAACTGACAGGATTTTAAGATTCAAACCCTCAACCCTCTCGAATCTTGATTCCTATGATGACCATTTTGAATTTGCATTGAACTAAAGAGAAAGGAAGATTAGGACTTATCTCAGAAATGGGAGTTTTCAGCATCACAGCATAGATAAATATATATTTTGCTGGATGAAGCTACACCAGATAAACACATCCTGGTGTGTTTGCTTCCAACCTTTGGTCTCCACCATGTTTTGTGATGATTAGTAAAAGCAGATATTATTATTTTATTAATTCTGTACTCTATAACTGTGACAAATAAGACATATAATATTGTTATTAATGTTATTATTCAACAATAAATCAAACTGATGAAATCCATTGCAACTTTCCATCCCACGCTATGTAATAGTGCCTTTAGATGCATTTGAAATGTAAAATGTCTCAGTCACAAGCAGGATGAAGGAGGAGATGATTTGGGAATCAAATGCATCACGTGTTCTGTTTTAAATCTATTTATTTATTTGGTTTGTGGGTTTATTTTGCCGCCTGCTACCATCTCTGTCCGCTCCGAGGTTAAATAAACACAAACACTCATGCTGATCTTTTACACAGAGTTGGACGTACAGTACAAAATGGTCATCATAGAGTAAATCCTCACGGTCTGTCATGTGTTCTGTGAGGATGTGATTTACCAGCAGACTTCTGTGTGCTTTAGAGAGAGCGGGGCATTCACAGACACGGACATTTCTACTTTGTTTCTGAGGTGACAGCAGATTTGACCTCATGCACATTTAGTCACATTCCATCTGAATTACATTCAAGGAAACATCACAAAGTCAGAAAAGCTGCTCAGACGTCAGGCTACATCCACACTGCTACGTTCTCGTTTTGAAACACAAACGATCTCCATCCACTCGTGTGTTTTTCACTGTGTATCCGTTACGCTGGACTCACACTTCTGCGTTGGACACGTCAACCATAACGCTGCTAACTGATGGGGCTGATGGCGTCTTTAATCTGCTGTATTGTGGGTCTGTTGTGTTGCGTTGCTCTTGCTGCAGAGCTCAACCTATCATGTAGGTTCCAGCCAATGAAATTGTGTAGAAGCATAGCCGCTAGCCAATCAAACAGATCGATAGATGGATACTTGTTGATCCCGAGGGAAATTTAGGAAATTGGTGGTGGGAGGGGTTTCGGGAGTTGATCTGCAAACCTTCTGCCACAGAGCAACACAACCTCCGCAAACCTCAATATGAAAGCAGAGGCAGAGGCAGCAGCTGTAGAACCTGGTGTGTGTTCATCTGGTTGTAGATTTTATTTCCCATGAGCTACTCTTAATCACTGTATTGATAACTAGTTGTGTGTCTTGTCTAGTCGTTATGATGATCGCACTAACACCCTGAATAGGTCACGCACACCGCAAGGCATTAACGCAACGCTAACATGTGAGTCGAGCATAATAAAAAGTAGAACGTAGTGTGGACGTAGCCTCGGTGTCCGATCAGTGTGTGAGTAAGACATCGAGTGTTAAATTCAGATTTCAATCAAAAGGTCAAGTGCTGCTTCGTTTAAGCTGCAAACAAAAAAGCTGCAGGACTGTGAGTTGTGTGTTTGTGTGTGAGGCGACAGCAGACTGGCACAGAGCAACATCAGCAGAGATACATTACACAATATACTGTACATTTATAAGACCACCGTTTTACCAAGTCATGGTACGCAATATAGAAAAACTTAAAAGAACACAGACGTTATTCGACAGGATCATATAGAGTCAAAACAAAAAAGAACAAAACTCCTTTTTTCATAGTTACCATGAAAGCATCACTTTCCTCTAACTGGAGACAACAATACAAAGATAGAACTTTGTGTCTGTAAAATGAAGAGAAGGATTGGATATGGCTTCATGAGAGGTTTGTCCATATCCGAACCCAACCCTCTGCCTGAATCACCATGTGAAGTTAACTGGCCCAACACACCATCACCCACTGTCCACATCGGTACATTTAACCAGTAGCAATTAATAATCGCTTATGGAAATATTCCATCATCGTCCGGTTCATGCCAGAAAGTTGATCCACCCATGCAGCCTTTGCTAACTCATTGTATCTCACTGCAGAAGTTAACACATGAGCGTGGACACCAACACAAAAAACAAAACAGATACACCACTCTGAGCGACCACGGAGGTCTAACAATCGATCCACCACAAAGGTTTCCTTCCCCAAACAAATAAATATACTGTAAAGTCCAATATGTATGAGCCTTCAAACGCCTGAATCAACTCATATCACGACCTGTAGCCCGACCGCCCATGGCCGAGTTCTCTCCGCCCGCCCTCACTGTTTGGGGCCGGAGGGGTTGGATCTCTGGGCGGCGTGGCACGGGTCCAGGGACTCCTTGGTCGCCCCGCCGTACACATCCACGTCCAGGTCGGTCCAGGGGGCGATGTTGCCCAGCGCGGGGGAACTGCACTCGGCCAGGGCAGCCACCTCTATGGGCTTCAGCACCCGATCCCACAGGTTGAACTGGGAAAGCTCCCCGACCAGCGCCTGTGAGGCATCGAACCGCCCCGCCCCAGCGTATCCTTCAGGAGGAGGAGAGTGACAAAGGGTTAGAATGGTTGGACGTGAAAAGGCTAGCATGATTAACCAAGAGACGTAAGTTTGGTTTGACTAAAATCTTGTTAAAGGACGTCCCCTCCTGCTTGTGTGTTGTATATCAGCCGTTAGTGTAACAAAACATTTACAAGACCAGTACCACCTGGAAGTTATTATGGGTCCTTCACCCTTAAAATATGTTCCAATAATGCACTTTTCTGGATGTATACATGTCGTATATTGAGGTGATTACCGGTATATAAAGTCTATATAATATATAAAGGACTTTGCTGTGAAGTGAATACTGTGTTTGTATTTTCTGGTCCAGTGAGAGTGAAGAAATATCGTGTTTTGATGATTCCTCTTTTTTTAAAACCATTTCAAAAACCATTCAGAGCATCTTTGTAAAGGGAAAGTACCGGGATCAGCATCCATCCACCACACAGATTAATAAAGCACTCTCCTTCTCTCTCTCTCTCTCCCCCCCCCCACACCTCTCCCTCTCCCTCTCTTGTGTCCATTAAATCAAGTGTTGTTGCATCACTGCAGCCTCGGGCCCACAGCTCTGATTAGAACCTTTATGAAGCTGGACGGCCTCTGCGTCGTTCTCTTGACACAGCGGAGAACGGATAATGTCAGATTTCATAAAGGTTATGTAACGTGGCTGCCTCGCTAATGAAGGAGAGGGGAGGTCCTTCAGGTTTCTGTTTGTTCAAAAACTTTATTCATCCACCGGTTTATTCATCCATCAAACTGATGATTCATCCATTTGATGATTCATCCATTGATCCTTTCATCCATACATTCATGCATCCATCCGTCCATCTATCTGTACATCCCTCCATCCGCTGATTCATCCCCCAAATTGTACATCCATCCATCCTTCTATCCGTCCATCCATCAATCAATCTGATAATTCACCCACCAAATTATTATTCAGGTCCTTCATCCATCCATCCATATATATCTGTTCATCCACCAATCGGTCCTATGTCCATACTTTCAGAAGTTCGTCCATCTATCCGTCCGTCTCACCTGCTCCTGTCCCAGTATGAGGACCCCTCCTGGTTTGATGGGGTGCCAGGCAGCCAGCCCCTCCCCCCTGCCCTTCATCTTCCCTCCCTGATAGGCCTTCCACACTCCGTCCCTCAGGGTCCAGCTGACACAGATGTGCTGCCACTCGTCCTGCGGTAGGGACAGGGGCAGCTGCGCCACCTACGGGTGAGGGAGAGAACAGTGGCAGTGGTTACACCCTCCCCTGACAGGTGTGTGTCAGCAGAAATCAACCTGCCTCCCACCACTGCTGCAAACCAGCACTCCGCTCTGCCATGGGGCCTATGAGCCTTAAGCTCTATAAAAAGAAAGCAGTAACACACAACATAAAACGACAGCTGGCTAGAGCTGCCCTGTGTCCCCTCGGTAACATATGTTTGCTGAGGACCCACAACAAACGTGACAAATTAAAAAGACGACACAGGCTCCTCTGGGACTCTTGCACCATCTTATTTTGGAAGGAAAATATTATATTCAAATGAAATGTCTCCATTTGCTGTTGTTCTTCAGTAAACCACTGCTATTAAAATGCAGTTTTTAATTATTTGATGTGTTGCTCAAGAGCACCATCCGTTTTAAATGGTTGGTAAAGCACAGAGTGAAATCAACATGCGTATAAAAATACTGTAAACAATGTGCAGTGAACAGAGTCTTGGGCCGACTCCCCAAAGTAGAGCCCCTCCTCCTCCCCCCCCGAGGCTCATTCATCCCCTGGATAACCCACAGGCTCCGAGATCGGAATCATAAACTAATAACGATTTCCATTTCGGTCTATTTTTGCCTGACTAATTAGAAAGGAAGCCTGCAGGGTGCAATGTGCTCAATCTCTTCCACCACAAGAAGTCATTAATTTCCTCGCGCACAAAACACACAACTCACAACACAATAAACAACGTTGTGTACCTTGTCGTTGATGAGCAGCTCCACGGGGTTGTGGACGCCCTGCAGCAGCACCAGCTCGTTGGGCTGCCCCGGCACCGAGTAGGAGAAGGGCGTCCCGATGCCTCCCTCCTTGGCCTTCAACCACACGCAGGCGGTGAAGGCGTACATCTCACTGATCTCCTTCCTCACCAGGCCGTACATGTAGTTGGTGCGCATGGGGAAGGAGAGGACGAAGCCATCGGGGAACGACGGCTCTGTCAGCGCTGACGGAGACACACAGGCGGAGGAGATGGAGAGAATCAGTCAGTCAGGGAGGGAGGGAGGGAGGGAGGGAGGTGCAGGGACGAGGCTGAGATGAAGTGTTGTCGCTGTGTTAATGGCCCATTCACACAAGGACACACTGTCATTAGTGCTTGTCCCCGCCCGGTTGGTACACAAACGCCCCCACAGCGCCTGTTACAGGTAATGATGGGCTCTTCTAACTCGAGACCACAGTGAAGAGGCTGCAGCAGGAGGATGAGGAGACAGGCGGAGAGGTGGGGGGAGTGACGGAGATAAAAAGAGAAGTGATATCTCTTTTTATCCGTCTCCCTCCTCTTCTTCCATCGTTATCTCTGAGCCAGTGTGACATTTCCCGACTGCATCATTGTCGACTGCAAACATTTATTAGTATAGATTTATTATGAAGATGTGCATGTTCCTCGGAGGGGCAGTAATTGATTTTGGAAGCTTTTACTTCCATTTCACTCAGATTCTCCCTTCCCGGCCTCATTTGACATTTCACAAGCTCGTGAATCACCTTGTTTCAATCTACAGCCTCTTCTCAGCCCACAGAGCTCATTAAAGTGTCAGCTCTCATGTGAGTCAGCTCAGGGACACTGTGCTCTGACATCCTCTCTAAACAGATCATCCATACTTCCCCTCATCCACCGCCCCACCACCTCCCCCCCACACTCACTGTGTTCCAGCTCGGTGACGCGGTGGTTGACCGTGTCCAGCCCCTGGTTGATCTTCTCGTGCTGCCCATGAGTCTCCTTCCTCATGGCCTGACGCTCCTTCTCCAGCATCTTTATCTTCCGCTCCAGCTCCCCCTCCAGGTCCTCCACCCTCCAGGTGCCCTTTCCACGCCCGGGGGACACCTTGGGAGAGGGGGGTTTGAGGGCAGGGTGAGCGGGGGACGCAGGGGAGGCGGGTCGGCGGCTGCCTGGGGCGGCGGCTGCAGGTGGGGAGGAAGCACTGCCGGTGGGTGGAGCAGGGGCGTTGACGGTGTTACCACCCGGGCTGCCGACACCACCGCTGCTGCTGCTGCTGCTGCTGCTGCCGCTTGTACCCAGAGACGAGTCGGTGAGGTTCAGTGCAGCCGGGCCTATCTCCGCCTGCAAGACAGGGACGAGGGGAAACACAGGTTAGGGAGATATTTCAAATATTAAAGATACAAAACTCCAGAGCAAAGATGTAAAGAGAAATAATAAAAGAAGACTAAAAACCTCTATCAACAGGATTCAGTGGGGATAGCTTAGAATAGCAAGTTATCCGAAGCCAATGAGGAAGACCCTGAATCCTGCATCTTCTTCAAAACAGCATGATGTTCATTTATTAATCATAATTCCATTTAGGGTTAAATATAAGCTTTTGGTGTAGTTTGATATTTGTAGTACAGATTAGCACTTGTAGTTTCAATGTATAGTTCACAGATGGGATGTTAAAATGTGTTTCTCTATGTAACATCAATGTTTATTAAAGGCTTGACAGTCATGACACCTCTCTGCTGCTCCAGAAGCTGAACATCCTCATCACTGCTTTGCTTTTCATTCATATTCTCACAGCTTTCAGTCTGGACTCGTCCTCAGCCTTTGTGATGTGTTTGTCTCTGTGAAGCTTCCACTGAATTTGGATTTTTCTCAATTTCCCACATGTGATCTTTTTGATGTCATTAGAAGCTCTGAGATTCCCTTTTATAGTTTTTCCCTGATGAAGATCTAAAGATGAAATGCTCTGGTTATTGATTTCCTTCCATTGGACTTGAGCATATTCTGCCTGTGGCCTTAAATACACAAACATCTCTGACTCTGTCCTCTGTATAAAGTGTGTGTTGTGTTGTGTTATTGCAAATATCAATGATTACATATTGATCAATTTGCTTTAGTATCGCTGCTGGAGAGATTGTGATTATTCTGCTTGATTTGATGTAATTGTTACAGTGAACATCTGCTCCTGATACTGGACCTTTTGTTCCCTCTCAGCTGCACCTGGAGGACTTTAGGACATTTAACATTAAGGAACATGTAGAGTCTAAGAGACCGACAGTGACAGTACGAGAATTAATCATTGAAGATGGAAAATTGCTGCAGTTTGAGCGTGAGACGCTATGAGGGCGATAAATAATAAAAAAGACAGGAGCTGAGGAAGGTATATTCAAATAAATATATATAGAGTACGGCCTGTGATTAAACTCTGAGTAATTCTGCAGGAAATAATGCAAGTCAATGAAGATTCTTCCTGCAGAGCCGAGGAGACAACAGCAAGAAAAAGTGTGTGTGTGTCTGTGTGTGTGTGTGCACGCTTGCATCATTTTGTGTTTGGATTTGATTTTGCAATCACAAATGAAGCAGTTTTTTCTCTTTGGTTTGCAGAAAAACTTGGAAAATGTCACCTGAGGAGCTGTTGCCTCATTTCATTGTGTCTTCTTGTGTTTAGAGTCCAGCCTCACTCATGCACCCTGACACACACAACACTCACACTTCTGCAGAAGACACAACGACCAGGGACTGACAGTCTTCTTTGTCCTACAACATGGGACGTCTGCAAGTCAGCCTCCAACTATAAATACCATGACAGTCTGCAGGACGAACACAACCTTCTCTAACTTCACTCTGCACCAGAGACTGTTTATAAAAAGCTCTGCACACACACACACACAATACAAAGTGCCGGTTTATTGTGTTCAAGGAGGACTCACTAACGTTAAGTCATAATTAGGAAGTAGCTCAAGAGAACAGCCCAATCCAAACAGGCTCGTTAGAAATAATCACAGGAGTTGAAGGTGAAGCAGCAGTAAAGAGGGGATATATATAATATCAACAGAGCTGCTGAGGCAGGATGAGATGTGGACGTCCAGGATATAAATTCACCCTGACAGAGATAACCTTGTAACTGACTGTGGTCAGGGTGGCGGTGATGCGGCAGTGTGTGTTTCTTTGTGTAGCCTCTATACATCTCACTCTCAGCACACACACACACACACACACACACACAGGCACACACCTGACTCTCCTCCATCTACAGCACCACCCTCCTCCTTCCTGTCCAGCCAGCTTCATCTTTTATTTATCCTCCCTCTTCTGCAGCTGGATGCAGAGATGGGAGGGGAGAGGCGGCTGACACCGGTCGGGAGGGGGGGTGGCTGGCTGTTGAGGGCCAGTGGGGGGGGGACAGATTTCCCTTGGGTCCATGCAGGGGAGCGTGTGCATAATAAAAAGTGATGAGGAGCGAGTTGTGAGAGGAGAAGTGGAGATAAAAGCTGGAGGAGAGGAAGATCAGGTAAAGCTTTCACCTCTGACAGCAGCAGAGGGATGTGACTCTTTACTAAACTCAACAATTGAGGCTGATTATAATCAAGTAATAGAAAATATATGAGAAGTATTATTTCACTTTCACCCAGGAGTCTTAAACTGGCCTCATACTGGGAGAAGTGGGTGTTCAGGTCTAAATTAGTCCCTGCAAAACCATGGCTGAGTCATAATTCTGTTATGAGTCCTCATCTCCTGCTGTCAGACAGATGTGGAGCCGCAGGGACACCGACTCCGCCCTGGACTCACCTCCAGCTTCTCTATGCGGTCCTTCAGGTCCATGATGGCCCGGGCCAGCTCCTCCACGGCCCGCGCCGTCTGCAGCTGCGCCGCGGTGGAGGAGCTCACCTCGTCCCCGGCCATGACGCGCCGGTTCCCGCTCCACACGCCGAGGCTCCGCTCCGGGACGGTCCGGTCGTCCTCCAGGCCGCTCTCGCACTCGCTCAGCTTGCCCGTCAGCTCCCGGATGGTCCTCTGGTCCATGAGGATCTGGTCGTTCTGCTGCAGGACCATCTGCCGGAGCTCCTCCGCGGTGGTGCGGAGGTAGGTCCAGTCCTCGTCCCCGGCTCCGTACAGCGGCTCGTCCGCCTGCTGCTGCTCCCTCCGCAGGTCCTTCGTGTTGCACTCGCCCGCCGGCACGGGGGTGCAGATCAGGCGGCTGAAGCTGAACTGCTTCGCGGAGCCTCCTCCCGTCTCCTCGCCGAGGTGGAGCTCGTTCAGAGTGGGCACCTCCAGTCCCAGCCCTCCGAGCCCGTTGCCTCCTCCGTAGGACTCGGCTCCGTGCAGCGCGCCCAGCGGCCCGGCGTGAGCCACCGAGCCGGGCTCCAGGGGCTGGAGCAGCGACTCCGACGTCAGGGTGCTGTTGTCGCCCAGAGGCGCGGACTGTTTCCGGGGATAAACACTGGCGATGATGCAGATGACGGCGCCGAGGAAGGCCAGGCTGCCCGCTCCCACCAGCACCACCACGAACTTCATACTGGGTGCGGAGATCACAGATAAACACACCGGGATCCTGGAGGAGGAGGAGGACGGAGAGAAGCCTGCATCAGACCATCATCATCACACCATCATCATCATCATCATCATCAGATCAACCAGAGATGTTGCACATGAGGAACTTACACGTTGAGGATGTTCTCCAGATGTTCTGCTGTTCGCTCCGTGTAGCTCCGGTGTATGAGGGGCTCCGCGCTGTCTGGTCCAGAGCTGCTTCCTCTCTCTCTCTCTCTCTCTCTCTCTCTCTCTCTCTCTCTGTCTCTCTCCGTCTCTCTGTTGCTAAGCTGCTCTCCTCCGCGCGTTACCATGGGGACCGCGGGAGAGGAGGAGCGAGGCTGTGGCCGATGCTTCAGTCAGTGCAGCAGCAGAGGTGATGGATCAATGTGTGTGCGTGTGTGTGCGTGCGTGCGTGTGTGTGTGTGTGCGTGTGTTTGTTTGTGTGTGTGTGTTGGTCTATCTTTAGTTATAAGGTCCACTTATAAGGACCTTTTCCCTGGTCCTCACAGAGGTTGTGTGGGGTTGTGAGGGTTAAGACCTGCAGGCTTCAGGGTCAGAAAAACATTTAAAACAACCATAACCATGGAATTTATGATTTAAAAAATGTAAAACTCAAAGTCAAGAAGAGGGTAGCTGCCTCATTTGGTTGTTCTAATTGTGTTAATATGTCACTGACTCAAATACATGCACGATAAACACAGTTCTGCAACGACACAGTTACTGGGGACTGAAATCGTTAAATGTGTGGAGTCTGCATGTATCCACAGAATTGACAGTATCGCATTTGAAGGGCAAAGAAGAAGTTCACAGGCAATTTATTGTGAAGAGGAGGAGGAGGAGGAAGAGGAGGAGAGGAGGAGGAGGAGGAGGAGGAGGAGGAGGAGGAGGAGGCTCTTTATAACAGAAGACGACAAAGAAGGAGAAACAGAAAAGCTCTGGGGCCTCGACACTGAGGTTTTGGTCTGAGTAGGCGGAGATGAAGAATGTGTGTTTTTTCCCAGGAGGCCGTGCAAACTGCAGCTCACCACCAACAGCCTGTGATCCGACCCTCTCCTCCTCTGTGGCCTCGTTCAGCAAACAAACACTCCGAAGTTTCAAGCATAAAGGATAAATCACTTTTCTCTCAGCGTTAGTTAATTTATGCAGAGACGTGCAGCTCAGAAAGAATCTGTGAAAACTAACAACTAACAAAGTTATTTCTGAGGAGGACACGAGGCCCATGTTCAAAGTTTAATCCGTCCAATAAAAAGGCCTCTTCTCTTCTCTCAGGGGATCATCAAAGTCCTTTAGATTCATCCTGCGGGCCCCGAAAAAACCCTGTTACAGCATTTCATGGCAATCCATCAAACGGCCGCTGAGATAGTTCAGTGCTCTGGTGCAGATCAGGAGTGAATGTAAAGTGCAGCTCGTCGTGTTGCTGAGTTTCTGTTCGGTCTGTGGAGCATCAGCTCTCCTCTGCTCCTCCATGATGCATTAATCCCCGTGTGACTTCTGTCTCTCACTCGAATGATCCAGAGACTTCTTCTTCTTCCCTTCAGACGTAAACTGAAGCTTGTGAAACGAGATTTGAGTTTGAAATATCAACAAAGAACTTACATGAGGTTTTCTAGAAGGAACATACTCGCAGAAAAACAAGATATTTTCAGCTTTTATGTTATTTCTCCAAAACCAGCAAGAAAATGCGTCTCCTGTTTTTATCCACATGGTTTTTATGTCAGTGTTTAATGTGAATGGAGATGAAGTTTAAACCTCTGAATCACATTAGTGAGATAATCCAGGAAAAGTTTTTTTCTAAAAACTGGAGAATGGAAATCTTTGTTTATCTTTTTCAGGTAAGTGCTTTAATGTGAAATAAAAGACATTTAAATCTCTGAACAGTTAAACAATCGACTGAAGGTGTATTTGTTAAAATAAAAATTCTGATGGTTTGGTTTGAAATGGAGCGTAAGTGTTTTAATATTTAAAATTAAGGCGATAATTCAGTTAATGCGATGTCATCTTTTCGATCTTTTGATCCTCTCTTGCTTTGTATTTGTATTTACTGGCCTTTCTTGTTTTTATTGCTCCTTTTCTCTGTATTTGTAATGACCACTTTTACTGTCCTATATTGGTTTAATTTATTAACTGGTTTTATCAATGTGTGAATGCATTTTTTCTGGTTCTGTCAAATTAGTATTGTTATGGTTATTACAAACCTCCAACACAACCAGAAGCTCCAGCCCGACTCCAGTCAGTGACCAGTCGCCCAGATTGTGGATTAATCTGCAGAGGTGGTGGATGATGCACACACACGCACACACACACACACACACACACACACACTTGCAGATGTAGGCCACTCGTATCAAACCACTGTTCAGTTCCATCTGGCTCATAAGCCTGGTGGTGTCGTGCCTGAGAGGGAACAGACGATCACAGCCAGGAGAAACCACTGGATCACATCCCTCCTCTTCTGCTCCTCACATCCTTCACGTGTCTGAGCAGCAAACAGATAAATCAAATCTGACTGAACTCCATGTATGTGGCTTCTCATCACAACATCAAAACACTGAGAGATGAAAGCCCAGACGACCTTAACGTCACCCCGGCCCTCACACACTGCTCTGAGTGCATCACAGCAGCTCAGCAGCGCCGCCTTGTGGCACCAGGCATACGGACTGATGGTAGTAGGAGACATGTACAGTGAAAAGGCCTGAAGTCGTGTTTTTGTCTCCGTGCAAACACGTTCGACTCCATCTACACGTCGGCAGTGACTCTGACAACCTCTATGAGAATCATGCATTATGTATGTCTGCTCAGTTTTGCATCATAGCCGAGGAGGTGAGGATTTTACCTCTTGTTGGATTATCAGCAGAATTAAGCAAAATCTATGAGTTTGTATAATTTGTTTGAACTGAAGGAGACTGCTGGGCCTTGGCGTCGGCTCATTTCTATTGAGATAAACTTGTTTCTTCGTTTTGATTAGATAATATCCATCCATCTATTCATTTATTCTTCCATCCGAGCAATTAAGTTACAGAACGAATGGGCTCCTGTCTGTGTGATGAGCCAGTCAGGGTCACTCGCTTCTCTGCAGGGAGGAGAGTGAGCTCATTCCAGGAACAGATCAAAGGCAGACATTTTGTTCACTGGAACCTTAAAAGCTTTACAGGATCGTGTTGCTGTTTTTCTTTTACTTTGATGAAGCTGTAGAACATTTGTCACCTTCACCGGAGTGATTTTAATTGATGTTCATTCAAGGTTTTGCTTCTATGTGTAATCATTAGCCTCCTGTACGTCCTATATTCAAGTCTTTCTAAGAGGAAACCAAATGAAAAAGCAAATGGAAGCCAGCAGCTTTTTTTTTAAAGTAGCTTTTAATTAAAAGCCTTGTACAAGAAACACAGAAAGCAACATCGGTAACAGTTAACATGACACTGAATACATAATCTGTACAATAAGGGTTTGCAAAACATGCTTCAGAAGTTCAGATACATTTCAATGTCATAGTTATCCTCCACCTCCTCGTCATTACCATCAATACAATGTACATTATTCATATTAGCATAAAAACAGACAGAACCGCAATCTTCACACATTAAAATCAGTCGGGGTTCATCTTCTGCACAAACCCATGTTGGACTAAATGGCATTCAAATAAACAGCATCACATTAACACCATTATGCATATTTAAAAAAACAAACTATTAAAAGTACAGTACAAAGGGAAAAACAGCTTAAAAAGCACAATTTAAATTCATTAAGCATATTCATCCGTACATTTAAACAAGGATCCTTCCTTTTTTCCTCAATTAGTGCCAAATTACTCCAGCACTTAAAATCACATCATATATATTTTTATATATAAATGCAACACAATTCAAAAAGGGGAAAAAAGCTTTAAAAATTCAAATAACAAAATCAACAGCCCTATTTGGTTGAATGAGAGGCCACTAAGTTGAGTTGTGCTTCCCCGTATGAGAAAGTAAAGAAACGAGAAACGTCGCTTAGCAGCCTAATACCTTACACATCTACCAACTGCAAGAGTCACTTCTATCACCCACTTAAAGATATTAAAGATATAGATGTTGAAAGAATCTATCCCAAACTGCGAGATATCCATTCAGCGAAGAAGAAAATCCTTGAATTCATAGTGTTTCTGGAAAATGATAAACGATTCAGTCCGTTCACGCTTCACGTCAAAACCGGATTGAAGTTAAAGACTGTCCTTCCTTAAAGTATCTTCATGTGAATTTGAGATATTGACCTTTTCACAACAGTGTCTATCTCTTCATATTAATGTTTATGTAAATTTGGAATAAATCCTTCCATTTGTAACCAGAGTATTGAAACAGTATCGATGACGTCTACACCCATCCAGTATGTGACAGGAGAGGAGGCGACATCTCCCTCGTCAGTGTTTGTAGACTTGTAGAGAAGATGATATCAAAAGCAGTCGAGTTATTACAGTTAACGATGAGGTGATTCTTAAAAGGTACCACGTTAAAGTTATGGTTTGAGAGTGTTTTGTATTAGATCACGCTCTCTGAGAGGAGCCGAGTAAGACGAGGCAAACGTCACCTGGAGTGTAACTGGGGTTGAGTGGAGCAGCTATAAGGCAGTACATGCGGAAGATTGTTTTTAAAAACTGTAACACACAGGTACACCGGAGTAAAGTCAAGGTCGGGGAAGGTCGAGAAAGAGCAGAAAGCACCAGAGAGAGGTTGAGAGTCTGTGTTCAAAGGGTCGAGATCTTCAGATCCCCTCGAGGGTCGAAAAGTTTTAACCCCGATTTCAGGCCTTTGAAAGGCTTGAAAAATCAGAGAAGGACGTGTGGGCGTCTGGGTGATGGACGATTTCATTTTTTAACATTACACCTGACATTCGATTGGTCGGGGAATTTGGAGGAAACATATCTGAGAGCAGAGGAGAAAACAAAGTGCAGCAAACATTTCACTCGTGCACAAAAGATGTGTGAGCGAGAGGAGAAGAGCTGAAGCTGTGTTTCTGAGTGCAACTGAACAGATTGAGCACAAGCGGGGGCTATTTGAGTGCAAGCACAAAGTTTTGAATGAAAGCATTACAACATGGAATCAATAAGTCCTGCTCTCAAACTGAAAGAACACAATATTGAATAAAGAGTTTTTTTTCAAACAACATAATGGATCAATCCTTCTGAAAAGTATCGCCTGACCATCGAGGTACATGACATCATTTCCAACTGCCCCTGACAGACGCACACAAAGTTGTGTTTCAAGGACTGTTTTGCTATTTCTACCCTTCATGAAAAAAAGATCTACTGAACCAAGAGCAGCAGGGGAACCTCAGCTCCCATCGGAGGCGGCTCAGGAGTCGAGCAGGTCGTCGACTAACCAGAAGGTCGGTGGTTACATCCCGGGCTCCACCATTCCAAAGTGTCTGTGCTGTCAAGGACTCTGAGTGGCCATCAAGACGACAAATAAAGCACTAAAAGACAAACCAACGAGTTTCTGAACAAGCCAAAAGACACAAGACTTCAGACACTAACCATGTAGCTCACAGCTTCAACAAATGACAATTTTTAGCTGCTCTCAGATGGAAGAATCCATCTAAACTGTGTTCAGGTCACGGACCCTCTAGACCTGGACATGTGGAGA
Source organism: Pseudopleuronectes americanus (assembly GCA_038501795.1). NCBI lineage: Eukaryota > Metazoa > Chordata > Actinopteri > Pleuronectiformes > Pleuronectidae > Pseudopleuronectes > Pseudopleuronectes americanus. The sequence goes on from CM076721.1 coordinate 1,432,030, forward strand.
AGTTAAACGTTGAAACTAGAATATCTCATGACTAACCCTAGGCCAGTTTAGAGTCTTGGTGGACGTTACAGAAAAAGGTTGTGGGTTTGTGAGAAAACAAGACAAGCAAGGAGAGACAGTAAGGACAGCAATAACTTAAAAACTACCGCTTTAGTATTTTTCTTTGCAGCTTTTAAGGTTGTGCGTGCATATCAATACTAACGCCTTCTGTACGTATATGCATGTGCGTTCAAGAGAGCAAGAGGGAAAGGCCTTGAAAAATTGATGAACATAGAATAGGTCGTTTTGTTTTGATGCAGTCAAGTGCATTGCATTTACCTCGCTGTATTGATGCAATATATGAGTCCAACTGTGTTAAGTGCAAAGACACAACACCTCACTTATCGTTAACAAGCTGGACTTCAGATGAGAACCGGGGGGGCAGGGTGTAACACTTGAAGGCCGTCTGGATCAGCCTCCGCCGCAGAGCATGGATCGGAAAATAGATTTGTTTCTTTCAGACGCACAAACAGGTTGTTTGATAAAGGCTCAAGCAACACAACAGATGGACAACACTTCCCATTTGTGTTACTCCAGAGAAGCTAAACCCATTATGTCTTGAACAAGAGAAATTAAACAAACAATCTTTTCTCTCCGTCTGCCTTTGAGAGTCAGTAATGTGCAATTGATCAAAATATGGCAATTTAAGTGACAACAAGGGCGTATTAGCTGCCCCATTTCAAATTCATATAGACTCCTTTTAATAAAAAATATGCTTTTCCCACTATTCAATGGCTGGGTGGTGTAAAGTTACATTACATTTCATTAATCGATACACAAATATGGACAAACCTTTAAGGAAAAGGTAGGAGGGGCTGAAGTGGCAACACTGGCATGATATTTACTTATCAATGGCGATCGACTTCATAACATCTGCTCTCCTATGGCTTGGCAGGGGAGGGCTCGTCGGACGTGGCCGCAGGGGGAGGGGAGGAGGCGTTTTCAGGGCTGGCAGAGGGGGAGGCGGGGCAGGAGGCCGGGGAGGGGAACTCTTTTATTGTGACGGTGACGAGGTTGGTGGTGACGTCAGTGACCACAACATCCTTGCAGCTTGGCGCCATTTCGGGGTACCAGTCAGGGTCTCCCTCGGCAGGCACCCTCTTGGGTTCGGTGGGCGCAGAGCTCTGGTCCCCGGCTGGGACGGAGGGGGGGAGTGGCGGGCGCTGGGCGTTGAGCCTGGCATTGGCGAGGATTATTCCCGGCTCCCTCTGAGGGCTCCACGCGGTCCAGGGCATCACCCTCCTCCTCCTCTTCGTCTTCCAGGGAAGAAGAGGGTGAGGACGGGAGGAAGGGCGACGCTGACAACACTGGGTTTGCATCTGAGGATGGGGCGGGAGCGGCTGGCTTGGCGCTCTGCCCCTTCTGGGTGTCTGTGTGAGGTTTACTGGCCTCGCTGGAAGCTGAAGCTCCAGTGGGGGGCTGGGAGGTGGTGGGAGATTTTCCGTCAGAGCCGCTGGAGCTGGAAGGAGATGGAGGCGTCTTGTACTGAGAGGAGGAGGTGTGGTCGGCCCCAGCTGCTGTGCTGGAGCATGACCCCGGGTGGGAAGGGAAAGCCGCAGGGCCTCCACACTGCAGCCCAAATGGCTTCCCGTACATCGGGAACCCGAGCATCTTCAGGGGAGGCTGGAAAGGTCTATATGGGGCCTCTCCCTTTTTCCCAATGATACGATTGCGTGAAGGGATGTTCTGGCGTCCTGTTGAAACATTCCTACTGCCAGCAGCTGCGCCCCCCCTGCCTGGCTTGTCAATGACCTTCAGGTTGAGGATGATCCGACCTCTCTTGACCTCTCGAGGTTTGACCCTACGGTTGAGGATGCGGACGGTCTCGGAGAACGGAGAGACGTGCATGCGGGAGGGGAAACCTCCAGGGTTAGAGAGAGAAGGCCCTGTGGGGTCCGGGCGGGGCAGAGGACGCCTGGACATCCTGTGGCAACGGTGAATGTCCTTCTTCAGCTTGTGGGTGGCTGCGAGGGAGTTGAGCTTGGGAGAGGGTGCGACGGTTGAGGAAGAGGAGGACGAAGATGGCAAAAGACGAGCTGTGGCAGCAGATGAGGAAGGAGCTCGGATGGAGGAGGAGCGTGATGTGGTCTGACGAGCGGTGGAGGCTTGGCGGACGCTGGAGGCTTGGCTGCCGGGCTCTTTTTTATGACCACGTGCCTGAAAGAAACAATCAATGTAAGAAACCGTGTTTGCAGGAGTGAGGATTTGACCTTCACAGAAAAAGAATGTGAAACCTTTCAAATCTAAAATCCGCCTACGACACAACTTCGCTCCCACTCACATACGTGTCTCTAACTCTATTTGAATAGCAGTTTAGGTCCATGCAGATTTACAAAGATCGAAATCTACCTTCAGGACTAAGTTTTTGGGTTTCGGTCCTCTCTTCTTCGGGCCGTTCATTTCCCTGTCCCGTTCCCTGAAGAGAAGAAACGACAGTTAAACCAACACACAAACAACAAGAAGCTAAAAACAGAGTGAGACAAATACATGAAACGGATCAAATGAGAAGGTTGATGAAAGTTGTGGGCGTGTTGAAAGTAGAGCAGTCAGACACGCAGGCTGCTCGAAGACGGCCGCTCTCTGTCGTCTCGTGTTTCAGTTTCCACTTGATGTCTCATTTCAGTTTTGTCAGTTTCATGGTGTCTGTTTTAGCTTCAGTCTTAACATCGACTCTCACATGCTGCAGCACAAGTGGCCTGGCAGCAGAAATGAAGGACTTCAGAAAGACACTGACAGAGCAAGTAGACAGACTACGAGACACGAGTTAACTTCCAGTGAGATGATAAAACACTGTGCAAGTGTTATGTGCAACTAAAAACTTCAATAATCAAAATAGACTTGAAGTTAGGAGCCAAAATCCTACGTTTCGCATTCTGACATATTTTTATTCTTCCAGTTTTGCGTCCATCACGTGTCACAACCGCCACCAACACTCCCACCGGCTCACTGTGAATTTTCTGGACAGATTTGCAGCTGCATTCTTAGATGGACTCACTGACATTTAACGGATATTTTACTAAAGGGGCTGGCATGAAACATTCCAGGAAATGTCGGGAGCAACTGACATTTACGTTGTCACATACAGCCAGAAACCAGAGAAGATCTCAGGAAAATGTCCGGACACAACGGCATGTCTGAAAGCAGCTACGGTGTGTGTTCTGTCATTGTGTACTCACTTTTGCTCAAAGCCCATTATCAGCCTGTCATCCAGAATGTTCTCCTCTGGCTCCCAAGTGCTGTGCCTGAACAAGGACGGAGCAACATCCACTTTATCCACACCTCAGGTTTATTGTGAAGACATTTGAAAAGCACGACAACAGAGAAACGCCTTGTTTTCCACAGACTGAGGGTCATGATATTTACATTAAGTTCATCACTTACTTCATGGCCCATCCTTTCCATTTTACCAGGTATTCAAGGCTCCCCTGCAAAAAAAGAAAGAGAGAAGGTGGATAAGTAAAAGCATATGACACTGAAGAGAGATTTGAAAATAAAATTACTTTAAATCTGGAATCCATTTGCAGCAGCGACTTTATATTCTTGGATTTGTAATTTACACAGAATCAGATCCTGCAGGATACTTTTCAAGCAGAACCTCATAATCACATGAATTTAACCTTGTTTCAGTCCTTGTCAGATTCGATATTCATCTGGCAAACATCATATTTGCTCTTAATTATATTTCAGTTTAGGGACCATCACTTTTAGTTGTGGATGCCTTGCAGCTGAGATCATCCCCTCCCATTTAAAATCCCATACACTTGATGAAGTCATGATTTTCACAAACTTCTTTCCACACTGAGGGAACTCGAGCTGCGCGGTAACCATTAAATATCTGCATTGCCAAAAAGGACGAGTCACTCTCAATAAAATTTGAACGGAGAGTTCGTATCGGGCCTTTAAATGGAAGTTCTGTTTAAGTGCAAGCGAATCGATTATAATATGCTAATTCTTTACACTATTTAGTGATTATACTTTGTATAGTTTTGTGGAGCATGTGCTTGTATTTTCATATCTTGTATAGTGTGTTCTGCTATAAGAGGGAGGAAAAGGTCCGTAACTGGAGGCCTGATGGTGAGGACCAGTCTCTCAAGATGGTTTCCAACCTTCATTTAATGGGTCTTTTCCCGTATACGAGCCACAACAGGTAAATAAAAACAACCTCAATCAGCTGTGGCTGGTGGAACAACTCCAACAAACAAACCAAAGAGTCTAAAGACAAACAGTACGTTAAAAAACAAACAAATAAAACCATTATGTTGAGGAATTAAAATGAAATATGTTGATTACGTTTTGTTGTGACAGGTAAATCCTTTTTGTGAGCTTCTGTGAAAGGTATCAAATGAACTTGGGAACTAATAGAGTGACGTGAGGGGATGTGTTGCCTGCAGCTCGTTTTAGTTTTAAGTTAATTGAATGATTTGCATCGTTAATGTCTCGTGAAAGAGGAACAGTGTTTATAAGATGAATCCCCTTTCTGCTCCTTTTCATTTAAGATTGTCTTTGCATTTAAATAGATATGATTTTTAGATGATGGAAATAAACTTTGTATATATACACATACGTTCTTATATCTCGTATTGGTTTGCTGCAGCTGGAAACGTCCTGCTGTGACACAGGAATTTCCCAGTTCAGGCTCAACAAAGCACATCTGCATCCCAACAAGCAGAGGCACAACTGGGAAGTCCAGTGACTGGAGGCCTGGCTGTGTGCACCAGACTCTTAAGATGGCATCCAGCCCTCCTATAAGGGGTCTTTTCATGGTACACAAACCACAACAGGCTGATCACACCCAGCCAGCTGTGGTCGGTGGACCTCTGTCTCCTCCACGGGCTCCGGGACTAGTGTGTTCATGGACCGTGAATCAGAGGCTGCAGGACCCGACAGCGTCTTCACCGTGACTCGGGTCCGACCTGAAGACAGTGCCCGTGTAGCTTTAGCTCCAGTTAGCTCGGAGCAGCAGAGCCGTCTCTCGCCTCCATTTCCCCCCTGCTCCAGCTCCTGGCCTCTTCTTTGTGTCGCTGGTTTATTGCCCCGCTTCCACCCGCCCGCGCTAGTTAGCCTCGAGCTAGCTGTGACTAACCAAAGGCATCTGGCAGCACGGAGGCCCTCTGCTAGCGGTGTGTGTTCACGAGTGGACCCGAGCCGTGCCGTGCCGTGTTGACCGAGGGCCAACATCTGCAGGCCGGCCGAAAGACGCGGGACGGCGGCGGTGTGTCTCACCTTGCGGACGCGGCGCTTCAGGATGGCTTCCGCGGCGAAAATCCGATCCCCCGTCGCCTTCGCCGGCTCCATCTTTCACTGCCCGGGGTGAGCTGCCTGTCTGCGGGGGAACAGCTCCACTGACTGCCCGGGCCGAAGTGAGAGAGGGGCGGCACACACACACAAACACACACTCTGTAACACACACACACACACTCTCTGTGACATACACACGCTCTCTACTACGACTGCTGCAGCATGTCACGTGGCCGGGGTCAGCCCCTCTGGTCGTCCTGGCAACGGAGAAGACACTCACGAGGATGCGAAGAAGCGCGCGCTGCTCTCACGTGGCGTTGATGATGAAAGGAGGCGCCGCCATGATGACTTCTCCTTAAACACATGGAAACACACACAGAGCATCAGTGTGTGGGGACAGACCTTAACTTAACTTGACTTATCTTACTTATCTTATCTTAACTTAACTTAACTTAACTTATCTTATCTTATCTTATCTTATCTTATCTTAACTTGACTTAACTTATTTTAAATTATCTTTACTTAACCTGACTTAACTTACCTCATCTTAACTTAACTTAACTTAACTTATCTCATCTTAACAATTCATCTCATCTTATCTTATCTTAACTTAACTTAAACTAACTCATCTCATCTCATCTTACCTTATCTTGAGACCAGCTTGATCCACAGACAGCTGCAACTTGCCAGGGCCGTAACCATAATGTTGAAAACACTAAGGGGCACACGTAGCCCCACACACACACACCAAATGGTGTTTCGTCCATGGTCCAGAGGAGACCTAGATATAACCTGCTGTGTGGCTCCCCACTCTACGCATCCCACACAGGTCATAAGTTACAAAAAGAGATGAGCAGTTTATCAGCTTCAGACCGGAGCAAAAAACAACAAACAAGAATTCTCTATAGGCCCTAAACTACCCTGCAACAACAACGACACAAATGAAATTACGCAAACATATAACCTAGCTCCTATGAACAAGGGGAAAAGATAAATAAAACAAGAAGAGCTTCTCCCTACTACTCACGGCTACTAAAGGTGGTGAGGGGATTTGGATACGAAATAATGTGATTAAAACACGACAATAAACAGGGTCACAGTAAATCCTAAATCCCAATGATTTATAATCCAGCTACTAATTCCAGAAATCTGTGTGTGTGGCTCTCGCATCTTGTGAGCCGTTCATCTGATATAACACTTGTACATCGGCTGAGAGAGCTCGACCCATGCAAGCATGAAAACAACTTCATCAATTTGACGACACTTTCGTTCAAAATATCACAACAACAGAAATGAAATGTTTCCAGGGGACCCAAAAAAGTGGTGAACCTGGCTGTAAGACAAGACAGGATAAGATAAAACTTTATTGATACTTACACTGGGGAAATTCAGTTGTTACAGCAGCAGGCAGGTCAGAGTGAGGTGGAAACGAGAATGACAAATATAAAATATGCAATAGAATAAAAATAGGAAATAAAAAATAATATTGATATTCATGTTTCACTGTGGTGGTGCAGTGCAGTGGCACCGGATGATCAAACCATTTGTACATTAATTTATGGACATATTGTGATGCACAGATCACAATATAGCAAAAAGTTATTTACAACAATTTTGATAAAACTCTTGTTTCATGAAATTTAACAGGCACCTTATCTTCATTTGTTTATTGATTTATTTTGTGATTATTGTCTTTTATGCTTTAGTTTGTATTGTATGTTTTTGGAAGAGTGTTGGTCCATGTGATGAAAGTTAAATATAATAATGATAATTAAGAGAAACTCTCTTGTTTATGGGTAGAGAACGGAAAATACTTTCTTAACATGACATTTTTACAAATCTGAGGCAGTTAAATAAAGAGTTATACATCCTCACTGTGGAGCAACATTACATAATGATTATTTTCTCATATTTCTATTGATTAAATATAATACATTTATGATAATTAACATAGTTTTGACGCTCAGCTCCAAGTCACAATGAACACAACTAGAAAACTCTCCCCTGTGCTGGTGGGACCTGGCCCCGCCCCCCACGTTGCCCCGGGCTCTGATTGGCGGAGCGGCCCGTCCATCCCGCTCGGTGTCACGTCCGGTTGCAGTGACGCGGTTGTTGACTCTGCTGTCAGGAGTCAGTGACGAGCCGAGGAGCCCGCGAGCAGGTGAGAAGAACCACGCACTTTCACGCACTTTAACACGCACTCCGCACTCCCCCCGCAGCCCCCCGCAGCGTTCAGCTCCTAAACACCCCCCCGCTCCGGAGGCTCCTCTGATCTGAGGTCTGATTCAACATGAAGGAGAGGAGCCACTGGGACCAGCAGCCGGACTGCGTGTCGCCTCCTTAGCTCCCCATCGTGTCACACTGATCTGGGATTACTGGGAAACTCCGGAGCGGATTGAGTGGAACCACTTGTTCGTGTGTTTTTAAAAGGAACATGCCTCGTTTGCTAGCCGGTTTCCATAGCAACTAAAAGCTCCTGTAGAGAGAGCGCAGGAAGTGGAGAGCTGCTAGTTGCTGCTAATGTGTTGTGGTGTTAGCCCCAGCTCATTATGATCCATTAGCATCAATCAGCCAATCAACTAATCACATTAGCACAAACCATTTTCATACATCAGCATTTGCCTCATATGATTCAAAGGGATAGTTCACCCAAAAAAATGACAATTCACTCACCATCTTTTATACTATTTATTTCAAATTGTGTTTTATTTGGTTGTAATTACTTGAGCATTTCTAGAAGAGAGCCTGTGACTCAAGCATTTCATTGCCAGCAACTGCTTAAATGTATTGTTGTGCATTTGATAATAAGCACTTGAACCTTGAAACTGTGCCGATGGGAGGGAGTGGGGGAAGTGAGTCCACACATCACTTCTGGAGTCTCAGGGGTAAACAGCCAATTGATTGAAGTAAATGGTGAGCACAACAGAAAGTGAAACAACAACTCTCCAATCAGCTCCTGCGGTGTCATCAAAGTGTCCGTCAGCCCACATCCGTTCCTCATCTTCTGTTCTTAACTCTCAACAAGAGTGAAACTACTGAAACCCCACCCCACCTAGTAACAGGGGATAGAACCTCAGAGAGAGAGACGCATGTGAGGGATCCCTCTCCCAGGTGCTGCGTGTTACTGAACACGTCAACAACATTAATGAGAAGAAGTTTGTAAGTTTGTCAAATGTTCAAAGTGTTTGCATTTAAGGAAATGTCCGATAGAGATGAAGGGAGCAGCAGCGATGAATGAAACAGGAGTTGATGTCAGTCATGGTAGAATATGTGAGTAGGAGTATAGTGTGTCAGGCCGTCTACTGTAATCATAGTCCTCGATCAAGCTGCAATTAGCATCAGGAGCACAACACAGGAACAAGTCTCTGAGAGTGCAGTCCCGTTATTCCACTTATCTAACCACACGTTTATGGTCTGTCAGCAGCCATCAGAGGAAACGTCGAGGGTTATTACACCTGTCGTGGTTGTTTTCCGGAGCGGTGACATCATTTCCTCCTGCGGTTAGAATAAATCATTCATTGATGCTGACAACAAACCCTCAGCCTGCGGTGGAGCAGACATGTGACGAGAGCTGCTCTTATTCTATATGTGCTTCCAAACTCTGTTTCTCTTTTGACCAGTTCACACTGACTTCACTGTAAGTCATGTCAGTCCCTCTCTGTAAACCCTTTTCTATCCCAGGTTCTAACCCGACCCCCTAAATGTCACTCTATACGTTTCAGAGAGAATATTCAACATTCTAGATTTTAATTTAATGCTTCTTCTGTTGACTTTAAAAAGTCCTACATTTAACTTGTTGAAACCTGCCTGAAACCCTGTTGTTTACAAATGGCTGTCACAATGTTTTGGTTGGTCTTTTCCCATCGGTCTTGATAGTCATGCCCCGAATGATAGCGGTTGAGAGACAGTTCTTTGGGCGTTTGAAACACAGATAACTGATTTGAGATTAGCCATCGGCTCAGAACCGCCTCACGGTGGAACAGGGGTAACAACAGAGCTCTCTGTTTTCCCCGTCAGGTGACGATGCAGTTCCTTGGCCGCCTGTTGGACACAGTCTCCTCTGTGTCGACCCTCTTCACCAACCCCTACCGGGTCAGGGATGTGCCGCTGTCCGACTACGGTGGAGCAGGCAAAGTCTTGCTGAAAGAGGAGGGGCGAATCGTCTTGTACAAAAACGCCCACTGTCAGTCATGGGACTGCCTGCTCATGTGCCCCGAGACGCCAACGATGGTTCTGAGGTCAGTATTGATCACATGACAGAGTGGGAGAGTGGAGATCTTTTCACAGACTGGTGATGTGTCACGTGTTGTGTAATACAGCCACTCAACTATAGGTTTAGATAGGATGCATCTGTTAGGATGTCTGTGATTTTTGAATAGCACCTGCAGATTTGTTTCCCACCACGGACTGTGCATGATGCGTCTCCACTTCCATTTTTACAAAAATTATGCCAAAGTCTTTCACTTTTAACATAATTTGGGACAAAAGTCTGAGCAGAATTAATCCAGAGTCAGTCTCATCTGTCAATCATGACATATCACCCTGTTTTCATAGCATCAAATAACAAATTAAAACCAAACTAATAAAAAACGCACACACTTAGACAAACATCAGTGTGATAAGACCTACTTAAAATGACAGAATTCACCTCTGAAAGGTTTTTATTGTGTTGTACTTTTACTTTTTAGTTTGGTGTATATGTATCTTTACATACAGTCTGTGATTCCAACCTTCAACCTAAATCAGAGCCTTTATCTAGAATGAAGCCGGTGTTGAGTCATTCAGCCCCAGATATGAAAAGCAGTGAAGACTATTGTAAATCCTCAGGGTGGAGTTCTCCTCTACAAACGTTATCAGTCCTGTTAACTTTACTGGTCATAAAGGGATTAAACGTATAGAGCATGCTCAAACATGTGTGCTAATCATCATAGAGCTGTTAAAGCTACTTCTTAAACTGGAGCCTCAGTGTCACAACATTTAAAGTGAAATTCACAAATCTTTATTAGTAGGGGGAAACAAAAGAAGATGGATTTGACAGCATCTTTTCATTAACAAATAGTTCAATGAACAAAAATGATTTTCTCTATCAAATGTCCACATCAAATAGACGATTGATGAGGCACCCTGGGGCTCTGGGCTGTTCAGTCATCTTTTCTTGTGGAGGAAAATACAGTTTTATGCAAAAGGCAAATTAGATTTTATATGGATTCTTTGAAGCAAAAAATAAATCAGTCCAAGCCCAACAGGAAACATTAAAAATAAGCTTTCTCAAATGTAATGCACTCTCGCTTTTATTTCACAAACTTTCACGAGAAAGAAACTGTTTTAAGAAAGTGGAACTGAGAAGAAAGAAGCTTCTACAGACAAGTCAATGATCCATAAACCTCAACATGTTCCACGAACTCCAAACTGAATCTATTGCAACAACCCTCTTAATCCCCCGATTTGAACATAACTGAAATGTTGTGGGTAGAAACGTGCTGTGTATTAACATTTAAAATTTGGAGAAAGTTTCACTTTTAACGTCTGTTTGCTACAAAGATTCTATTTACACTTAAAGAAATATAGAAAAAAAACAGTTTTTCAGGTTCAGACTAACTTTTAAACACAACTGTACTGATCTATAATATCCGTACTTCTCTTTAATCTTTCCTTTAACATTTCATCCACTGTCCTGTCCGAACCAGGCTGTTTCAGGTGGGGTCGGAGGAGGACGCCATGAACTGGTTTGCCCAGTATGCTCTGAAGCTTCGGCCCTTCTACGAGACCCTTCCCCTGAAGGCTGAGGCCACGCAGCCCATCGTGGACTGCATCCGCAGCCACCCGGACTGGAGCTCCGCCCACATCGCCGTGGAGACGGCCCTTAGGGAGTGTCTCAAACACAACTATGTCCAGAGGTAAGATAAGAATATTGTATGTTTTGGATTTTGTGTGAATGCCTGTTGAACACAAACTTGTACAACAGCTGCATACACTTTAAACCCCCACTAAGTGATTGGTTAGAGTCAGTTATCCTGACGCTCTGAAATCAACCCGTCCTCTTTCTGTTTCCAGTCAGATCAACTCCCGGAACGCCTCCGGTCAGACGCCGCTGCATCTGGCATGTGAGCGTGGAGACCTGGTGTGCGTGAAGGAGCTGCTGGACGAGAGTCAAGCTCGAACTGACATCAGAGACCGCAACGGAGAGACGCCCATGCACTTTGCCGCCAAGCAGGATTCTCCTGCCGTCATCCAGGTGAGCACATGTGAAGTCTCTCTCTCTCTCCATGTTTAAAGGTTGGTCAGTGAGTACATCATGAAATCAGGTCAGAGGGAAAACATCAGTCCATCGTCTGAACTTAAAAAGTGACCTAGACTCTGGGTCTGGAAAGGGAAGCTCATGCAGAAGTCCCCTGGAACCTGTATTCTCTCATATGACCAGCAGGGTACAGCTCCATTGGTTCGTGGAGTCAACCAAACCGTGTTGTCGTCCATCCTCTCGCCAACAGGTCCTGTGCTCTCGTCTGTGCTCGGGCGTGAACGAGCTGAACAGCAACGGGGAAACGCCGCTGCACGTGGCCTGCCGCATGGGCCGCATGGAGGCCGTCAGAGCTCTGTTGGATGGTGGAGCCAAGTGTGGTGTCGCCGGCGGCACTGGGTATCCCAATCCACAGCGCCATGAAGTACAGCGAGAAGGGGTGAGGACCATGAGCCGCTGGGTTTCTACTACAGAACATCTATACTCATGTTGGGGGAGCTGTTGAAGTTGTTGAATAGAGTCAGATAGCGTTTTAAAGGAAATGAGGAGCAATTAAGAACTTTTTTTGAAAGCTTTACAATAACTGTTGTAAAACCGGGTTCTATGCAGTGTGTTTTAGAGACGATGAGTTATGTTTTTAATACTTAATAGTAAATGTCTGTTTGTCTGTCAGCTGTGTGCAGGAGATCCTAAAAGCCGACCCAGGCCAGCTGCAGGCTGAAGACTCTCTGTACGGAGGGACGCCGCTGCACTGGGCCAAAACTGCTGAGGTAATCAAACGTCACTTCATGGGGTTTGTGATTAGAAATCCATTCTGAGCTGTTTCAATGACATACTGTATTCTGGTGATAGCGTTCACCTGCAGAGGTGTGAGCATGTTAAAGCCTTGATGAACCCTGTGAGCTGCAGCTCTGTGTCAGTGATGGTCACCTGTTAATGGTGTTTCTCTGGTCGCTCAAATTAACTCAAGTTGTTGGTTGTTAAAGATCTTTGGTGGGGGGGGGGTTCTGTTGTCAGATGTGTCGTATCCTGCTGGAGCATGGCTGTGCAGTGAACTACCTCAGCAAGACCGGAGAGAGCGCCCTCCACATTTTGACCAAGAGGGGGCGCTTTGAGGCCTCCATGGTGTTGCTCACCCACGGGGCAAATGCCAACCTGAAGGGGCAGGATGGAAACACAGCCCTTCACCTGGCTATGAAGGTTTGTACACAGGATACATCTCACCAGGTGAAAACCACAGACTGGACTGGAAAGACGAATGACGCATATCCACTTCCTCTGGTTGTAGATGGACCACATGGAGCTGATCAAAGCTCTGATGGTGTTCGGGGCCGATGTGGAGATCCACAACGACCTGGGAGAAACCCCCGGACTGATCGCTGCACGCACCAGCAAAGGTAAACGAGGCCGGAGGGACGAGGGCTTTGAACTGAGAGGGAGACGGATGAAAGAATGAAAGATTCTGTGAGAAAGAAAGAGAACAGAAAGGAAGTCTGAGTTTTGACAGTGAAATACTGTGATGAAACTTACTGTGCCTCTTCTAACTGCCTGGGTTTGATTTCATGTGGTTTTATTTGAATGCTAAATCTCTGCATGCAAATGATTTGTAAGAATGAATAACTTTAATCATTACAGGTGCAATACAGACATTTAATTTAACTACAATAATGAGTTAACTATACAATCATAATTGACATATACTGTTTATCTTGAACTTATGGCAGATGCACATATGGTGTTTACACATTGACATGATTTTGTATGAAACCTCTAACCGACACTCGGAAGCAGAAATGCACGGAATAGAATTTGCTGTTATTGATTTTGAAAATGCATGATGATGATGTTTGCCAATAGCCTGCTCATGCTCTCGCTCTCTCTCTCTCTCGCTCTCCTCTCTCTCTCTCTCTCTCTCTCTCACTCTCACTCTCTCTCTCACTCTCTCTCTCTCTCTCTCTCTCTCTCACTCTCACTCTTCTCTCTTTCTGCTTTTTTCGGGGTTTGCATGATTTTAACATATTGACTTGCTTGCGTGTGTGTCTGTGTGTTTGTGTTAACACGATAGGTCCTAATAGAAAGATCCTGCTGGACATGCTGTGTAGTGTAGGGGTCCAGCGTTGCCACCCCCCCCTCCCCTGGCAGCCCTCCCCCCGTCACCTTCAAGGCCAAGTCTCAAACCATCGGTAAAACCACCTGTTCCTCACATTTACCTCAAAGCTCCACTGGTTCAGGCTTTCTACAATTTAAATGTCTCTCTTTGGGTCAGGGAGGAGCTGTATCTACTGTGAAGCCTTTTTACATGATCAGTCATTCTTTTTATATTCATTGTATATTTACGCTGGTATTAAAATGATAAGAATTCTAGTATAGTAAACTATTTCTTACATTCTTTCTAACCTAACCCAATTTGCACACATCACAAGTAAAGCAACTTTTATTATACGAAATCTAAAATAGTATTTAACTAAAAAGATATTTGTAGTAAAACTCCCATGTTGCTTGTAGAAAAAACCCAGTGCCCCCTTTAGTCTTCCATGATTTACCAATCAATTACTGTCCTATTGTATTGTCATCACCACCAATGGCTGTTGTGATTGGCTGACAGGGTTTGAGGACATCATGCATGTGGGGGCAACCATCAGTGCGATGAGCAGAGGCCCGTCTGAAGTGGACGGTCGCAGAATGGTGAAAAATAAGTGAGTATTGTTCACATTCTTTCCAAAGGTGATGGGAAGTCATCTTCTTATCTCAGATTTAATGTTATCATTCGGAATCTGGGCGTAGACTGAGGGTGAATCAATATTTAACCATGTGAGATGTTGAGGATTGTATTTTTTATTAAGTTGATTATGTTGTAGATCTGGAGAGGACAAGGCTCTCTGGTGTAAAGAAGTCATTTTGTTCTCCTCTCCTCTGCTGCAGGATGGACAGTCTGCTGTGTCTGGACGGTGGAGGTATCAAGGGTCTCGTGTTGATCCAGATGTTGATCGCTCTGGAGAAAGAGGCCGGTCGATCCACCAGGGAGCTCTTTGACTGGGTCGCTGGCACGAGCACCGGGGGCATCCTGGCCCTCGCTATAGTCCACGGTTTGTGTTTTTCCCTTTCCACTCCCTTTCCACATTAAAACTGCATCAAAACCATAATGCCGGTTCTTTTACATGTAGGTAAGTCTATGGATTACCTGCGCTGCTTGTACTTTCGGATGAAGGAGCAGGTATTTAAGGGGTCACGACCTTATGAATCCGCACCGCTGGAGGACTTCCTGAAAAAAGAGTTTGGGGAGAACACGAAGATGACAGACGTCCAATACCCGAGGTAACCTGTTTCTATTGTAACTTATAGTGGCAGCGAAAAAAGTAATAAAATGCTCCAGTGTTAGATACATGATTATGTAAAGTACCACTACTGCACCACAGGAAAATATGCAAAAATAAAACCAATACTCGTAAAAACTTTCCTTAAAGATTCAGTGTTCAGCCAATTAGTTCCCATAAAGAAGGCTGCGTTTCTTTCTTGTGGGAATTTGAGTTTCTTCTTAGTTTCTGCTGCTTGGAGAAACCATCTTGAAATGCAATTTTCGGTTTTGCTGTGCCTTTGAAGATTTGAGCTGATTTTGGGTGAAACCGACTGCTCTGAAACCACAGACTGTAAATAAAGATGCTTCCTGCCACTGTACAAAGATGAGGCCAGAATACCCTGGTTAAATATGTTGCTATCTTGTGATTTTGATGTGATGAATAGCACTGTCTTTATAGTGTCAAATAACAAATTAAAACCAAACTGAGCAGAAAAATAAACATTTAAAACACATCAGTGTACTTAGAGCTACATAAAACGACAGACACCATCGTCCATGTCCCCTCCACTAACATGGAGGAGGTGGGGTTTATGATCAATACTGCAGCCAAGTTTTACATAGAGTCTACATCTGAAACCACTGAGGAAAGTAAAAAATAGTTGTGAGATTTCTAAAATATGTACTGATGTAAATTCATCTTTATCTGTCTCCTCTCTAACAGTTCCTCTTTTCTCTTCCCTCTCACTTGTTGGTGCACAGGGTGATGGTGACCAGTGTCCTGGCAGACAGACATCCAGGGGAGCTGCACATCTTCAGGAACTACAACCCTCCCTCCGTCCACAGAGAGGCCCCGTACACCACCACTGCCACATTCCAACCAATCACCATCCCACAAGGTAATCCAGAACTACCACTTGTGTGCGTTGGCTTTAGTCTAGTGCAGAATAGTGGAGTGCATTAAAACTACCACTGGATGGCGTCAAATCTTACCTTTAGTGACTTTGGATCTCAAGTGTAAAAGTCTCAGCTTAGTTAACTTTAGAAATTGTGTGAATGCAGATCCCTCCATGTGAGTTTGTGTGTCCGAGAACAAGTGCACCTGTTGCTGTGTGTGTTGTTGCAGGATGGGAGGATGAGGATGTGTTGATAGTAGGATACACAGAGGAGCCGCCCAGAAAGCGTAGGAAGGTGACGGATGAAGGTGTGTGGGTGTGAATGAGAGACGATGAGAAGCTGCAAGGAACAGCTTCACAAAGATTTGAATTCTGCCAAAAAGTTTTATTTACTCTTATATTCAAATATGTTACTGTATAAAAATAAGTACTTATGAGGCACAGCAGCAAAGAAATACGTTTCAGCTCTTTGTCCTTCTCACTATCATCAACGTGTTTGTTTATTGTCGAGCAGTTTGAAAAATTAACCATTAAGTTATTAAACATCTTTCTCTGAAGTTTGGAGTCTATAAACTGCTTTTCGGCTCATTCTCATGTTCTTGTCTTAACATCAGAACAACTGGTGTGGCGAGCTGCCCGCTCCAGCGGTGCTGCTCCCACCTACTTCCGACCGATGGGCCGCTTTCTGGATGGAGGGCTGCTGGCCAATAACCCGACACTGGACGCCATGTCAGAAATCCATCAGTGCAACAAAGCCTTCAAAGCGGAGGTGGGCACATTGACAGAAGTTTCATATTTGTATTGCTTCCTTCCATTAATTGCTAATTCAATCGCTAACCCACAAGTATTATTTTTCTCATTGTGTCATTCATCTATCTGTTCCCTCACTTTCTAACTCATCTTCACACTCCTGCCTCTCAGGGCCACATGGAGGAAATCAAGAAGTTGGGTATAGTCGTCTCCCTTGGGACAGGTAGGCCACTTCATTGTGTCACATCACAACTAATTATATATTTCATACTCCATCCAAACTAAATTAAAAAGTCTGTATCATACTATAGCCCTTATTCCTCCTGACCAGTCTATATAAAAGGTACTAAGTTTTACTGGGGGGTGTAGGCATCGTTGTTGTTCCCTCTTTATGTAAACATGCAACAGCTCTGTTCTACCTAGTTGCACAGAAATCGTCATAGTGATAATAAATTTAGATCAATGACTACTTGCATCATAAACGTGGTCCCGTGTGTCTGCAGGTAAACCCCCTCAGGTGGTGGTGAGCTCTGTGGATGTGTTCCGACCCTCCAATCCTCTGGAGCTGGCCAAGAGCTTTGTAGGAGCCAAGGAGCTGGGCAAGATGCTGGTGGACTGTGTGAGTTGAGCTACGGCCGCTGCTTCAGTCTCCAACTCTATGTTTTGTTGTTAAACAAAAAGCCTGTTGGACTCTTAGACAGAGTTGTGTTTGTCATATTTTTGTAGCCTTTTAATTGTCTCTCCCTCTCTCTGACTGAACAGTGCACAGACTCTGATGGTTGTGCCGTGGACAGAGCCAGAGCCTGGTGTGAGATGATCGACACCATCTATCACAGGTTTGCTGAAAATGAACCTCCTTTTCTTTTTTTGTTTTTTATAACACCAACTCTGCTCTCTGCCCTCGTTCGTTTATTCCAGCAAAACATCTTTATAACTCCACCTTCTCTGTGGCGCACTTTTCATTCCCTCTTATACTCTGATGCTTCCTATACAGTTTTTTTTAAATAATAAAGACATGTAACAGACCGCAGGTTTCTGGTTGACACATTTAGCAGCTATAGCTGACAATGACCAATATTCTGATATTGATCCGATTAAGACAAAAGGCTGAATAAGACACTGCCATGTAAACAGCATTTTCTGATTATCTCAACCTTACTGATACTCGGAATAAGCAAAAATCAAGATATATTACATGTCATTTTAACTGACGTTTTTGTCCAAAGCGACTTACATTTTTAGTACACTCAGCATTTATGAGGGGCCATTTAGGGGTTCAGTATCTTGCCAAAGACACACGGCAAGCAGACGGGGGAGAGAGGGGTTTCAACCGGCAACCTTCGAGTTGGAGAACGCCTGCTCTACCACCTAGGCCACACAGCCCCATATAAAGTATTACGATCCTCATGTACACATTTTTACTTCTTAATTGCTTTATAACATCCATCTATGAAAATAATATCTGGTTAAACTCAGTAGTTGGAATATTGGTGTTCATTTAAGTGTAGTAATTTTCAGATAAAGTGGTTTGAACAGAAGAGCAGTCAAATGTGGGTGTGTCAGTCCTATGGAAGCTTGTTAATGCAATAATCCCATAAAATCTATCTGGGATTCAGAAATCCACTTGTCTGCTTTTAGTCCTGGTTTGAATATGAGTTACATTTCATTACATTATATACTGTAAACCATTTATATGGCCGTTAGTATACAGAGCTATGCATAACTCCTAATATCCTCAGTGTTTGGCTCATTTATCAGTTTCATATTAATGTCTGTGAATCTGAAAGTGACTCTTTACAAACCCCTGTGTTAACTTGTGCAGGTTGAGCCCCCAGCTGTCACAGGAGGTGATGCTGGACGAGGTGAGTGACGCGGTCCTGGTGGACATGCTGTGGGAAACGCAGATGTATCTATAGACCTAAACTAAATCTAAACGTAGCTATTAGAAAAAAGTAACACTCAAAAAAGTACACTAATAATCCTACCCTTAAAGATCATTAAACATCTAATCCATAAACCAAATACCTAACTACTATCTGACATAATTAATCTTAATATCAACTAAAATTCGCTAAATCTAATCTAAACTAAATACAAACCTAAATCTTATAAGGCCTAGATCTGAATCTAAAAGTATATAACTAAAAAACTAAAAAAAAAACTTAATCTGCTAGATCATATCTAACCCCTCTTCTAAAGCTCAAACTAAACTTCTACCCTAAATCTAAACTACGTTACAGATCTGTGGTTGATGGTGACTAGAAAAAAAACTAAATGAATCTCGAAACTAAAAACCTAAAACATAAACAAATACTAAACAACTATAAACAACTAGACATATTCATAAAACATCAATAGAAAGAAAAAATCACTCTACTAAAAACTAAATCAATCTAACTAAGAATCTAAGTCTAAAACTAACAAAATATCTTCTAACTAAACTAAAGAATCTAACAAACCAAACTTAGTAGAAGGACTAAAATCGTATATAAAAATCTAAGAATAAATCTAAAGAAACTACTATCTACTAATTAACTAACTATCTTATATCTCTAAAATAAATCAATAAAACCTAAAAGTAACTAACAAAAATCTAACTAGCCCTAAAGCTAAAAACTAAACCTAAGCCTAAATTTCTATCTAAAACTACAAGAAAAAATCCTATTCATTAGCAACATGTCATAAAAAATCTACTAAAACGTAAATTAATAAAGAAAAAAATCATCTAAAAAGAAATACTCCTGTATTCTATAAAATATCTAAAAAGAATTCTCAAACTAAGAAAGAATAAAAAAAACATATCTAAGCTAAATAACCTACGTAAAATCCTCAAGCAGCCTACTATCCAAACCTTCCTAGGAGATGGAATATATCTAAATATCATAACTTTACAACTATTCACAACAATTTAAAGAACAAAAAAACACTAGTAAATACAATCTACTAAGAGCTCTATACTCTACACACGGTCAAAATATAACACAAACACACACTAAGAGGCTCTCTTCGTCTACAAGAATCTTAAATAATCTATAAAGATCTGAGAACGTATACAATCTTAACGCGTCTAGAAGATATCTTCTGTACTACAAAAGGCGATCTAAAAGTTCAAACAAATTAAAACGACCCACCTCAAAACACACAAAAAAAAAAACTACTCTAAAGGAATCTTATCTATCTCATCTACTTCTAATATATCTAAGAGCAAAGTCTGAACTAAATAAAATCTACTACTCACTACTAACTATAAAAAGATCTAAATACTAAACTGCTAACTAAATCAATCTATCGTCCTAAACGATCTATATCTACCTAAATCTAACTAAATCTAAGAACTTACTAATCTGCATACCTATGAACAAAAAAACTACAAACTTCTACAAAAAAACATATAAAATATCACTACTAACAACATGAATCTAGATATCTTACATCATCTAACTAAACTTATCGAACTAAATATCCCTAAAAAATAATCACTAGAAGCTTACTTAAAATACATAAGTCTTCGTAAACACTAAATTTAATTACAACTAAGTTAGAAACTTAAAGAGATCCTACAATATTCTTCCTAAATACCACATCTAAAAACCAATCTAGCAGCTAATGAAGATAAAGAACTACTAAGAATATAATACTAAAATACGTTAATCTAAGATCTCAGCTATCTCAAAACTCATGAAAAACTCTAAAAAAATTACAAAAAGCGTAGAATAACTAAAATAAGATAGTTACCTACTGATAGACATCTTTTAAACAAAAGAACTGAAACAAAATGCCTCTCATACTAATCTTTAAAAAATCTAAAACCTAATAAAAAACACAATACATAAGAAGATTAATCACTGAAAACTACTCAATCTATCTTAAGCTAAAAAAAAGCTATCATAACTAATCTTAATCTAAATATCTAATAAACCTAATGCTACTAAACAGTCTAACATAATCTAATACTAAACTGAGGACTACTTAAGATCTGAAATCGAAAATAAAAAAAATCTCTAAAAAAAAGGAAAAGAAAAAAACTCTAAAATCTTAAACCTACTTAATCTAAACTACTCTCTAAAGAGAAGACTAACTCTCTACTAACTACAAAAAAAAAAACTAGAACTGAAAATACCTAAAATCTACTAAAAGCAATGAAAAGAGCTAAGAAAAAAGCGACCAAATAAAAAATCTGATTCTTACTCAAATTACCCTACACACTAAACTCTTGAACGTACACCTTATAGAGTTAATTTCTAATCTAAAGCCTTAATAAGAATACTAATAAAAATCTAAATAATGACTAATACTACTAAAGAACATATTTAAAAATTATACTCAAAACTAAATTAACAAACAAAGATCTCTAGTAAATCAAAAAAACTACAACTAACTTTAAATACTTTAGGCAAAGAAAAATACTTATCTAATAAAAAGCTAACTAAAAACACAACTTAAATCATATCTTAAACTTAAAGAAAAATTCCTATAACTAATTCTATCCTCTACTACAGACACTTAAAGAACCTAAAGATCTGAATACTCTAAAAACTGAACCTAGAAAACCTAAAAATTGAATCTATCTAAACAAATCTATCTCTAATAAAACAAGTTACAAAAATAAAAAACGAACTTATTAAACTAAATAGTAAATCTTAAAACTATCTCTAAACTTAACTACTACAAAAAACAATAATTGGTGTCTTATTCGTCAAAGCAAAAGAATCTGCTAAAGACAATAATAAACAACTAATAACTAAAGATCAACTAAGTAAAAAATCTTCTAAAAAATAAAAGAAATTCTCTAACTAAATCAACTAAAAACAATATAATCTAAGCTATACTAAACTATATAATCGTAAACTCTAAACAAAAATACAAAACTCTAACTCTAAACATCAAACTAAATCTTCTCTCTATCCTATATAATAGAAACTCATAAGGAATAACAAACTACATCTTCTATAGCATAACTTCACCTAATAATCTTAAAATAAACTGAATATACACTAACTAGAATAACAAAATCTAAGAGACATACTTACATCTAATGCTTTACGATCAACTTAAGAATTCTAATAGTCTAAAATCTACATAATAAACTATCTAAATCCTAAAGAAACAAAACTAGAAAAAACCTCTACTTCTAAATCTATCAGAAAATCAAGATCTAAAGATCATAACAAAAACTAATCTAAATACAACAACTAAAAATATACATCTACTATACTAAAACTTCTTAAAAATACTAAATAATACTAAAAAAAAATTCTATCTAATGCTAAAATCTATAATCTAGAACTACAAATAAAAAAGAATCAGTAAAATCTAATCGCCCTACTTAACCTAAGAAAATCTAAAAAATAGAAACTACTAAAAAAAAGTCTAGTGGGAAAATAATCAAACTAAGAAATAAACTCTAGATCATAAACAAATCTAAAAAAACTATCATAGCTAAATGCTAACTAAAAAATAGAGAAAATAAATCTACTATAATCTTTAAATCTCTATCTACAAAACAAAAAAAAGGCTTTAGTCACTAAATCAATACTACGTAATGACCTTATCTGAAAAACTAACAACTTCTAAGAAAAATAAACAAAGAATCTATGTCTGTAAAAAAACCAAGCTACCTCTACTAAAAACTAAGAAACTAACTAACTATCAAAAAAGCTACTATAAAAGTTCATCTTAAGATAACTATCTACCGAGAAAATTTGATAATAATAAAGAATTGATACTAACTAAAAAACTAAAACTAAAGTAATTACTTAAAAAAGATACTAGTTAATGATTATCCAAGTGCTATAACTAAATTCTTAAAAACTTTACGACCCCTCACTTAGTATCAAGAAACATGAGACTGACTAAATTCAACAAACTACATAAACACAAAGCCCATAAACCACGAACAAAACACTTCAAGACTTTAAAGAAATCATAAAACATCACTCTTAAGACGGTCGCCACAACGAATCCCTAACACACAATACTCTCAATTAGGACCGATCGTATTAAATGTCCATCTATAAAACAGACCGCCAACAATAAAACACACTAAAATTGCTCGCACGACCGACGGCATAACCTACTTCAATTACCAACTACTCAACACTCATAATAAGCTAGAAAACAATCGAATTGTCTATCTCAAAAAACAAAAACAGAAACTAACGAATCTTCTATAAATATAATCAAGCTACAGAACGAAATTCAATGAGTCTAAAGAGCTATATCAAATAAGCTACTAATCGTTACCTCATAAAAGAAGAGAAAATAAACGATGTTCTCTAACTAATTATAAAAAGAACTAATCTTAACTAAAGAAAATCTAAAATCTAATTTCTAGAAAGTTCGTAAAGAAAAGCTAAACTGAGAAGTCTAGATATAAATCTCTATCATAGATATCTACTTAACTAAGAATCTAATAATTCTATCTTAAGATAAAGAGTCTGTCTGATAACTACAATTTATCGTCTAATAAACTAAGTCTATCAAATGACTCTAGACCTAAACTTCGAAACACATCTAATATAAACTTGAATTCTATCTGCCTACACTGAACTAGATATCTATTCTATCTATAGCTATATGATTAGATTTGACTATCTACGAACGTAAAGTAAAATCTAATCAAAAAGAAGAAATCTAAAAAGAAAAAACCGAACTCCATCTCTAAATCAAAAGCAAAACAATAAAATTAAAACTATAAATATCTAATCCTAATAGTGCTTAAAATAAAGAATAATTCCTGTAAATCTACATTTAAAATCTTAATCTAACTTATTTTCTCCTAATAAAATCTAATCCTAATATGATTAGAAAAACTATAAACGTCTAAAACTTATAATCTAGTTGATAGATCAATAATAATCAGCTAATTTACTAACAGGAAAACATTATAGAAAGGAACTGAACAAGCTACTAACCAAACCTAATAACCACAATAATATCTAACTAAAAACTAAATCATCAGCGATCACTAGATTAACTAGCGCTATAAAATCCAAACTTAAACAAACCAATCTACTAACTATCTCATCTCTAAAAATATCTATCTACAGATATACTTAAACAAAACTTAAAAACTATATAGGCTAAAATCTTAGAGCTATAGTGTAAAATCACTACTAACGTAAAACTAAACGCATCTATCATCATAAGCGTATAACGATATAATCTAAATCAATATTATAATCTATCTTCTTTTACCTTCTAAAAATCGTGTCTTAATCTTCTAAAAAAAGAACAATCTACTAACTTAACAAAACTTAATAAAAAAATCTATACTTCAAAAAAACTATCATTAAGTACTAAGTCAAATAAAAATCTAAAATAAAAGAAAAACTAAATAATAACAAGAAAACAATAATCTATAAACTAACTAAGTCATAAAAAAATTATACGATCTAAAAACTACTGAAATATTCCTAAATCACTATCTCACTATATAAAAATCATAAATTCATCTACCTAAATAGAAATATATCAACAAGCTACTATAATAAAGATAAAAAGTAACTAAAAAAGTCTCAAACTAATCTAGATAAAACTATAAAAAAAAAAACACTAACAATCTTCTATAAAAAAACTAATCTCTCTACTAATCTTCTATAAATCTAAACTAGCAACTAAAAGATCAAATTCTCTAAAAAATCTAATAACTAAAAACATCTGTAAAAATTTATCTAACCTATAAACTTAGAAAAATTGCTACACTATAACTAAAATATAAAAACGTAATACTTACTCTAAACAACATAGAACTTCTAATCTACTAATCTAAAAACTATAAAAACATCTATAACTCAAAAAAAAGAAATCTATAAAGAAACTCAATAAACACTGTCTAAACTTCTAAAAAAATAAACAAACTCTCAAAACAAATCTAAAATCTAAAACTAAAAAAACTAAAAGAAAAACTAAAAATGAAGAACAAATTCTAAAAACTAATAACATAGTCAAAACAAAAATACTTCTATAAGTAAACTAATACACAAGCGAAATCAAAAAGAACATCAAATCAATCAACTAAAACTTAACTACTCTAAATACAAAAACCTAAACTACTAGAAGCTAAACTATCTAATCTAACTAAACAAAACCTAAAAATCTAAATCTAACTAACTTTATCAAATGATAAAAACTAAAAACTATATAAGAAATCTAGTCCTAAACTATGTCTAGTCTAAAGAATCTCGATAAACAAAATCAATAAAAAAATCTAAAACACTAAATCTAAATTCTCTAAAAAATACTAAAACTACCAAGAAAGTCTCAATCACAAAAAACAATCTTATTAGTCATAAATCAAACAAATCAATAGATAAAACCTAACTACTCATTCATCAATAGATTCAGCCATAAAACAACTACTAACACTACAATCAACTAAAAAAACAAAAATCTATAACTAATAAATCTAACAAAACGAACTACTAAACTAACCTAAAAAAACTGATATGGGAACCAACTAAAATCAAAACTCTAGAGTTGAGAAAATAATCAAAACTAACAAAAAATTCTACAAAATCTAATTCTAAAAAAATGCTTCATACAGAGACTAACTAAAACTACTGAAACTTCTAACTTCTCTTCTAATAAAAGTCTATACAATATCAATAATCTATTTCACTACTTCTAAAGACAAAATCTTATAAACTCTAGAAAAAAAGACAACAAATAATATACAGATCGAAATATTACTACTAATACTAAGAAAACGATTATCTTATCTAATAAAAAATATAACTATTCAATAAAACAATAACAATCAAAACATCAATAAAATAATAAACAAAAAAAAAAAAAAAAACTACTATCAACAAAAAAAAACAAAAACAAAAATACAAAAAAATCCTAAAATTCATAAAATCTACAACGCCTAACTAACAATCTAGAAAAAACCAAAATACAAGCTCTAAAACCTAAAAACAAGAACTCTAACTATACAAAAACACACAATAAAAAACCACCATAACACAACTCAATCTACTAAACCACAACGCCAGACGACAAAACATACACAAACTGCTAACCCACAAATCACCTCCACCATACAATCAACACCTACATACCAACAAGCCATCACAACACCCACTACTCCCCTCCAACACACCCCAACACACATCAACCCCCCGCCACACCCCCACACGATCAACACACACCCGCCACCAACAACACTACCCTCCAACACCAACTATCCTCACCACCCCCAACAAGCCACATCCACTGCCTACCACCTCACATTCACGCTGACCACTACACATACCACAAAAATCTTACCTCCTTCACCACTAGCCAACGCCTAAAAATAACGAATTCCAATACCACCATCAAACATAACACACATAAACTAAATACAAAAAAAAACAACGACAATCAGATAAAAAATACTGACTAACCATCTAAAACTAATAACTAAAATTCACTAATCTAGCTTCTACCTACAATCTAACATAGACTACGAATGATCTACTATCTAAAAATAAATGCTTTCTAAGAACTAACATAGTCTAAAAGTTTGGGTGTTAGTTTTGGGGGAGTAGATATCTATACTAAAACAAAACTAAAACATTCATAAAAAAAACTCTAAAACTAATCAAATAAAAACTTCCATCTACTACTAGTTAAAAAAACTAAAACTACATAATAAAAATCAACTAAAATAAACCTAATCTACAATCTAAATAATACGATAACTAAAAACATAACTACAACTACTAAAACTCTAAAAGCTGATTCTAACTAAAAAGGAAATCAAAATCTAATAATTCTAATCACAACTACACTTAAAATCAAATATATACAAAAAATCAATAACTAAAAAAAAAAAAACATCTATAGAACAATAATAAAAAACTTTAGATCCCTTCTAATAGACTACATAAATGCTAGACTAAACTCTATATTAAACTTAAATCTAACAGTGAATCTAAAATCATCTAATCTAACAAAAATACTAACTAAAAATAATTCATCTAAAAGAAGAACATAACAAAACTACTTAACAAAGTAAATCTAATTTCTAACTTCAATCTGTCAAATCATAAACTATCTTCATCTAAGATCAACAAACTTAACATAAACAATCATTAAAGAAGCCACTACTTCTACTTAACTATCCACTAAAACCTACAACTAGATCTAAAACTAAACTCTACTAAAATCGTCAAAAAAAAAGAACTAAAAACTATCTAAACAATGAAAAACATACGCAACTCTAATTCTATAATCAATCTAGCAAACAAACTAAAAAAAGAAACAAAAGAATAACTTCTAAAGTCTCTGACCTACTCAAAATTAATCAAAACTCTTCTAAAACTAATACAGCTAACTAATCCCCAAAAAACTCTCTAGATCTATATCTAAAAAAAATGTGCTCAATAAAAACTTAAAAAGCACACTCAAAAAAAGTAACTCAAACTAAATCTAAAAACTTTAGTCTAAAACCTAACTAACAATGTCTTAAAAAAAAAAAGCAAAACTATTCTACTAGAAGATACTATCTCTCTACTAATCAAATCTAAAAAATAGCTGAGACTAAAATAAAAAACTACAACTAAATTTAAAGTGAAACTCTAAGAAATAAGAAACTAAAATTAAACTAAAATAAACAAAACTATAAGGTCTAAAAAATATTCTTAATCATCTCTACAACTAGCTTACATTAAACTTCTAAACTACTAATAAATTCTAAAAAAAAATAATCTAAAATCTAAATCTAAATAACTACTTCTAATACTAAAACAAAGAAAACAAGTAATCAAAACATATCTGAGCAATAATTAATACAAAATACTACATCAACTAAAAACTTCTATATAAAATCTTTAACCCATCTGCTCTTCAACTACTAAACAATCAATTAAGCGCCTACTAAACTAAACGTACTAAAGATCAAAACTTCTAACTAAACTAAAATCTATGGAAATACCACTCTAAAAAAAACTAATAAAATCTAAAATCTACTAACTAAAAAACTAGAACTTATCTAAGAATAGGTCTAATCAAATCTAAATCTAAAAACACTCTATTAAGTCTAAATACTCTAGTACTATAATCTAAAAATATCTAACTCTAAAAATCTTCAATCAATAAGAATCTACTTCTACTAAATCAAAACTATAACTACTATATGGGGGGGGGGGGGGGGGGGGGGGGGGGTGG
>CM076721.1:1459839-1610448 GCA_038501795.1 Pseudopleuronectes americanus
CGTACAGATTCCTCATCACGCAGGAGGAAGGCACTGCCCCGTGTAGATGCAGCAGCTTCTATCTAGTCTCGACCAATCCAAGAAAAACCTCTGTCACGCCCAGTACATAAAATATATAACCTATGTGCGCACTCTGTCTAGCCGTCTCTTTTCCTGTGCAGCCTGCTGCGCAGCATTAGATGCCCATGCATGTCCATTTGCTGAACACCGCGTTTTCCTGACCTGTGATCTCTGAATAAACTTGCTTAATTTTAACTTGAGAACAACGACTCCTCTCCTTTGATTTCCACCCGCAACAGAATAAAAAAACAAACTTCTTCTCACCACTTCAACTCTGTCACGTTAATCGAGATGGGCTAATAACTTGAGTGAACAAATAGTTACTGGATAATCCCTGCCACGTAATGATGAGTGAAAATCCATCCATGCTTTCTGAAGTTAATTTGTACACATACACACACACACACGTTTCCATTCTTGACCAATTCATGCCTAACCTTAAACCAACCAGAACTCATATCTCATGGTCCCTAACCAGGACCTCAGTATGACCGGGCTTCAACATGTAAGGTAACTAACAATCTCTGGTGAAACACTGTAGATCTTTTAAATTGTGAAAACATTATTTAAAGGATTTAGACACATGGGGTTGGGAGTGTGTTTGCATGTAATTGTTTGTGAAACTTCACCTCTGGGATATGTGATGGAGCACGGCTCATCTTCTGGTCTCTGCTGATTTGAGCACATTCTGCCTTTAGCATAGGTCACAGTGAAGCAGGCTGATGTGAGAGAAGCTGGACAAAAGAAAAACAACTTTCTGTGGTGAACAGTTTTTCACAAGCTTTACAATTCAAGGCAACAGGAAACGGAGCCACATGTTGTCACTCACCCACTGAGACTTCAGGGGCTCTGAGATGCTCGTAGCCTTTGACAGCACAGGAGTATGTGACTGATTCCTCGCTGCTGATTAGCTCCTGGTACCAAGGAGACGAGTCCTTATAGAGAAACTCTGTGTTCTTGTACCAGATATAGACCACAGGTCTTTCAGTCAGAGGACAACTGCTGCTGCACATCAGAGACACTGTCTTTTCTCCTGTGGCAGGAAACACCTTCACCTGCAGGTCTGAGATGATGTTGAATAAAACAAGAATTAATGCACTGATGTTATTTTTGCAGTAATAAATTAATAATAAATAACTGAACCACTGTACCTGCAACAAGGAGCTGAATGACTCTCCCCTGGCATTTAGTTTGTGTGTCATTAACATCACTACAACAGTAAGTGTTTTTATCACTCTCTCTCAGATCATTGATTGTCATAGTGAAGTTGCTCTCTTCAGATATGTTCACACGTTTTCCGTCTGCAAAGATCTGATCTGGAACCATCTTGTTGCTCTCCCAGCGAACAGTGAACCATTTCATACTTGATGTGGGACGTTGAGCTGAGCAGTGTAGATCCACTGATGAACCTTTTAATGCACAGATGCTGTTTGCTCCAACCCCTTTAACAGAAAAGCATTTTTATAGTTCTTAACTTCTAGAAGATAAATTGTTTTCTTCAAATCAATCTACAATTGACTAATATGCTGATAAACATTTAAACTTCTTACAATTCAGTTACGATTCACAGTTTGTATTGTAGAAATAAACGGTCATTCTTACCTGAGATGTACAGGAACAAACCCATGAACACACATTCAGCTCCTGACGAAAACATGGCCAGTGTTGTCTTCAGGTCCTAAACAGAAAGTATGACTTTTTATAAAAGCTCATAAAAAATGTGAACTTTAAATGAAAGGTAAAACTCTATCTCAGAGAAAAAGAAAGACTGAAGTCAGAATGGTCTGCTTGTCTGTGTGAGACGGTTTGTCAAACCTCAACTTGTAAAAAATCACTTCCTCATTATTGTTAATTTTAAGAAAAGCTCTATGCATTTCCTGTTTTGTGACTCACTTGCTAACGTGTTAGATTGTATCTCTGTGGCTTCTAGATACTGACAGTAACGTCAGTAAAGTTTTTCCTTGAAGCAATGTTCTCACAACTTAAACACCATGTTCATCACTTTGTAACCACAAACTCACATGTTTCTGTGAGGATTGTGTTTGGTGTTGCGGTTGTTTGTTGTGTCTCCTCCTTCCCTTCTTGTTTCTCCCTGCGCAGGTTGTGAGTGGCAGGGGGCGTGGCACACCTGCTCCCAATTCATCTCATCATCCCCTCCATAAAAGCCTGGTCTGTTTACCACTTCGACGCCAGATTATTATTCTGTCTACTCCGGTAGATGTTTCGCAGTAGTACTCCAGACTCTCGTGTCTTTACGGATATCTACTAACTATCTATTAACAAGTTTCTTTGCTGTTGCTAACATGGAATCTCTAGATTGGTGTTTTGCCACATTGCTGCATTGTATTGTTTTGTGTCGTCCAATTTGCAGCACTATTTGCCATGTGCTTGCACTATCATCAATAAAGTTTTTACCATCCATGCAGTCAGGCAGACCTCAGTTTCAGCTGCAGTTGTGTGCTTGTTTGCTGTCACTTGGAATTAACCATATGCATATTGAGTTAAGTTTGTGGGAAACTTCCTGTGTGTATTCTTCCTTTGGCCACGTCCCACCCCTCCACAAAATGTCATGGTGTCAGTTCAGTTGTTTTTGAGTAATCCTGCTAATTTACAAACTCAAACACTGATGATTTATGGAGTTTATAAGTTGACAGTTTAATTGTTGTTTTTATTTATTTTTAGAAAATATGAAGTAATTAATGTTTTTTGTTTCAGTTCTTTTCGAAAAATATACCTAATTTGAAATTAAAATGTTTTAACCCTTCCTATTTTTCATTGACTTAAGAATTATAACATGAAGTCAACTAACTCTGTTTGAAGTTCAGCAGAGAATGTTGTCCATGCTAATGCTGATATTTTTCTTTATGAATTTTTCCTCCGTGTTTGGGACTCTCATCTAAATGCAAATTACATGTTAACTCACTAATATAGAGATTTTAACAAATACCTTACAATAGTACTGATTTTTGCAGAACCTGGTTTCTGTTTTTCCATGTGTGAATCATCACAAAGCATTTTGGAAACGATGATGTCACAGTTTACTTCACAAGTGCCGACTGATGCTTTGTGTAATGAGCATACACCAGAAACAACAACAATGGCAGCTGTTTACCAGTTTCAGTAGTTTTGTTAGCAGTTCTTGGTCCAGTTACACGTGTGCAGCTAAATGTAGCAGCACAGCTCCACATTTCAAACATTGACCGGAGCTTGACTTGCCCATTTGACTTGGAACACATTATTCTTCTCTGTTGTTTGGTGGATTGTTGATCACAGACTTTTTCGCCACCTACTGGCTCAGCAAGCTCATTTGAGTGTTTGTTGTCTGCAGTAGTTTAGACAAGGCCTTTGTCTGTAGTGATGTGCTAATTTTAGAGTTCCACTAACAGACCAGTTTGCCTGATAGTGGAAATAGAAATGCATTTGTAGACTTGTGGTCAATCATGTTGCAATAAAAAAACATTTATTAGAAATATGT
This sequence comes from Pseudopleuronectes americanus, assembly GCA_038501795.1. NCBI lineage: Eukaryota > Metazoa > Chordata > Actinopteri > Pleuronectiformes > Pleuronectidae > Pseudopleuronectes > Pseudopleuronectes americanus. The sequence continues at coordinate 1,463,375 of CM076721.1, forward strand.
ATTTTCAGTTCTCATTTTCGTCACAAGACTCTTAAACTACATTCAGCATAGCAGGTAACATGTTAAGTAAATGCCATTACAATCAAAGAAGCCTATTAATACAAACATATAAATAATGAACATGGTCTGAGGCATCTTTAATTCTGAGTAGAGGCAAAGTCTGAATCACTTGTAATAACAGATGTTTGCTCAGATGTTGTTTTGGGTGTAAAGCTGACAACATCATAGGGGCTTTGCTCTTCTTCTTGGAGTTCATGTGGCTGGATCTGTGAGTAGAGAGCATCTCTGTTGTTGGGGAGTTGGACGCTGCTATAGTGACTATCATCCTCCTCTATTGGTTGAGCCGAGATGTTCTCATACTCTTGAACTGGGCTTATCTGATGAGGAGACGAGAAAAACATGTTTACTATTTCTGTGTATTTAAAAGTATTTCAATGAAATGAACAGATTCCAAACCGAGGTCGTATGAATGGGAGGGTTCAATGTAGCTGCATTTGCCTGGAATAACTCTTGATGTATATTAAATTTAAAACTGAATTGTACTGAGAAAATAAAACATGATTTATGTACAGTATTGTTAAATATAACATTCATGGAACATATGGGACAATGCATCTCTCTTTCATTAGAACAATGGTTGAAGCTGCTGTTTGGACTCAGTTGGACTCTCTGAATAGATGAGGACGTTTGTCTAATGGAAGAAACTGTTAAAATGTTCTGCTTTACCTCCTCCAAGTTGACAGAGGTTTCAGTTCTAGGAGACTGGATGGAAGTCTTCTTCCTTCTAGAGAGTGAAATGAATAGGTGAAGCCAGGTTAGTGTGAAAGAGAATGTGAAAGTCATTGTTTTGAAGCAGAGCACAGTGATGCTCACCTGATCCACAAGAAGATGGAGGTGGGTATTACAACCAGGAGAAGAACAATGATTCCTATGGTGACTTGAGTCCATTTTGTTCTTCTGTGGACAGTGAGCATCTTTTGATGAGAGCTCTTTTGGAGCATTTTAACTTTGCAGGAGTAGTTTCCTTCATGTTCACTGCTGACGGGGTCTAGAACCAGGTACTTGCTTTGTGTTTTTGTCAGATTCAGAGTTTGATTGTTCAAGAACCAAATGTAGTTCATGTTGTCTGTCAGAGGACAACTGGTTCTGCAGGTCAGCGTGACTCTCTGCCCCTCGCTCACCTCCTCAGAAGGACTAAACTTCACTCTCAGATCTGAAAGATGAGATTGGTCAGTTGATAAAGACGTTCCTGAACAAGTGTCTTCTAAACAACACAAATAAGCAAGAAGGGTAAAAGGAATTAGTTTGTTGAATTAGTTGCCTTATTATTATCGATAGTTACTCTCTATAGAAAGTAATCAGGTATTTAATCTAAATACTGAACCTACCTGTGACGAACAAAGTGACCCCAGGAGCAGCCGAGCATGTCCCTACATCACATCCTATTCTGAATATGTATTCTGCTGAGTCATTCTTGTTCAGTTTGTTGATTGTCAGGATGTGGCTGGTCATCACTTCATGAAACGTAATACGATCTGTATTCGTTATCAGCTCTTCACCAGACGCCATATCACTTCTCCTTTTCTTATACCACAATAAAGAATTTGTTTGCACGTTCTTGAGATAACAGTATTCACTGGAGATGTTCACTGAGGAACCTTGCAGAGCACAGATCCTCCTGTTGACATAATTCACTGTGATGCAGGTTTGATCCTGAATACCTGAAACAGAGATTTTAAACAAATCATTACATTACATGTTATTTAGCAGACGCTTTTGTCCAAAGCGACTAACATTTTTAGTACACTCAACATTTTATGAGGTGTCATTCAGGGGTTCAGTATCTTGCCAAGGACACGTTGGCATGCAGATGGGGAAGAGTGGGAATTGAACCGGCAACCTTCTTGTTGGAGAATGCCCACTCTACCCCCTAGGCCACATCGCCCCAAATCATCAAACAGTTAATCTTTATCCATTTGACAGGCTCTTGACTCAAAGCTTTTATGAATTATAACAGAGCAATAACATAATAATATAATATAAATATACTTACAGACTTCATCTGAGAACAAGTGCTTTACAGCACAGGAGTAAGAGTCAAGAGAGGAGATGGGAACTGATAGTGGTTCCTCCTCCAATCGTCTGTTTTTGTACCATGTGATGGTTTGAGCTTCAGTCAGTGGACAGCTGGTGTTACAGGCCAGTTTGACATGTGCCTTGTCTTTAGTCTTTTGAACATGAACTTGTACTTCTATTGAGAGAGAATAAAGAACAAACTTCTTCTCACCACTTCATCTCTGCCACGTAAATCCAGATGGTCTAATAACTTGAGTGAACAAATAGTTACTGGATAATCCCTGCCACGTAATGATGAGTGAAAATCCATCCATGCTTTCTTAAGTTAATTTGTACACATACACACACACAGACACACGTTTCCATTGTTGACCAATTCATGCCTAACCTGAACCCAACCAGAACTCATATCTCATGGTCCCTAACCAGGACCTCAGTATGACCGGGCTTCAACATATAAGGTAACTAACGATCTCTGGTGAAACACTGTAGATCTTTTAAATTGTGAAAACATTATTTAAAGGATTTAGACGTATGGGGTTGGGAGTGTGTTTGCATGTAATTATTTGTGAAACTTCACCTCTGGGATATGTGATGGAGCACGGCTCATCTTCTGGTCTCTGCTGATTTGAGCACATTCTGCCTTTAGCATAGGTCACAGTGAAGCAGGCTGATGTGAGAGAAGCTGGACAAAAGAAAAACGACTTTCTGTGGTCAACAGTGTTTTCACAAGCTTTACAATTCAAGGCAGCAGGAAACGGAGCCACATGTTGTCACTCACCCACTGAGACTTCAGGGGCTCTGAGATGCTCGTAGCCTTTGACAGCACAGGAGTATGTGACTGATTCCTCGCTGCTGATTAGCTCCTGGTACCAAGGAGACGAGTCCTTATAGAGAAACTCTGTGTTCTTGTACCAGATATAGACCACAGGTCTTTCAGTCAGAGGACAACTGCTGCTGCACATCAGTGACACTGTCTTTTCTCCTGTGGCAGGAAACACCTTCACCTGCAGGTCTGAGAGGATGTTGAATAAAACAAGAATTAATGCACTGATGTTATTTTTGCAGTAATAAATTAATAATAAATAAATGAACCACTGTACCTGCAACAAGGAGCTGAATGACTCTCCCCTGGCATTTAGTTTGTTTGTCATTAACATCACTACAACAGTAAGTGTTTTTATCACTCTCTCTCAGATCATCGATCGTCATAGTGAAGTCGCTCTCTTCAGATATGTTCACACGTTTTCCGTCTGCAAAGATCTGATCTGGAACCTCCTTGTTGTTCTCCCAGCGAACAGTGAACCATTTCATACTTGATGTGGGACGTTGAGCTGAGCAGTGTAGATCCACTGATGAACCTTTTAATGCACAGATGCTGTTTGCTCCAACCCCTTTAACAGAAAAGCATTTTTATAGTTCTTAACTTCTAGAAGATAAATTGTTTTCTTCAAATCAATCTACAATTGACTAATATGCTGATAAACATTTAAATATCTTTCAATTCAGTTACGATTCACAGTTTGTATTGTAGAAATAAACGATCATTCATACCTGAGATGTACAGGAACAAACCCATGAACACACATTCAGCTCCTGACGACAACATGGCCAGTGTTGTCTTCAGCTTCTCAACAGAAAGTATGACTTTTTATAAAAGCTCATCAAAAAATGTGAAACTTTAAATGAAAGGTAAAACTCTATCACAGAGAAAAAGAAAGACTGAAGTCAGAATGGTCTGCTTGTCTGTGTGAGACGGTTTGTCAAACCTCAACTTGTAAAAAATCACTTCCTCATTATTGTTAATTTTAAGAAAAGCTCTATGCATTTCCTGTTTTGTGACTCACTTGCTAACGTGTTAGATTGTATCTCTGTGGCTTCTAGATACTGACAGTAACGTCAGTAAAGTTTTTCCTTGAAGCAATGTTCTCACAACTTAAACACCATGTTCATGACTTTGTAACCACAAACTCACATGTTTCTGTGAGGATTGTGTTTGGTGTTGCGGTTGTTTGTTGTGTCTCCTCCTTCCCTTCTTGTTTCTCCCTGCGCAGGTTTGTGAGTGGCAGGGGGCGTGGCACACCTGCTCCCAATTCATCTCATCATCCCCTCCATAAAAGTCTGGTCTGTTTGCCACTTCGACGCCAGATTATTATTCTGTCTACTCCGGTAGATGTTTTGCAGTAGTACTCCAGACTCTCGTGTCTTTACGGATATCTACTAACTATCTATTAACAAGTTTCTTTGCTGTTGCTAACATGGAATCTCTAGATTGGTGTTTTGCCACATTGCTGCATTGTATCGTTTTGTGTTGTGCAAATTGCAGCACTATTTGCCATGTGTTGCACTATCATCCATAAAGTTTTTACCATCCATGCAGTCAGGCAGACCTCAGTTTCAGCTGCAGTTGTGCGCTTGTTTGCTGTCACTTGGAATTAACCATATGCATATTGAGTTAAGTTTGTGGGAAACTTCCTGTGTGTATTCTTCCTTTGCCTACGTCCCACCCCTCCACAAAATGTCATGGTGTCAGTTCAGTTGTTTTTGTGTAATCCTGCTAATTTACAAACTCAAACACTGATGATTTGTTGCGTATATATATGTGCTATTTTGATTGTTGTGTCTTTATTATATTTAGAAAATTTGAGGGTTCTAAGGTTCTTTGTTTTAGTGTCTATGGAAAATAAACTTAATTTGATGTTAAAATGTTTTACACTTCCTATCTTTCGTTGCTGTAAGACATATGACATAATGTTGACGAACTCTGTTTGAAGTTCAGCAGAGCATGTTGTCCATGATAATGCTGATATTTTGCTAGACAAAATATTTCCTCTGTGTTTTGGGCCTCTCATCTAAATGCAAGTTACATTTTAACTCACTAATACAGAGATTTTTACAAACACTTTCCAATAGTGCAATTTTTTTGCAGAACCTGGTTTCTGTGTTTCCGTTTGTGAAAACAAAACAAAGCATTTTGGAAACGATGATGTCACAGTTTACTTCACAAGTGCCGACTGGTGCTTTGTGTAATGAGCATACACCAGAAACAACAACAATGGCAGCTGTTTACCAGTTTCAGTAGTTTTGTTAGCAGTTCTTGGTCCAGTTACACGTGTGCATCTAAATATTGCAGCACAGCTCCACATTTCAAACATTGACCGGAGCTTGACTTGCCCAATTTGACTTGGAACACATTATTCTTCTCTGGTGTTTGGTGGATTGTTGATCACAGACTTTTCCGCCACCTACTGGCTCAGCAAGCTCGTTTGAGTGTTTGTTGTCTGCAGTAGTTTAGACAAGGCCTTTGTCTGTAGTGATGTGCTAATTTTAGAGTTCCACTAACAGACCAGTTTGCCTGAAAGAGGAAATAGAAATGCATTTGTAGACTTGTGGTCAAATCATGTTGCAACATAAACAAACAAATATAAAAAAAGAAAATCATTAGAATTTTCTTTTTTTTTCTCATTTTCGTCACAAGACTCTTTAATTACATTCAGCATAGCAGGTAACATGTTAAGTAAATGCCATTACAATCAAAGAAGCCTATTAATACAAACATATAAATAATGAACATGGTCTGAGGCATCTTTAATTCTGAGTAGAGGCAAAGTCTGAATCACTTGTAATAACAGATGTTTGCTCAGATGTTGTTTTGGGTGTAAAGCTGACAACAGCATAGGGGCTTTGCTCTTCTTCTTGGAGTTCATGTGGCTGGATCTGTGAGTAGAGAGCATCTCTGTTGTTGGGGAGTTGGACGCTGCTATAGTGACTATCATCCTCCTCTATTGGTTGAGCCGAGATGTTCTCATACTCTTGAACTGGGCTTATCTGATGAGGAGACGAGAAAAACATGTTTACTATTTCTGTGTATTTAAAAGTATTTCAATGAAATGAACAGATTCCAAACCGAGGTCGTATGAATGGGAGGGTTCAATGTAGCTGCATTTGCCTGGAATAACTCTTGATGTATATTAAATTTAAAACTGAATTGTACTGAGAAAATAAAACATGATTTATGTACAGTATTGTTAAATATAACATTCATGGAACATATGGGACAATGCATCTCTCTTTCATTAGAACAATGGTTGAAGCTGCTGTTTGGACTCAGTTGGACTCTCTGAATAGATGAGGACGTTTGTCTAATGGAAGAAACTGTTAAAATTCTCTGCTTTACCTCCTCCAAGTTGACAGAGGTTTCAGTTCTAGGAGACTGGATGGAAGTCTTCTTCCTTCTAGAGAGTGAAATGAATAGGTGAAGCCAGGTTAGTGTGAAAGAGAATGTGAAAGTCATTGTTTTGAAGCAGAGCACAGTGATGCTCACCTGATCCACAAGAAGATGGATGTGGGTTATTACAACCAGGAGAAGAACAACGATTCCTATGGCTGCTTCAGTCCATTTTGTTCTTCTGTGGACAGTGAGCATCTTTTGATGAGAGCTCTTTTGGAGCATTTGAACTTTGCAGGAGTAGTTTCCTTCATGTTCACTGCTGACGGGGTCTAGAACCAGGTACTTGCTTTGTGTTTTTGTCAGATTCAGAGTTTGATTGTTCAAGAACCAAATGTAGTTCATGTTGTCTGTCAGAGGACAACTGGTTCTGCAGGTCAGCGTGACTCTCTGCCCCTCGCTCACCTCCTCAGAAGGACTAAACTTCACTCTCAGATCTGAAAGATGAGATTGGTCAGTTGATAAAGACGTTCCTGAACAAGTGTCTTCTAAAACAACACAAATAAGCAAGAAGGGTAAAAGGAATTAGTTTGTTGAATTAGTTGCCTTATTATTATCGATAGTTACTCTCTATAGAAAGTAATCAGGTATTTAATCTAAATACTGAACCTACCTGTGACGAACAAAGTGACCCCAGGAGCAGCCGAGCATCTCCCTACATCACATCCTATTCTGAATATGTATTCTGCTGAGTCATTCTTGTTCAGTTTGTTGATTGTCAGGATGTGGCTGGTCATCACTTCATGAAACTTAATACGATCTGTATTCGTTATCAGCTCTTCACCAGACGCCATATCACTTCTCCTTTTCTTATACCACAATAAAGAATTTGTTTGCGCGTTCTTGAGATAAGAGTATTCACTGGAGATGTTCACTGAGGAACCTTGCAGAGCACAGATCCTCCTGTTGACATAATTCACTGTGATGCAGGTTTGATCCTGAATACCTGAAACAGAGATTTTAAACAAATCATTACATTACATGTTATTTAGCAGACGCTTTTGTCCAAAGCGACTAACATTTTTAGTACACTCAACATTTTATGAGGTGTCATTTCAGGGGTTCAGTATCTTGCCAAGGACACGTTGGCATGCAGATGGGGAAGAGTGGGAATTGAACCGGCAACCTTCTTGTTGGAGAATGCCCACTCTACCCCCTAGGCCACATCGCCCCAAATCATCAAACAGTTAATCTTTATCCATTTGACAGGCTCTTGACTCAAAGCTTTTATGAATTATAACAGAGCAATAACATAATAATATAATATAAATATACTTACAGACTTCATCTGAGAACAAGTGCTTTACAGCACAGGAGTAAGAGTCAAGAGAGGAGATGGGAACTGATCGTGGTTCCTCCTCCAATCGTCTGTTTTTGTACCATGTGATGGTTTGAGCTTCAGTCAGTGGACAGCTGGTGTTACAGGCCAGTTTGACATGTGCCTTGTCTTTAGTCTTTTGAACATGAACTTGTACTTCTGTTGAGAGAGAATAACAAAACAAACTGCTTCTCACCACTTCATCTCTGCCACGTAAATCCAGATGGGCTAATAACTTGAGTGAACAAATAGTTACTGGATAATCCCTGCCACATAATGATGAGTGAAAATCCATCCATGCTTTCTTAAGTTAATTTGTACACATACACACACACACACGTTTCCATTGTTGACCAATTCATGCCTAACCTTAACCCAACCAGAACTCATATCTCATGGTCCCTAACCAGGACCTCAGTATGACCGGGCTTCAACATGTAAGGTAACTAACGATCTCTGGTGAAACACTGTAGATCTTTTAAATTGTGAAAACATTATTTAAAGGATTTAGACGTATGGGGTTGGGAGTGTGTTTGCATGTAATTATTTGTGAAACTTCACCTCTGGGATATGTGATGGAGCACGGCTCATCTTCTGGTCTCTGCTGATTTGAGCACATTCTGCCTTTAGCATAGGTCACAGTGAAGCAGGCTGATGTGAGAGAAGCTGGACAAAAGAAAAACGACTTTCTGTGGTGAACAGTGTTTCACAAGCTTTACAATTCAAGGCAACAGGAAACGGAGCCACATGTTGTCACTCACCCACTGAGACTTCAGGGGCTCTGAGATGCTCGTAGCCTTTGACAGCACAGGAGTATGTGACTGATTCCTCGCTGCTGATTAGCTCCTGGTACCAAGGAGACGAGTCCTTATAGAGAAACTCTGTGTTCTTGTACCAGATATAGACCACAGGTCTTTCAGTCAGAGGACAACTGCTGCTGCACATCAGTGACACTGTCTTTTCTCCTGTGGCAGGAAACACCTTCACCTGCAGGTCTGAGATGATGTTGAATAAAACAAGAATTAATGCACTGATGTTATTTTTTCAGTAATAAATTAATAATAAATAAATGAACCACTGTACCTGCAACAAGGAGATTAATTTCTTTCCCCTGGCATTTAGTTTGTTTGTTTTTAACATCACTACAACAGTAAGTGTTTGTATCATTCTCTCTCAGATCATTGATTGTCATAGTGAAGTTGCTCTCTTCAGATATGTTCACACGTTTTCCGTCTGCAAAGATCTGATCTGGAACCATCTTGTTGCTCTCCCAGCGAACAGTGAACCATTTCATACTTGATGTGGGACGTTGAGCTGAGCAGTGTAGATCCACTGATGAACCTTTAAATGCACAGATGCTGTTTGCTCCAACCCCTTTAACAGAAAAGCATTTTTTATAGTTCTTAACTTCTAGAAGATAAATTGTTTTCTTCAAATCAATCTACAATTGACTAATATGCTGATAAACATTTAAATATCTTTCAATTCAGTTACGATTCACAGTTTGTATTGTAGAAATAAACGATCATTCATACCTGAGATGTACAGGAACAAACCCATGAACACACATTCAGCTCCTGAAGACAACATGGCCAGTGTTGTCTTCAGCTTCTCAACAGGAAGTATGACTTTTTATGAAAGCTCATAAAAATTTAAAACTTTAAATGGTAAAAAATCTGTCACAGAGAAAAAGAAAGACTGAAGTCAGATTTGTCTGCTTGTCGCTGTGACACGGTTTGTCAAACCTGAACTTGTAGAATATCGCTTCCTCATAAAAAGATGATGAATTTCCTGTTTTGTGACTCGCCTGCTAACATCCTAGATTGTGTAACTGTGGCTTCTAGATCTTGACAGTAACGTCAGTAAAACTTTGCCTTGCACAAATTTTTTCACAAACTAAACACCGCGTCATAAACACAAACTCACAAGTTTCCTCTGTAAGCAGCAGTTGTTACCTTTTCAGTAACTGAGGTGCAGTCACACAGGAACAACCTCCCATCTCTGTTCCACTCTCTCTTTCCTGCTACAATCACACAAAGAGTCCACGTCAACGTCCTGATTTGGAGTTAACACAACGCTTCCTCCTCCATCTGGAAGCCAGCCTGGCCTTCAGAGCACTGCCATGATGTCACCTCACAGTGAGTGTGTGTGTCACATGTGAACACACACAAACACAGGGTAAACACTATCTCCGTTACTTCCCTCCATTACCCCTCTTTAGACAGCATAGCATTGTCTACGAGCCAAAATTACCACATCAGCAGCCCTCAGAATACACCCCACATCCTTCGCTCTCAACCCGGCGACAATGAGGGAGAAATCCTTCTTTTGGACGAGGAGAGAGGGGGATTTTCTCCTCTCTCCAGTTCCCAGCGTGGTTATAACGCCCGTGAGAGCTTTACTAATTGGCCTCTCAGTCTTTTGAAAGAGCAGCGAAAGAGCTCAGCAAGCGAGGGTGAGAGGGGTTGAAAATGAGAATGATTGAGAGAGAGAGAGAGAGAGAGAGAGAGAGAGAGAGAGAGAGAGAGAGAGAGTGTGTCTGGTGGACATGTTTGAGCATGTGTGTTTTCCCCAAGTGTGTATGTAGGGCATGTGTGTGGTCAGGTGAATTTGTGAATATAAGGTGTTTCCTGTTCAACTGTGTTACTATGTTTGTGTGTGTGTGTGTGTTTGTGTGTGTGTCGGTTACTATGTAGGTTATGCATGGAGTGGGCCAGTGTGTACTTCTGTGTGTGTGTGTGTAAATGGTAACCACTCAAAGCGCTTTACATTACAGTTTCACATTCACCCATTCACACACACATTCATACAGTGCATCTATCCCAGCACTTTGTTATTCTAAGGGGGGGCCATTCGGGGTTCAGCATCTTGCCCAAGGACACTTCGGCATGCAGATGGTTCAGACTGGGAATCGAACCGCCGACCTTCAGGTTGGAGGACGACCACTCTACCCCTCAGCCACAGCCGCCCTGTGTGTGTGTTACTATGTAGGCTATGCATGAAGTTTGCCTGTGTGTACACGTGTTTCTGTGTGTGTGGGTGTTACTATTTAGACTATGTATGACGTTTGCCTCTGTGTGTGTGTGTGTGTGTGTGTGTGTGTGTGTGTGTGTGTGTGTGTGTGTGTGTGTGGTCAGCGGGGTTCACCAACTCTTCCTGATGACTCATCAGTGGAAAACACAATTAACTCCCTCACTGGCTCCCAATTATTTCCGCAGAGCAGATTAAAATCTTCCGACTGAAACGATGAACAATTGGGGGACGAACAAACATTTGATTCAACTGTTCCGTTGGTCAAGTGATCCGGTGGCGTCTGTTTTCACACAGCCACAGTTCCCTAACAGCTGTCAGCTGGACAGCCCCGGTCCATCCAAACTAGAGTGGTTTGTGTTTTCTTCTTCTCCTCTTTCCCCAATGCTACCTTATCACACGAATCAATGGGCCAACATTAGAGGAGGAGGTGATAGAATTGGAGGAAGAGGAAAGGGGAAGTGGTGTTCACCTTGTGTTGCATCTGGCTGGAAATGGCCAAGTGTCAAAATCACGATGACGTGCTTTTCATTCCTCCCACAGATCTGCAGGCTTCATTGGAGACGACAGATTGCTCATTGATATGTTTGGACACTTTCTTGAAATCTTGCAAACGTCAGAGTCAGTTGCTCTGGACATTAGCCGGAACTTTTCCTTCCAGCTACCTCGTAAAATCAGAGGATAATCAGGGTGAGCCCATGTCAGAATACAGCAGGAAACGGGCAGATGAAAAAAGTGAAAAATAAAAGTATCTCAGGATGAAGATGAAGAACGTGATAAAAAAAGTCAACTTTGAAAGACATTGAGATACGAGAGCTTTTGTAAATAATCAAAATGGCTTGTTGGCATGGAATCCGAATTCACCAAACTATGCCTTTTCCACAACAGTGTTCAACATAAACACCGTTCATCACCTCTGTGTCTCTCTCCATGGTTGATTTTGAAATCTCAGCTCTTTTCCTCCATCATTACTGTAGTGCTTCTTCAGTTTATTCCAAACAGTGGAGTTTAGCTCAACAAACATAAGATCCATTTGGCAACGCTGACAAACGCAATTAGTCTCATTAAGCTCTTGAACTCAAGAGGAGCTTAACCTTCACCATTGGCACCGGCTGTTATGAGTCTTTTTTGCTTTTGTTGTGTTCCTCACCTCGGTTTGATTCCTGGAGAAGTTTCCACTGTTGCTTTGTCTTAATGGAGCATTTTAAGTGGAGATTGTGGGGCTGGAGCTTTCTTGTTATTAGGTTGAACTGAACTGACGTTGAACTCTGTTTTATTCATCAGAGATCATCAAAGCTTTGTTATGTGATGAATGAGTTCTTTAATATTTCTGATATGGCGGAATCTTGGAGTGGACGCAATGGTAGAGTGTTAACCTGTTGTGCTGGTGTCACGTCCCTATCAGTGGTTGCAGATATGATAACTTTTTATTTTACAGGATAAACAATGCACTTAACTACCTGTCTACCTATTTACCAATCTACCTACCTACTTACCTACCTACCAATCTACCTACGTGTACCTACATACATTCCTTCATACCTAACTACCTTCCTCCTGTTACTCATGTAATTCAAATATGGTTTAATTTTTAAATTGTTCAATGTTTTTCTACAATTGCACAAAAATAAAAAAACGCATGCTATGTGGTTGTATTCAGGGAATCTCGCTTTTTTTCATTTGTGCAGCAATTTGTTCAATATAAATTTGTCCTCGTGCTTCCCAGTAAAGTCTTTAGTGCAGAGTAAATCTGAACCAGATTGGTGGGAGGTCCGGTACTTAACTGTATACCCCAGTTAAGCTAACTCTCTGTCTTCATGACTATGACTTAACACAGCACAAGGGCCCAGTGTTTTCTCCTTCCCTGACAGAAGTTAAATAAAGCATTCTCTCTGGGCCTTTATGAACAGACGGGTGGGACGGGCAGTGGGACTGGTGGTGGTGGGGGGCTGCATCACATATAGGTAAATGCTGGATAAATCTGCAATTGGCCGATGACCAAACATTCATGCATGGCACAATAGGATTTGGCAGCTGTCCAGTCAAGGACTTACTCTGGGATTTTAGGGTGAAATCCATTCTGACTTTTTTGGAAAAGGCTTTAATAATTAATGTTGGCTGGACTGAAAAGAGAAAGGGAGGTTTTTTTCCACCATGTGCTTGTGTGGTGGTTTCATGAATTAATTCGGGGATAGCCCTCAACCACCACCCTGCTGGTAAAAGTTTTTATCCCTCACTGGATTAACTTTTACTGCCTCTCTGTCTTTTAAACCCTTTCTATTGCTGCTGGTATCTCTGGCAGCCTATTAGACTATTATATTTTCATCTGATTCTATTCCCGCTGCTGGCATTCCCCCTCTCCCACAGGACAGCATGCTTGGTGGGAAAGCCGCTGACTGTACCAGACTCTGCTGAAGTGCTCCCGAGCAAGGTCACCAGAACCCAGCACGGTGCATTCTGTCTGCTGCCAGGAAAAGAACTGGAAGAGATGTGATACAACAAACTTTCCCCTGGCTTGTTATAAATAAACTCTATAAAATATCTACTCCACTTAGAAAGTTATAAGAGAAAAAGAGGGAGATGGTAGAACGATTTTTTTGGGTAGAAAGGAGTTTAATAGTGGGTTTTTTTTCAGAAGATCCACAGAAAATAGAAAATATAAAATGCAAAATCAAGTTAAGTTGGAAGTTTCATCTGATGATAAATATTGTTTGCATAGATAAAATAGAAAATATGTTTCAGATTTGATCTTTTTTTTGGCATTAACTAAACTCTGACGTCCCAAGTTAATCAAATTATTTTCCCACAAAAGCTACATCGCCAATTGCTTTCTATTTACTAATGCAGCACATTAACTCTTACTATTTTTACAATAGTTGTGTATCCAACTTTCACATCAGTAGCTGAGCTTGTTGATCTTGACCCGTATACTGAGGCTTCAGTCCCCTGCAGGTTCGGGTCGGGTCTCTCATAGCAATTTGGAAAACAGGATTTACTCAATGTCACTTTTACTTTTCGCTTCGGACTGTGTCCTGTCTGCTCACATGGAGTAGATTGACCTATACTGCAGTCAGCCACCAGGGGGCAACAAAGACGCTCTGGCTTCACTTTTACAGAGCTGTCATGATATTCATCTGTATTTACATTTTACTGAGCCGCTGACCAGGCAAAAACTAGAACATTTTACAGTGCATTTTAGTTTCTCTTCTCTGTCCACAACAAGAAAGACAACAGAAGCAACAGAAGAGACAAAGAACGAGTGGAATGCTTCAGAGGAGAAGCTGCTGGCAGGAGGACGTGACAGCGTCATGGCACGAGTGTCACCATTCAAGATCTGAATCGGTTCTGACCCATTTCACCTCCACTATTCCGGTTCTTTGTGTGTGTCTCTCTGTGTGTGTGTGTGTGTGTGTGTGTGTGTGTGTTGGGCACACTGAGGCCGTTCTGGGGAGGTGGAGGGAGAAGTGGGTGGATTTCTGTTGTGATGGTATTAGCCTCTGTCAGGCTAAATGGGCTTTAATTGGGGGAGTGTTTGGTGCAACACAGGCGGGATTTTCCACACACACACACAAACACACGTACACACATACATACACACACATACACACACTCACACGCACACAGTCCTTTCATCTAGAATAGGCTTCATCTGCTCTCACTGTTTATTTAAGTTTTCCCTCCTTCTTCTCTTCCTACTTTCCCTTCTCTCCTCTTCTCTTCGTCTCTTTGTCCTCACAGGAACCTGCAGCAGTTTTAAATATCCCTGAGCGGTCATATTAAGGGCACTGGATAAGTAGATGTGAATGAGAACGTGAGACAGGCTGAATGTGTACGTGCTTGTTTGAACGCTTGAGGCTGGATTTCCAGATTCCAGCGCTGATTTATGAAGCTTTAGCTCAGGGAAGTTTTTTTTACATTCCCTCAACAGTTTACTTGTGTGAGTGCAGACTTCCTCTCATGGCACAGATTGTTAGTTACACACACTGATGGGATCGAACTGGTGGTGTTGCTTGTCTATGGTTGTTACCTTTCTACACCAGGAGCACTTCAATGGACCCTGCTGCCTCCCACACAAAAACATGCAGGTTGATGGGAGACTCTAAATTGACTGCCTCCCTCGTTACCCTTAAAAAGGATGAGCTGTGTGGATAAAGGAAGGATGGAGGTTTTTCGTAACAACCCATGTTGCATCCATCCTGTGGATGTTCCGTTTGTTCTTGAGGTTCCTCTTAGTAAACGGTTTGAGAAGCTTTTGTAAATGATGGATTTGAGTTGTAGGAACCCTTGACCTTGTGTGTAGTGCACACCCACCCGTCTCTCTTTGTCTCAGGGTGGTCAGTCTCCGGTCCTGGACACTCATTAATGAGCTTTATTACACAGCAATTAAACACTGACAGGGCCACTAATCCACACACACACACACACACACACACACACACACAAACACACACAGACAGACACACACACACACACACACACGATAAATCTAAGGAGAAGTTTGAAGAGCAACTGATTCACAAATCTTTTTAGGGAGGTTATGAATTAACCCTACACTAACCTACAATTTGAATTTCTCTCAAATTACGGTCAAAAAACTGGGAATTTATTCTTGAGGATATATATTTTTTTAATATACACACATTCAGAAAAGAGTTTATAGTTCCTGTATTTTTTCATAAAGTCCAATGTAATTTTACATTCATGGACATTTAGCAATTGTTGAATAATCATGTGAAAACGAATCTATAATTTCCTGTTTAATGAATTCATGTATTGCAACTTTTATTTTATGGTTATAAGTTTTAATAAGGAATTTACTGTGTAAGTCTCAGTTACATTTAATATAAGAAATAAACAAAATCTGTAAATTAATACAGTTGACAGCTGAAATATAACTTTTTTGACATTGAACGAGTTCTCAGACTCAGTCCTGATGTACACGATTTTAGTTTATTATCATCATCCCTCAGTTTATAAGTATATCAGTGTTTTAATATAACCTATGTGTAAAGCATACATTTATTTATTAAAAAAGTAAATTAGTGAATCCTATTACGTGTGTGTGTGCGTAACTTTGTGTGTTTGTGTGTACTGTGTTCTACTCTGCTAAGCGCGTTCACGGCGGTGCCACGGTGACGCGCACAGCTATATCCTGTGACTGGAGCGTCCTGACTTCATTCACTCAGATCCCACGACCACAGGGAGCGCACATCAGACTCCTCCGGGTAGTAGGAGCCAGTCTTTCTTCTGTTTCCCCTCTTTCGTGCCTCCTCCATCTGAAACTGGAAAACTGGGAATTTCACGTGAAAGGATTTTTTTTATAGATTCTAATGATTCGATGACACATTTCGAAGATGCTGAGCTGCAGGACGCACAGAGTGTGATTTAACACGAGCTGCACTGAGGAGAACATGATGGATACTGCTGGATGTGTGAATGTAGAAGAAAAGTTTTCGTTCTTCCACCGGACACCTGTTCTTTAGAAGCCAAACCCAAGAGCAGCTGGACACCAACTTGACCTGGATCAGATTTGATGGTTTCATGAGCTTCATGTTCCAGACGACTAGTTTTCATATTCCTTTGATAAGAAACCCTCTCCCTCTCTTTACGGTGACTGCAGGAGCAGAGTCGTCTTGAATCTGCCTCATCTTCATTTCACTCAGGAGTTTAAAGATCATTCAAGTCTTATACGTTCTTCCTGGTTCGCTCCTTTTACTGACACTGTGGTGGTGGCCTGTTCTCCCGAGGGATGGTTGTGGGCTCCCGAGGCCAGGGAGCGACCGCCCGGCTCCTGCAGTGGACCCCCGCCTCGTCCTGGTGCCTATGCAGCGGACCTGAGAGGAGATGAGAGCCGAGATCTTCCACCTCCTCGCCGGCTGCCTCTGCATGTTGCGCGCCGCTGCTGCTGAGGTAAAGTTATAGTTTTTACCCATTTGGTGAAAATAGAACAGAAACAAAACACTGAAGGCGGCACATGCAACAGAAACAAGTCACGTCTGCGCAATTACGCACGTTTCCTCTTCCATTGGCGCAGTTTTGGCATCAGCTCTATCCATTTCTTTTGTGATAACACAGGGGCTGTAACTGAGAGTTGCTAATCAGTGATGAGTGACCTTTTTACGCACGAATACGCGCCCTCCATGATCCACACCCCGGTAATACATGGACTTTCTCCCCACAGGAGTCTCCTCTCCCCCGGGAGCTGTTGGAGCGGCTCTCCCGCAGCGACATCCGCAGCATCAGCGACCTCCAGCGGCTGCTCGAGCTAGACTCCGTAGGTAAATCGCTTCATTCTAATTATACAACTCTCTCACTGACCAGGGCTGGATTACTGAGCCTATACCGAGCAAAGGGGGCGGAAGAACGATCAGTTCATAGGCTCTTAGTGTTTAATGGTAATCCACGAGCAGCACAATGAACACATACACACTCAGCTGTATTTCCAAGTAAAGCCTGTTGATGAAAATGTTCGTGTGAACTCGAATCTCAATTTTGTAACCAGAAGTTGCATGAAAATCCTCTTTGCATGTCATCAACAGCTGCCGGAAAGAAGTAAGAGTAGTGCAGGTCGATGCAAAGTTACTTCAGACTCATGTGGTGGTCAGAGCTGCAGCCCCTCCCTGTCTGCTCCTTGACACGACTCTGAATCGAGGTATTAGCTGCATCTGGTTCAGTGCACAGTGAGAGGATGCTGGCCGCTCATCTCATTACAGGAATGCCTCAGTGGATGTTGCCAGGAGACCAGCAGCCCGTCTCTGCTCTTTACACCCTCCATGAACTCCGAGGTATCAGGCACTGCTCATCGTAATCTGAATCAAAACAGTTGTGTTATAAGGTAATGGAGTAGCTTTTATAAGTTAAAATATTAACATCTTTCTAGTTTCTAGTCTTGTTTTTGTCGGGATGTCTGCATTAGAAACATGGTGTTGAGTTTTAAAGCTGGAGGGTCTCATGAAGAGGACGTTGAACTTTCCGTCTACTCCTTCGTTTGAAGTCCTGATCACAGTACAGTTGAAGGGGTGTTAGGAGGGGCTAGATGGCCTCTACCCCTACATCTCATAGAGAAATGGGTCGACACTATCACTTCAGGACAACGCCAAACAAAACAAAGGAAGTGGAAGGGTTAAGAGGTGAATTGGGACACGTCCCAGGTCCTTCTTCAGAAGAGCAGGATGTTTATTTTAGTTAATTATGGTTCCTTTTAGAGTCAAATAGGCTGTAGGGTTAAACATACTGGGTGATTGACAGCCAGTGCCATCCAATGGGTACAGGTGTAGGTGTGAGTGCATTGTCCTTGAGATCTCTGACAGGCTCCACCCACCTGTTCCTCCAAATATGGTTACTTCTGGTTTCATTAAAACAATATGGTGCTGGAGGTGGTTCACACTTGTTATTGGACGAATACTTTCTGACAGAGGACATAAATACCTTCAAACAACTTACACAAAACAGTATTTTTGACAAAGTAAAACTTTCCATATCAATGTACTTATTCACCCCAGGAAATCAGGTCCCTTCAACAGAACATGTTTCCTTTTGTAAAATAATTTTTCCTCTTAAACACTCAACTGTAACATCTCGTTTCTCCTTTTCACGGCATCTCGGCTTCAAGCTGCAACTGAGATATGTAAAGAAGAACAAACGCACTTTTAAAAACACCCAGAGAGAAAAGTAAATACACATTACACAAAAGTAAATTGGCTACAAGTCTAAACAACACCAGTGTTTTCCTTCGGTAAACACAGCAGATGCCAGTTGTCATTATCCAGGTAATAAATATCAGGGCAGATAACCGCTGCATAAAACAGGATTAATTGAATCTGAGCCTTGAGTCAGACTCCACATCTTTGCCAAGGAGACTTCTCCTGAGCATCTCGCTGCCTGTGAAAAACACTTGATTCATTTTTTTTTAACGTCTGCTGCTCAGAGCCGTGCCACCATTAATCCTGGCATCATTGAGATGCAAATGTCAAGTGTGACGGCTCCCCGGCCCGGGGTGTCAAGTGGCTCACTTCATTATGCTGTTGTCATGATGCCCATTATTGGTTTGAGAGCAGGGCTCGCTGGAAGGCTGCTGTGTCGCTATGTATAATTCATGCTCAAATTCCTGTGTGGCAGGGCGAGCGAGAGTCACACACACTGAAAGAGAGAGAGAGAGAGAGAGAGAGAGAGAGAGAGGGGAGATGTTGGAGGTGGAACTTTGTTGTGTTGCCGAAGCACATTGTGTGGACACAGGCAGGCGTGTTTGTGTGTGTGACTGCTTTCACACACATGGCAGTAAGAGAGATGGGCACACACACACACACACACACACACACACACACATGCGCACACACACACACACACACACACACACACAAACAAAGTCTAAACAATAAGAGGGTGGTGTGGTATTCAAATCAAATTAAAAGAGTCCTGCCATAACCTCATTTACTGGATGTTGATTTTTTCCCTGCAGTCCCACACAAACACACACACAAGCACACACACACACTCAGTCACCGCACACACACACACACTCAGTCACCGCACACACAGAGCTTCAACAGTAAGGCAGGCGTTGCTCATGGGCATTCTGAACCGACCTACATTCTGACCCTCACTTGTGTTCCTGAGCTCTGGGTCTTAACTAAAGGAACAACTTCATGGAGACAATTGGTGAAAACAGTTTCTCTCCATGGGGAGACGGTGCTCAGCCTTAAAGACAGGCTCAGGAGTCCGGACGTCCAGTGGGAGCTCAGATTAGAGCTGCTGCTCCTTAATGTTGAGAGGGGGACCAGTTGAGTTGAATCGTCCATGTCCAACTGGGAGGAGACCCCGAGGTATTCTCAGAACTCACTGGAGGGATTAATGACCCCATCAGGCCTCGGGACAGCGGAGCTAGAGAGAGGGATGTCTAGAACATAGCCGGAACACGACCAGGACCTGACCTCGGATCAGTGGAAGATGATGGATGGATGGATGGATCTTCTATGTATTTTGTTTTGGGCAGATACAAGTTGAAGTTGAAGAAAGACACTAAGAACAATAGAATATTCTCTCCAGGCTGAACTTGCCTATTTGCACACAGCACGACTTCTGAGTCTTGACCTCAGACTAACACTTCAGTCTGGTTGTGTGGATTTCTGTGATGTAGAATCAAACATTCACACGTGAAAAAGCTCAACAGACAGAATCCAATAAACGGTGAACTCACAACAAAGCTCCGTCCGATTCTCCAGAAGAAGGAGCTCAGACAGAAGCTCGGTCTGTATCTGAAGCTCCTTAAATCTGCGTCTTTGCTTTTCTAAAGAGATTTAACTTCTGGTCCGCCTCAGAGTTGTGCGGACCTCGGGGTGAACTCCCGCTGCACGTATTCCTTTCTTTATGTGTATTCGATTTAAATTGTATCTGATACACACACTAACACATAGAAGCCCTGTAACTCAGTTAGAGTAACCAGGTTAGACCGGCAGTCTGATGAGGGGAGACTTGAAAGACGTCCGTCACAAACAACTTACTGCAGCATGTGAACGTTTTTCTCTTTTCACTTTGTTTTTTGTTGGTCTGTGGTTCTTTTAGAGTGAATTAGATTAAATAAACCAGTCTAATGAAGAAATAAGTGTGTTTTTTCCCCCCATGGCCGGTGTCGGTGTGTTTGACTGAAGGATCTGGGAATATTTGTGAATGGCGATTTAAAACCGTGAGATTGTGTGTGTGTGTGACCTCTGAATGTGTGTGTTGTTTTGTCTCTGTCCAGAGAACGAGGTGATCGAGGAGACCAAACACAACTACCACAAGGACTTCTCCCACAGCTTCCTCGACCTGAAGAGTGCACAAACGCACACCAGACACAGGCGGAGCACTGGTAAGACACACACACACACTCACACAACACATGTGCATACACAAAGACACACACAACCACACACAGCAAAGAGTTTGTTTTCATCCAGATCTATGAATTATTTTCTGTCATAAATGTCAACACGGCCCTATAGCACAACGTTAAAGGAGGACATAACCTTCTTGTCCACGTTTCTCTCTAACCTTTGACCTCTGTGTACCCCCTCCAGTGGTGGAAGAGGCCTTGCCAGCGGGCTGCAAAGTGCGGACCACGATCTATGAGATCCCCCGGAGCCAGGTGGACCCCACCTCGGCCAACTTCATCATCTGGCCGCCCTGCGTGGAGGTGAAGCGCTGCACCGGCTGCTGCAACACCAGCAACATGAGGTGTCAGGCAGCTCGCAAGCACCACCGCACGGTCAAGGTGGGAAACAGAAATATACGTGTGTGTGTGTGTCCGCTCTACACACATTTAGAAAAACAACTCTAAATGTGCTCCAGCCCCGAAAACAAACCCTTACAAAACCAATAATGGCATGTAAACACACACAGCTACTTACTGGAGGTACACTACACACCGGCCAAAAACAATTACTGCCGCTAGCTTAGCCATTGTGTCTGTGTTTGTGTGTGTGATTGTGTGTGTGTCTGTGTGTGTGTGTGCTGCTGACTGAGAGGCTGGCAGTGATTCTATCAAGAGCATAATAGCTTCCTTTTGATCTTTGCCAAAGCTGCGAATAAGACTCACTAAACCCAACTGGTTCACAGTCACACCCTGCCAACTGGACTCAGACCCAAGGTGTGTGTGTGTGTGTGTGTGTGTGTGTGTGTGTGTGTGTGTGTGTGTGTGTGTGTGGATTCACTATCAGGGTCACTAGTGCTTCGCCTGTTCAAAACCTGCCTGTTTGTAATGGGTTCTTCATTCAAAGTTCAGACTGAGTGGGAAATAAAAGATGGTGAAATGAGAACAGGTGTTTGTGTGTAGCCAGAGGTGGAGAGGAAGGGGAGGAAGAGGAGCAGATCTGATTCTCTGTGCTCTGGCCTGATGAGACACAATCTAAGATGAAAGCACTCGTCCTTTTGTCTGCTCACGGAGGAAATCAAAACTAAAGTCACTCAGATGTGCGGAGATCCAGCGCTCAGAGGGTCACGGCTGCAGGGTGGACTCGCACACGTCCAGAGGGGGGATATGGTAGAGCGGAGGTTTAGCTGCTGTGCGTCCATATGTGAGACAGGAGAGAAAGATAACACTGAGAGTGCAGCAGGTGAGTGTCTGCACTGAGTCTGAGGCTGTGGGACGAGGGTTAACGATGGATTGAAGCAAGATGCGGCCTCAGGGTCTTGCACGTGTGAATGTTGGTTGGAGGTAAACAAGTGGGTCGGTGCAGCATCAGCCTGGGATCAGATCTTGGTTAATCAGTATTAACATGTATCAGCAAGTGTGTTGTGTTACCTGGAATATACTTTTACATTAATGACAAGGTAAAGTTCAAGTTTGTGTAGAATGTTCAGATAATCACACACTGGTGTCCCTGTTTGAATAATGACTACATCTCCTCTGTTTCTATCAAAGCCGCTTTGCTCCCACCTTCGAGTGCAGCTGTGGGAAAAAGTTAAAACTGTCAGATTATAGGTGTCAGAACTTATCCTCTCAGCACTGATGGGTGCTTCACCTGAGCTGAACCTCCTCGGCTGCTTTTGTTTTTCAGTCTCCGCTCATCGGAGTCTGTTCAGACTTGAAGCAGAGACGTTGTGAAATCACACACTAGGATCTCCACTCCTGTGATGTGAGAGCATGAAGTCTATCCATGTGTTATTGTTCTGTTATGTTCAATAATTTTGTTTGTGAATGTTAAGACATTTATGAGAATCTTAAGAGAAGAGGTTAATAAGAAGGTGCTGATATGCAGCAGTCAATACCTTAAAATCAATATCTTAAGTTCAGAGTGCATTCATGGATTCTTTCAGCCATAGATATATCGAATAAGCATTTCAACATTTCCAGGAAACGCTTCTCATTCAATTGTGTTTTTGAAAATACTTAAGTTTCCTCCATCTGACGCTCCCTCTCTCTCCCTCTCTCTCTCTCTCTCTCTCTCTCTCTCTGTCTCTCTCTCTCTCTCTCTCTCTCTCTCTCTCTCTCATCTCTCTCTCTCTCTTTCTCTCTCTCTCTCCATCTCTCTCTCCCCCCCTCTCTCTCTCAGGTAGCGAAGGTGGAGTACGTGCGGAAGCGGCCGAAGTTGAGGGAGGTGCAGGTGAAGCTGGAGGATCATCTGGCCTGTATGTGCACCAGCAAACGCCACATCAGCCCAAACTCAGGCACAGATAACGGTGAGTGCACAGCTGTGTGTGTGTGTGTGTGTGTGTGTGTGTGTGTGTGTGTGTGTGTGTGTGTGCGTTGGCCCATTGCACATCTGAAGGTTGTTCCTGTCTGAATCTGTCTACTGACACCAGAAGAGCTGATAAGATATTTTAGGTATTTACTGTGTTTTTCCTCTTTGCCTCAATTAGTCCTCCCTCAGGGCAACACCCCCTCACGTACACACAGACACCCTCACAATAACACACGCACACACACACTAGCACACAAACACACACACACATTCCCAAACCCTCCTTATTATCCAGCTCTCTTTTGTGGACTAGATCCAACAACCGGCTGCAGAATTTATAAAAGGCTTGATCCCAGTTCCAACAGGTAGTGAAACCACACTGAGTGTGAGTTGGATTCATAAATTGCTTTGTGTGTGTTTGTTAATCGTTGTGTGTCATGATTATAAACTAAAAACAAACAAACACAGATCTGATCCCAGGAAGCAGACATTTTTCACAAAGGCCTTGTGTCGGAATGACTCAGTTTCACGTAATGATGTCACGTGATCTAAAAACACCATCAACTGATCATTTCATTATCTCATGTGCACAATGAGAAAAAGTATCAACTAGAATGAGACTCGGTGCAAATCCCTCCTATGAATCCACATTTAAATCCACTAGATCCAGAAATGTTTCGATCTATCCATTTGCACACACTCATAAATATCAATCCCCTAAACAGGCCTGATTATTAATAGATCCATCCAAGTGTTGTAAAATGCCCTTCTCACAACGTCGAGGTGGAAATACATCCTGGATCCAAACCAGATGTAATCCTAAAAGACAAACTAGCTAACAAACAGAACAGAGGTTATCCAAAGGGAAAGGGAAATCCCAATTTATTGAATGAATGTTAGCTTGTCTATTTCCATTAGAGTTTTCCCTTGGGGCTGACAGGAGAAACCCGGCTGAGTGAGTAGAGATGACTTCATCCCCCTGTTCTTTCTTTCAACAGGCATCAGGTGAGGAGAGGCGGATGAATGAAGGAGTGGAGAAGAGAAAAAAATGGACGCCGGCCTGAAGCAGAACACAAAGACAAGCACCTTTTGCCTCTAACATCTTCACCACCTGGCAGCAGGGGACTGAACCACTCCATGGAATATATACATCCTGATCTCTGTGGAGGTTTGATGGAGGAACTCTGAACCTGAACTCGACCTGACAGGACAAAGCTGAGAGCATCAATCTGTCTCACACATGGAGAGAGGGTTTTCCTCCCTTTGATTCCTCGACGGAGAGAAGACGAGATTAGAAACTGGAAGCCCGGAGCCACGCAGCAGAGGAGAGGTGGATTCTGGGATACCGGAGGACTTAATGTCTGCGTCTTGAGTATAAACCGCTCAGTGACTGGGATTATAAACTGGGTGGAATCCTTCTTCTAGAAACAGAGACTGGGATTAGATTTTTGTACTCAAAGATTTACAAAACACACACACACACACACGCATATACACACAATATATCCTCTTATTTTTATAACCTCTGATTTTCTATGGCTGTCTGTTTCTATTTAGTAATGTTATCACAGAATGGAGGGACAAAGATCCTCCTCACCTGTTACTGAGACTAATAAACTATTTATATGAAAACACAAATCGGAGTTTTGAGCGTTAAAAAAAAACATTTCATGAAACAGCTTTGTCATAAAAGGCTTGTGTGACTGACGGATTTAAGAATTAATTTCAAAAAATGGAAAGAAGATAAACTGAACTGCTGTGTGTGTGTGTGTGTGTGTGTGTTAAGTGTGTGTGTGTGAGAGAGAGATAGAGATAGAGAGATTATCTGCAGGATCATAATACCGAAGCTAAAACCCCTGTGAATTTCACACACGTATGAAACCGGACCAAAGGAAAGATCTGGAGTAACTGACGATCAAAGTGTCAGAGTCACTTTGGTTGTTTCAAACTCAGCGAGAGGAAATCTGACAAAAGGTTTAATTGGAAGGGGAAATGTTTTCAGAGGCGACCTCATCCCGTTGACGTGAACTGACTTCATATGAAAACACGACACGACACAGCTGCTCATTTAGTGTCAGCTCTCATTAGCTCTCTTGCTTTCATACAGAAAGAAACTTCTACGAGACCGAGTCAAATTCAATAAAAATAAATCTAAAATGATAAATAACTAAAAAACTAAATAACTCCGGTAATTCAACACTTAGCTTCAGTGCTTAACACAACAAAATCCTGTGTGTCAACAAGGTGCTTCGCTAAGTTTGCCGTGTTCCTCCCTTTCTTCTTCTTCTTCTTCTTCTCTTGGTTTATTGACCGCCACCAGATCCTCAGGATGTCGGTGGCTCTTGTCTAGCGCTCAAACATTCGCTGCTCGCCCCGGGGTCTGAATCCTTTCACCTGAAACTCAGCCACACTTTGATGTTGGAGTCCAGTCTGACTTGCTACCAGAGCCATGTAGGAACTGGTGCCTGATGTGCTTCTTTGCTTCTCACCTGGAAGTATCTGTCTGAACACTGAGAGAGAGAGGAGCTCCCTTTACCGCAGACTTTGAGCTTTTCAACTTTTCATAACTTTTATATTCACAGAAAAGTAAGCAACACAAAAACCCTCACGTCTCCTTTTAATTCGGATCCAGATTCGAATAAACAGGCAGATCCTTTGAGATTTCTTTTCACATTCTTCAACATGGCAACAGTTCGGTAATAAAGTGGTTTTATGGTTGAGGTTATGAAAAGCAGTGCCCTAATGATTGTTAATGACTCTATATAACCTGAAGCAGAGGATGATTTAGCAGTGGTTTACAAATAGACGTCTCAATAAAACGTCAACTGCATTTTTTTTATTTCACACAGAACCACGAGTCTCCTCAGTGAAGTCTCACAACTCTGTATCTACCAGACAAACACAAATAACAGATGCAAGGAACTTGGAGATTTGTTCTTGACCTTAAACCCATTGACCTTCATGCAGATCTTACTACTGTCTTTAATGTCTGGATGCATTCGCCAACATCAACTTGTCCGATTGTAAAATGTCTTTGTTTCATTCTGCAAAAGTAAAATGGGATTTACGTAAAAACAACAACACTGGTTTTGGGGGAAAGCGGCCAACCAGTAAACAGCTGAATAAAGAGAGGACTGTGTGTTTTCCTCTCTCGGTGGTGAAGACTTGATGATTTCTCTCGCTGTCGTTCCAAAACCTGAAGCCGCCGGAGCCACGAGTCGGTTCCATCCCCTGCTGGCGTCCCACAGACCTGCTGTTTAGACTGTTACGCTGCGGCCGCGGCCCTCAAGCGGCTCCGTGTGATTCAGACGTTAAACACTTACTGGGGACGAGCTCCGACAGGCGACTGGACGCGTAACAAACTGCGGACAAAACAAATGTTTGTTGGTTGTGGCGTGGAAAGGGGCCGACGGGGCAGACAGCCGGGTCTGAGGCTTGAGGTGGCTTTGCATAACTGGCGTGCTGCTCTTGGACGAGCTGGTGTAAACCATGTCGGGGGAGTCGGCCAACGCTGAAACCAGAGTGGGTCGGGTTTTTTTTTAAATTGCATAAATGTCATAATTGCGTGAGCTGCACAAAGACAACACTGTGTCCGGAGACTCTGGGTTTGGGTTCCATCTGTGAAATCTGCAGAAGA
The DNA here is from genome assembly GCA_038501795.1 of Pseudopleuronectes americanus. Taxonomy (NCBI): domain Eukaryota; kingdom Metazoa; phylum Chordata; class Actinopteri; order Pleuronectiformes; family Pleuronectidae; genus Pseudopleuronectes; species Pseudopleuronectes americanus. The sequence goes on from CM076721.1 coordinate 1,489,822, forward strand.
GAAAGAGGGAGAAAGATAGACGCTGCAGTTTCATCAGGATTCAGCAGAAATAACCAACATGTGCGTTTGTGAAAAGGAGGAAAAGAATCGTGAGGGAATGATGCAGCGAGAGGAGGGGGAACAAAGAGAGGAGACAGATGGGGATAAGACTGTGTAACAGGGACTGAAAGGTGAGAGGGAGGAAATGAAAACAGACAGGATGGTAGCGTGTGCGTGTGTGTGTATGTGCAGATGAGACACAATGAAAGTGTGTCTTCGTGTGTGGGAGTGGATAAAAAGTGTGTGTGTGTGTGTGTGTGTGTGAAACCGAGCCTCCATCTTTCTCTAAAGCCCAGCTAAGCAGATTAACAACATGCTTGCTAAAAAGCTGAACGCTCCACAGGTCAAACACAACCTGATGGAAGCCGGTGGAAAGTCTGATGACAGATCTCAGATCAGATTACTAAACCTCATGGATTCCTGCACTCCGGCGATTGAGAAGCTGAAGGTTTACCCTGATTCCGGGTCAGTGGTTTTCACTGGTTCAAACTCCTCCAGGTCCTGTTGTTGCTGATTCGGTGTCAGGATCCTTTTTCGTGCATTTTCACACCTATTGTGTCGGAGTCCCCTGTCGCTGTGGGTCTGTCCGACACACACCAGAACGACAGCCGCTCTACACAACAAAGACACTATTACCTTTACCCTCATTCTGGAACTTCGCACTTTTTATTTGAGTCCGGATGAAAAGTAACAGGTGTGAAAGGTGCTAAGAGAAAGAAGATTGAATCTGACCAAAAGAGGTTGAAGTGGTTTGAGTTGAGAAAGAATCAAATAATAGAAGAAGAAAAAAGAAGTGGAAGGTCGACTAGTTTCTTTGGAAAGATTGTTTTCAGTGTTTGATCAACTGCATAAAATAAAATTTTATTATCTCACGATGTATGTTCCAATGTTTAGTGTTGGTGGTAACTTGGGTTTTAATCAATTATTTGATGTAATAAAAAGAGCTGAAACATCATGATTGACAGCTGAGACTAGGACACAGTTGCGTTGTCCTGACCCTCGACTTAGGCCTTTTGTTGCTTTGTCGACTAGAGTCTGTTGACGCTACTAGCTAACTGTGGGCTAACGTTATGCGCAGCCAGAGACACGTAGAGAGTTAAATTGAATGGCTACTAGACACGTAAGTTGATTTTTTAGGCACAGAAATCTGCTTTGTGTTTCAATAGGAGGCCCCAGGTTTACAAAACCCCAGCTGAGACACACACTGGTTGTGTATCAGTGGGACGTTGGTACCATTGATCACTTCAGTGCATCCTCTGATGACAAATGACCAGTGCAAGATGGCAGCTCCCTTATCTGGGACATTTTGGCTTCAGGAAGTGGAAGAGGAAGTGCAGACCCGTCATCCATCTTTATCTATATCATTCATATATTCATCATAATGTTCATTATGTTTATGGATCTGTTTGTGAAAAACTGGCTTCACTGAGGAGATGTTTTTCCAGAACCCTGTGGAGTTGTGTGTCTGGTCCCTTCAGAAGCCGGGTGGCCCTGAAACAAGAGGATCTGCGGAGGAGGAGAACTTGGACAAAGACGTGATGTAACTGTGGCAGTCGGAGAGAAATTGTCTTTTGGCAAAGGACAACAGGACAGACCAGAGTCCAGCACATTTAATTAAAGGTTATTTCTGTCTTCTGATTTCCTCCCTTCTTTTCTCAATGTGTCACATGGCTGCAGACCTCCAGCTCCTCGTGGGACGCCCCTGCAGCGGGGACGCAGACCGTGGAGGTTTGGCTTCGCAGCCGGGGGATTTACTGCTGTGTGGTCAAGGCTGATGTTTTGCTGCTGGGTCCAGTGATGCAGATTCTTCCTGTCCCGAGAAAGAAAAGAAAGGAGGAGAGAACGAGGAAAATACGAGGTAGAAGAAGCATCTGTGTAATAAACTGTTTTCCCATGATGCTAATTTTCAGCTGGCGTCCACATGTTTGTAATAAATTATCATCGCTCTCTCTGTTTTGTGTTGTTGTCTTGTCACCCTCCAGGTTTAAACTCTCATTCTGCGGAACAAATCCATTTGTGCTTGTTAGTCAGAACCAGTTCCTCTTCCTGTGTGTCTCCTGCTTCCTGTTCTGCTCCTTCAGGGCCATCGGCTGCCATCAGAACCCGGTTCCCATCAGGACATCTCTGAGTCATCCAGTAAATGTGTTTTTTCACCCTGCAGCTCAGGTGGAACATCCATTCATTATCCATTAATTGTCGGGTTCGGTGTTTTAATCCCGAGCTCAACAGTAGATGTGCCTCAGTGGGAAGCCCGGTGATCTGCATGGTTGTGTTAGTAACTAAGTGTGAAGCATTTTGTTCCAGTGAGACTTGAAAACACAACACAAACGCCCAGTTAGCAGATTACTGATCCCAGGTCCCGGAAGAAAAACAGCCGCAGCAAATTGATGTTTAATTATAGTGGGCGATGGAGTTGAATGAAATTATGGGAAAAAGTAAAACCGGCAGAATAAAGACTTAGAATCTACTAGAAGTTCCTTAAAAGGTTTTACTGTTATGTTGCTTCACATGTTTACTGTTGTGAGATTAACTCTCAAACAAAAGCCATTTTCTAGACGTGAGTTGACCCAGCATCAAATCCTCCACATTATTCAGGTGAGAGGTGGAGAAGACAGGAAGTGACGTGTTGACTCTGCTGCAGAGATCATGTGATCATGTTTACATCACCGCAAACTCTCTGCCTTAAAGAGACAGGAGCTAGAACCAAGTTTTTCAGACAGAGGCTGAATAGAGGAGCTGCAGCAATGGATTCTGGGGGTTATTTACACTTTTCAGGTAAAAGTTATTTTTGTTAAAATAATGTGATTTGGACTTCTAGAAGCCGTCAGACTTCCTTCAGGTCTCCATGACGGCGACTCCATCCAGATCAACAATTTCCCCCCAAACAACCAATTCACCTCACAACTCCAGCTCCTCAGTTCTCTGCTTGACTTCAGCTCAGCTCTTTAAAGTCATAAGCCTCTTCCACTCGCACACAAACACTACCACAACAAAAAAAAAGCTGTCCTGCTGTCAGCCACTCCAAATCACTCAACAAAATAGAACCCCACCCTCCTCCTCGTCGTCTCCATCCCCTGCAGCTCCGTCATTGTCTTTGGCTGGGCCGAGCTGAAGGCCTCGCCGCTGCTGCAAAAGGGAGAAGCTCGGGGGGGGCGTTAAGTGCTTTTTGATGTACTCACGGGAGGAGGGAGTTGGATTGTTGAAGGACTAAGGTGTGTGTGGCGTTTCCCCGGCTCTTAAAACCAAACGCCGTCTGAGCTACGGCCGGAGAAACGTCTTCGGCCTCCGTCCAGAGCCGACCAGCCGAGACTCTCCTCTAACCGATGTGTGTGTAGCTGACGTGCGTGGAGATTAAACCCGGAGTCACATGGAGCTGTGAGCAAAGTCTGTCCATCCCGGTTATTTTTATGTGACTCGTGTTCTCTCATACTTTAATCCGCCCCCCCGGCCGCTGTGTTCTCATTTACCACTGAGCCATTAAGAGCCATTGTGATGACAGTGGATTAATATCACTGTACATGCGAGACCTGCAGCTCTCTTCAAGCCTTTTGTGTGCAGCACTTACATGAATATTTAAGTACTACACAATACTGTGTACATCATAGTATATTTAACATGCTATTTACCTAAATGAGTGATATTTTGTGTCTTCTTGCACTTTTATGTCATAATGAACATGTTAGTTATTCATCTAGTTTCTTTTTTTTTCGTTTATTACTATTTATTTACTTATAACTAAAACACAAAACTTTGCCAATTTGTTTTGCTACATGTTTTGCCTTTGCATCCTGACTCCTAATGATGGTGTTGACAATTAAATTACACGGAAATCTGAGTTCAAATGAACTGATCCGTCCAAAATAAACATTCACTGCTGAAACAAGAGCAGGGGTGTTGCAAATCGCATAGTGGCCTTGGGGCCCCAAGCTGAGGGGGCCCCAAGAACAGCTGATTACATTAGTTCATGGCAGCAACTAGTTTGCGCCTACCCCCTTAAATTGAGAGTGTATGATGGTGATTGAGTTTGGGTCTTAAAATGAGCTACTTTACTTTTGTTTATGTGGATGCACAATCTGAACTTTGTCCATAAAATAATTGTTTGAAGAGGAAAATGTTGTGGAACTTCGGAAAAAGTCAGGAGCTAAAGTCTTTAACAGCCGTCAGCAGAGCTTTGGAGTAAGAGCCTGGTTGAGAAGCACAGAGAAGAACCCTCCTGATTGTGTAAAGAGCATTCAGAGCTTTTCATTGGCTCTCTTGTGCGTCTTGTGTTGAGGTGCCACCGTCGTCGGGCTCTTTCTTCACTCGTGTATTGAGCTCATTTGAATTATAGGCCTCTTTGAGTAGAACTCATGTCAGCGCTGAGAAAAGAGGGAGAGGCATCAAGGGGGGCTGCAGGAGGGGGAGCGGGGGGGAGGAGCGGGGGGGCTTATGAGGAGGTGAATGAGGAAGAAAGAATCCACAGCGTCCACTGGGCAGATAGTAAATCTGCTTTTATTATTGAATGAGCTTTGGGAGGCACATGCTTCAGGGACTTCTGGACCAGGGGCAGAGATTCAAACCATCCGGCGCTCTGACAGTTTGATGATTTGCCAAAACACTAACAAGGCAAGTTAATCATTTTTCCTTCTTTGTCCAACTTTCACCGTAAATCTCACCGGACGGCGAGGAAGGCAACGAGAGTCGATTCAGAAAGACACACGTCGGTATTTCAAACACTTTTAAAAGCCGGAGAAGAGGAAGAGCAACGCGCTCCTCGCTGCAGCGCTCGTGTTGATTTGACCCTGGAAGACACACAACCAACATAAAAGAAATAAACGACCATCACATGACAAAGCCGGTAAATGTGCTTCATTCAAGGCGGCATAAAGGGAGGTCTGGCTTCAGGGAGGAAGCCACGCAGTGACCCGACCAGCTCCACAATGACTTCCCTCTTTATCACCAGCAACATTACGTAAACCTTCCCATCTGAAGACACAATGCACAGGAGCTTCTCATTAAAGTTAGAGGAAAGTTTGTCTCTTTCAGTTTTAAAATGTTTCTGATTGACTCCTGCATTTCAGAATAAAGCTCCAAAAATCGGTAGAGTCAGTTGCTCTACCGACAGTTTTTGTGGAACTTCTCCTGCTGCTCGTGAAATGTCAGAGTGAGACCTCGTGGGAATAAAACAGAAACGAGTTGAGGCAAAACTGGAAGACTGCAAATGTCTCAGGATGAAAAAGAGGTTTCATACAAGTAAAAGATGCAGACGAAGAAGTGGACTTGGACCGAAACTGACTTCGAGAGCTTTTGGCAAGAAGGTCTGAAGGTCTGAAGGTCTGAAGGTTAGAGGTCACATGCATGACCTCTAACTGTTGCTGTGCATGCGGCTGACCCAGACAATCTCCCTCTTGGTTCCTCTAACGTGAAAAACAAACTCCTAAAATGTCCAGACGCAGTTATACAGACAATTTTCAAGAGTTCGCACCAGAAAAGAGCTTGAGTGGTTTGTGTCAACTTTGTGAACACAGTCAATAAAGCTGCTCAACATCATCGGTCGGATCTCAAAACTCCACAGACGCTGGTTCCAGATATTTGGGCTTCATGGAGAAAGTGGAGCTGCGTCGTCCATCTTTAAATTCTCTTTCCTTCAGGTCCCTTAGTCTTGTCAGGAGCTGAACATAACGAGCTGCAAATTGATGAGGAGAAACATGGCAGACAGAAAACGAGAAGCACCAGCAGGAGACATGTGAGTTCTGTGGAGCCGCCGGCCCCTGCATCAATCAGCCGAACCTCTTTCCCCCTCGGTGAAGAAAGGGGCAGCTGCTCTCCGGCCTCCACAGGAGCGAGACAGTTAATAAGACGGAGACGAAATGATCCGAGGTGATTCACAGATCTTTCCCCTGCATCCACATCGCGTCCTTTTTGCTGGTGACCTTTGACTCACGACCTCCTGACCTCAGCTTTGTCCGGCCGTCAGGTGCCAGCTTGCCTTCCACGGGGATCCAGATTCCTTCAAGATGCTCTCACCCGAGGGGGTTTGGCTCTCTGCAGGACAAAGAGAGAGAAATCACCAATCACACACCCTTGTTCATATCCTGTGAATGGTGGACACACACACACACACACACGTTTTTCTACTTGTGCATGTTTTTTATTATTTACCCTTCAATCTAATTTCACGTTTCATTCCTGGCAGGAGCGTTTCAGACGTGCTTCAGACTAAGACATCAAATAATTTGAAGGAGGACTATGAAGCCGTTCAGCCTCCCTCTCCTCAAACCTCCTCTTTGATTTGTAACATCTTGTCGGCCGCTCCTCACAGAGATCAAAGTGGAACCTCTTCCACGCGGAGATATCGCTCTACACTGATGTTCTGCAGGTCCCGTCACAAATCATATTTGCCCACTGGCTTTGCTACGGCTGTCCTCCTCAGCAGGAACTCATATCGCTCTCCCCTCCTGCTCTTCATCCCTCCTGCTCTTCATCCCTCCTGCTCTTCATCCTTCTCTCATTGTGACACATAATAACAGCATCAAAACTCAAATCCAGGGATCGAGGCCAGGAATCAGCCCCGACTTCAAAAACAAGAGGTTTCCATCTTGGCACCGGTGGATTTCTGTTTTGTTTTCATGTTGGCACAGTCCCAGTGCTCTCTCTCTCTCTCTCTCTCTCTCTCTCTCTCTCTCTCTCTCTCTCTCTCTCTCTCTCTCTCTCTCTCTCTCTCTCTCTCTCTCTGTCTCTCTCTCTCTCTCTCTCTCTCTCTCTCTCTCTCTCTCTCTCTCTCTCTCTCTCTCTGGGATCAAACGTCGGGGAAGCGAAGCCTCGGGAGTCTTAAGAGCAGGAGACAGTTATAAAGTGTGTTCATGGCTGCAGGGGGTGAAGCCAGGGCCGGGATGTTTACAGCCAATGAGACAACCTGATTCAGGCCCATGTGACTATTCATAAATAAACAAAACAAAACTCATGAGAGCAAATACATTTATACTGTAAGAAAAATGATTCTTAAATGATCTTAAATGATCTTTCCTGTCTCGGTTACGTTCACCTGTGTCTAGTGAACTTTGTGTCTCTTGTGGTTTTCAGCCTGTGTGGTTCGGTACCTCTTCCTGACTTGACTGTAAAGATTCACTTATACAACAACGTGCTGCCCTCGACCCGGAGGTAACATCAGCCGGAGTTCATGAAGTTTTTCCTACAGACAGTTCTCCATCTTCACCTCTCCATCATCTTCTGTTTCATCTCTCATCCTCATATCTTCTTCTCCTCCCTCCAAAAATATATCTCCCCTTTAATTCCCCTCTCATCTCATCTCCGCTCCACTCTCTAGCATCTGTTACTGTTTTATGGCTGCCCTGACAATTTGAATTTATTGAGGCCATAATTTCTCTTTGTACATTAGAGGAAAAATAAATTCTACCTCGTAGCTCTTGTAAGTTGATTTAGGCTCGAGAACCTAAAGTTCAACTGCTCATAGAAAGTGTGTTTGATGCTGTTTTTCCATTCTGATGTTCTCCTGAAATTATGAAGTCGTGAACAAGGCCCGAGGTCAATGTTGCTGTAAACAAAACAAATTCTTCAGAAGAATTTATACGTCATGATCTTCCCGAGATTTTTAAAACTCTAGAAAATGCCCTGACATTTTCAATCCCTATTTCCTCAATTTAAATTTAGTAAAGCAGTTACTATATGAAAACTAAAAGTAAACTCTTTTGCAATCACTCACAGATTTCACTCTTCCCTTTCAATTTGTAAAAATATATATTTTTAAATGCCTTATCTCGCGATATTAAGTTACTTTAATCATTCCAGTATTTTCTGTAAACCTGCTGAAAAAGAAAATGACCTGATTTCCGACTAAAAACATTTTGAATTTGTCTCTTCGGGGGAAAAAAATATGGAAATCAAGGTTTCGTCCATTTTTCTCATTTTCACACTTGGTCGAACAAAAGGAATTATGGGTATCACTTTGCTTAAACCATGTCAAACAACAATTCAACCAGACAAGAGCCTGTGTTGTCACATCAACACACAATCGGCCGCTCTGACAACCTCCTGCTCTTTTCTCTCCTTCAGACGTCTGCTCTTTTTCCAGAAGATTGAAACAGGAACAATACAAGTGGAGTTTGTGATCTCGTCTTCACCTGTTGACAAAACAGCTCAGAGAAAGTAACATCCTGCCAAGACTTGTGGTTTCCACCCCCTCCCCCCCCCCTCATCCCTCGCTAATGGAGCCGCACTCGATTCACTTTGAGGCTTAAGTGAACTTGTCAAAGTCAGACACGTTTTTTCCCGAAGATAAAAAAGGAGCCTTGGTGGTCTGAGAGGTGACGGGGTGGGGGAGGAATGAAAGAAAGGGAAGAGGAGACAGAGACTTTTCTTTATTCTCCCTGGTGCTTGTTGCATTGAAGCTGCTTTCAGATCTGCACTGAACCACAGGGGCTGCATTTAAGAATCTAAATATCAGATTCAGCTGCTGCAGCTCCGGTGACGACTCCAGAGAATATCAGAGTGAACCAGTGAGTGACAACAATCCCAACACGAGACTGATGGTGAAAGGGAAAAAACAAACAAACTAGAAAAATACAAATATCTCCAAAAAGAGGAGTCGTTCATGCAGGAGACACAGAAGAGGATTTAGAAAAATTAGGATTATCGAAAATATCCAGAGCCAGTTGTCCAGAGTTCATGTGTGAACACGGATCTCGTTTCTCTGCCTTTGACCTGTTTTTCTCTTTTCTTTGTCCTGATCGATCTCTCATCTGAGTGAGGTCTTCCCCTGTCAGCCAAGACCTGAGGCCAGAGGCTGCACTCAGGTGGGCCGCTGCCCGGCCTGGTCCAGCTGTGGCCTGAGGGTGGGGGGGGGGTGGGGCCTGAGGAAGCACCACACGGCCCCGAGCTCCACTCAGACCTTTGGTGTGAACAAGTTGCTTTGTTACTCGGAGCTGATGGGACGGAGAGATAGAGACTTCCTGGGAAATGGACGGTTTGGAGCATGGGAGCGGTTCACATCAGGAACACACACAAACACACACACACACACACACACACACACACACACACACACACACACACACACACACCCAGGTTTACAAATTACAGAGGGTGAGAGTCGTTGACCCTCAGATAACAGAGATGGCTGCAGTGACTCAGGGTCAAAACATCATCACATCACTCAGGCCTCAGAAAACTGTCAACAACCACAAATAAACAGGCATTATACTATACTTATTTCAAGTTCCTAATATTTGGTTTGTGTTCTTATTTACATACGTCATAATAAAGTTTATATTTAAATATATTAAAATTGTAATAATGGTATGGTAAGATAGATAGATAGATAGATAGATAGATAGATAGATAGATAGATAGATAGATAGATAGATAGATAGATAGATAGATAGATAGATAGATAGATAGATAGATAGATAGATAGATAGATAGATAGATAGATAGATAGATAGATAGATAGATAGATAGATAGATAGATAGATAGATATAGATAGATAGATAGATAGATAGATAGATAGATAGATGTTATATGTTACCACACTGTGTGAACATATAGCAGAGTGACTCCTCTGCGGCTCTGTGGAAATGAATGGTCGTGAATCAGGGCGGCGCTGAAACCAAACATCATTTCATAGCTTTTTAAAACGGGTCCATAACTAACCAGCATTGGGAGAACTTGTGAAAACAGCTTGAGAAAACACATCAGTGTTCATTAGTGCAGGTACAGCGTTTTTCCCAGGACCAGGACGGAGCCGTGCAAACTGGCCCGGGATCAGTTTGGCCCGGGTACGAGTCTTGGGAAAAGCCCAGTCCGCAAGTTTCTGAGTGGGTGGCCTCGTCCAGAACCGCATCTGGTTTCATAAACCATGGCTCTCCCGTGTGCAGGAACATGCAGTGACAGGCTACACGCATGTGCACAGAACACACAGTCCACTCAGTGTGCTCCACTTATTGAGAGGGTTTATCAGTTAATATGAAAATGTTTCCCCTGTGGAAACCACCAATGGGGCCGACCACATGAATTCTCCTTAAACCCGGGAGCGCGACGGGCGAAGGCTTTGAACCGGCGACCACGAGACGTCACAGCGCCGCTCGGGGGCTTCAGGGCCGAGATGGAGAGAGGGATAAGGTTTGGTGGAGAGATCGAGGGAGAGAAACAGGAAGGAGGGGAAATACTTGGTGCTGAACACAAAGAGGATTTTTCATCAAGCTGTCACAAAGCTGCCTTTTCACATGAACAACTTGTATTTCAAAATCTCTAATGAAAAGAGAAGTTGTTCAATTTGAATATGACCGAAAACACAGAAGAAGGTTGAACACTGTGGATCACGATCACTTGTTTTTAAATTACTTCATTACTCTACTCTACTATACTCTACTTTTAATTATACTTCACAGCTGTAATCAATCGTCACTTTACTGAACGAGCCTGGACGTGAGACTTGATCCCTGCACGTGGTCACACCTGGTTCACACCTGGTTCATAGAGATGATCAACATGTCAGCTCCTACAAGTGAAGCCCAATCATCTCGATCGCCCCCTGGTGGCCGGGTGCAGTATAGGACATTATCCCCACCCCATCAATGTAAGAAGATATATTGCCTGGACCAAACTAAAAAGTACAAAATTAAAGCTTCTGTTATTTCCGTTAGTTCTCATCACACTGATGAATGTTCTTGTTTCCATGTTTCTGGTAAGTTTGGTTTTAATTCGAAAAACAGCGTGATTGGGAGCTAACACCATTGGTCGTGATGGTTCCCAGTACCTGGACACCACTGACATGCCTCATGTCTGTTATGTTGCTCTGTTTTACCTGATTGGATTAAATGCTGAACACGACAATGTTGGATGCAAACAACTTTTAAATAGTTTCAATCTGTTCTTCTTCATCATTCTTCTTTTTTTGCTGCAGAGTAACTTGCTTTAGGTCAAAAATCTCAGAGTCCAACTAGCGGAGAGACCCTCTCATTTAAAGCTGCAGATAAACATCAGTTACAAAAACACACACACACACACACACACACACCACACCAGCCGGGGCTTGGGAAGAAGAGAATTAGAAGAAAAACCATAAAGACATTTACGAGCAGCCCCATGGCAGCCATCAGCCAAACAGGGCCGCCGCCGCAGAACCGCAGGGGCAGAGAAACCCTCCGTCTGTTGACTCCACAGATTAGTGACTTAATAGAACCAAACAAAGGCCGCCTTTCTCCCCGCTGCACTCAGGGAATATGCTGAAGAGGGAGCGCAGGAGAAAAACCACAGCAGAGTTACACAATCTATTTTCTTTTGCTCCCAGTGTCAGTGAAGTGGCTCCGCTGCAGTTTGCTCGGCTTTGGGGCGGTGAACATGAGGGAGAGCAGCAGAGTGAACGGACTTGAACATCAGATCTCCACACAAGATATTTGACTATTTCATAACGTACAGTAGAGAAGCCGTGAAATCACATGACACGTCCAGGTACTGAAGTTTTAAAACAACACGTGTTTCAGTGGAAACCTGGACATCCGACGAGGGCAGGATCAGCTCTGAGGCCAAGAGTTTCATTTAGTGGCTTTAAAAACCAAAAGGACAAAGAAATGTGATTATTTATTTTCTTCAATCAAATAAGTCTTTTTTCCCCATTCTATACACTAAGCTTCTATATAAACGTATCAGTCATGTGTGTCATGTTTGTGCTAAAAGGCACGTCAGCTGCTGTTAATGCAGCAACTCTCAAAACTCTCTTTTTCTCTTGAGTAATTTCAAGTTTGTAGAAATCATTGAACTTCTGACTTTATGAAAGTAAAGTGTCCAGTAGCCTGTAATCTGCATGAGCTGTTCAGTCTCATCTTCTTGTAGTTTTTATATAATCCTGCTAACAAAGAACAAACTGGAAAGACTCTTCTGAGAGGACAAATCTCTTAGTCACTATCTCACATGTCAATGCAGTGATTCTTGTGTTGGGGTTCATCATATTCTAATTTGTCGTGCCAGAGCTTCATAATGAACCAAACAACATTTCGACCCTTCTCGTAAAAACTTAGCCCATCTCTTGGTTTTGCTTCCACGCTGCTTGTGTAGCTGTGTGCAGCTCACGCTATCGTCCATTTAGTTTTTACCGTCCACGCAGACAGTCAGACCTCATGGTTATTGCTGCCGTTGTGTTCATTCTCACTAACTGTTCATCTTTCCAGCTTCACATTTTTCATGTGTGTTGTTTAGGGCCAAAGGAATTGAGTGTAGACTTTGGTTCGATGGGACACAATAAATTAATATCCCTCCTTTGGATCAATAAAGTGGTCTGAATCTTAATGTGAAATCTGTGAGAAACTCTGCCGAATAAAGTTAATAATAGTTATTTATTCAGATATGCACCAACATCTTATGGCTTCTCCCTTGGACCACACCACATCCTTCCACGGTGGAGATCCGACCAGTAGTTTTAGTGTAATCCTGTTCACACACAGAAAGACACAGTGAAACAGTGTCTCCTTGACAGAGCTCATTAAAGTGTCTGCACACGATTTCTAACCAACTTAGTTTTCAGTCTCCTCTTGCACCATGGCTAACCGGCTCTATGGGACTAGCTGCACACAGACACACACTGAGAGACCGTTCAGTAACTCAGAGGCAAAGTCTGTAACCAAAACAGCCGCATCATCTCCACACAACAGAGGTGAGTGTGGAGTGACACGCTGGACATCGTTTCACTTCTGCTCGCTCTCGCTCGTCGTCGCTGACACTCGCTCTGCCCCCCCGAGCGACAGCAGCAGCTGTGTGTTTCTGGAAGATGAAGCTGAGATGTGCATCCTCATCTGGCTGACATCATTCATCTGGACACGCACACACCAGTAGCAGGACACTGACTGGTTATGTGCAAGAGGTTATGCAATCGTTTCTGTTTTTTCTCTGATTCCTCGTGTCTGCTACCTTTGCCAAGGAGGTTATGTTTTCACCCCGTCCGCTTGTTCCCTGTTTTGTTTGATTCTTGTCAGAAGGATTACGGAAAAACTACAAAACAAATTTCCAGTGATACTCGGTGGAAGGATGAGACGTGAGCCAAGAAAGAACTCGTTACATCTTTCTGGAGCGAGGGGAAGATCCTGGGAATTATCTTTTTCATTCTTTTCAACACTGCGAGAAGCGTCTTTTGGGATTCTCATAGATTTCTATTCACAGATATCTTTGAGTGTGTCCAATCTGCTGCAGCTTGATTGAATTAAATCAGACTATTTGGCCCAAACAGTTCAAGTTTGTGGCATGAAACCACGTCCCCGAGGCCGGGGGGGGCGGATGGCAGATCAGAGAGCCTGTTTGCAGTCACATGATTCAGTCAAAACAACGAGTTCAGACAAAGTGTGGAAGAGTGGGAGGGTTCACTTGGTGTCAGTAGAACATGACGACAGTACCAGACTAAACAAGAGAAGTGTCGGGGTTGTGAGAACTGTGGGTTCTCTGGTGACATCCTGGTTCTTCTGCATTTGTGTTCTCCACCAGAACTCCATACTACTGTTTTGTAGATTTTTAACATCTTAACCCGCCTTTAACACCTTGACTACATGTGTTCTTCTGCATACGTCCAACCCGTGCTGCTGCTTTAGGTGCCCCCCCGGTTACCTCCACGCTCAGCATGCTCCTCAGCCACAATCTCCCTGGACTCCCTGGGTAACAGTTCTCATTCGGTTGCGTATACAACCTACAGCTTTAGCCCCACTGTCACTTTAAAATTAAAAAACACTTCCATGATAAGTGTATCCACGTCTCCCAACCAATCAGAGTAGAGAAATATCCATTAGCCACGGTATATTGTGACCGCGGTGTGATGTCGTCCTGATGTGGGGATTTGTGGCTCCTTCTGCCAAAACATCAGATTTTTCCTCACAATTGTGTGTTTGTCTGAGCTGCAGCGGCAACAATGTGGGTCAGTCACGGCGTGTCCCTCTGTGTCTGTGTTATGGCTCGTGGTTAAGAAGCTGCCGTACTGGGGTCGGACAGCCGGGCTGATATATGGAGCTCTGGTCCCATAACTCATAACTCGAACACACTAATTATAACCACAGAGCAACAACGCTTTGAACCCTGTGCCTTATGACTGTGTGTGTGTGTGTGTTCGTGTGTGTAAATGAGACAGTGAAAGCACAGAGAAAGTCCCTATGAACTGTATTTAAAAATCGATGAATGGCTATTTCTATAGAATTCTATGAGAAAATTACACTATTACTCTCAATCCCTGGTTTCAAGTCTTTTTCAATACAGCATTTTATTATTTATGGTCCATTTAGAGTCAAAAAGTGTGAATGACAGCTTTTACCGTCCAATGGCTGCAGGTATAGAGTCCTCTCCCTCTCCGTTAGGCTCCACCCCTGGCTCCTCCAAATATGGTTACTTCTGGTTTCAATTAGCGTTTGACAGAATGCAGAACTAGAGCGGCAAAATGATGGTCCTTATGGGGACAAATAACTAGTCCCCATGATGTAAATAATTCAATTTTATGGTGAAGACATGTTTTAAAAGTTAGCATAAGATTAGGTTAATATTCTGGTTAGTGTTAGATAACTAGTAACTGTGGTTAGGGTCAGAGTAGGTATCCAGACAATCAATGTAAGTCATTGTAATGTCCTCTGAAGAGAATCAACTGTGTCTGTGTGTGTGTGTGTGTGTGTGTGTGTGTGTGTGTGTGTGTGTGTGTGTGTGTGTGTGTGTGTGTGTGTGTGTGTGTGTGTGTGATTGAGCGAACACTGACACCCCTGCCCCACCTCCTGCTGATCTGACTTGACCTCAGACCCTCCATCTCCAAAGCTGCATGGAGAGATTAAAAAGCAGCGACTGACCGAAGCTTCAGATGATGTTTCAAATCTCTGAAATCCTTCATCAGTTATTATATTTAACCTATTGACACACACACACACACACACACACACACACACACACACACACACACACACACACACACACACACACACATTACATATCTGAGTCTGGTACTGGAGGTCAGAGCATCTTAACTGGGATAAGATATTCACATTAGTGTCTATAGGTTCAGCCTCCTCTGGTTTTCTCGATTCCACACAGACAAACACAGCTGGGATGCTGCCTTGCAGGTCGTCGTGGAGACGGCGGGGAATGAGAGAGAGATGGCGGTGAAGCAGAGAGAGAGAGCGGGCTTCTCTTTCATCAGGTCACACTCGCTGACATCCATTCACCGTGTCCGCGTCGTAAAGACCCCGACGTTACACGGAAGTCTTGATCTTTCCACTTTGCTTTTCTTTGTCTGTCAAACCGTCCTGTCACTTCAATGGACTGTGTCTCTTTGCTCTGCTGCTCAACAAATATGAGAGAAATTGTGTATATTAAATTATATTCCTCCACACTGCTGCTGCTTCGCTGTCTTTTAAACTCAACAGATTATTACTGGTTGAATGAATTTATGGGTGTTGTGAAAACCTTTCTTCGGCTAAAGGGACATTTTCCTAACATTTTATAATAAATGTTTCAGTCGCTGTGATGAACAAAACATGTCATGACACCTGACTGATGCAGAGGAGCATGGCTCTCGCCCCACCACCCTTTCAGTGACCTTTGAACCCTCGGCCATACACCCAGGGGTCAATGTCCCATCACAGCCCTGAGAAGATGTGAGTCTGACTGCTGCATGGAGGAAAGTGGGTCCTGGGATATGTCTTTATATTTGTTGTTATGTCAACAACTTATTATCAATTATTATAAATGTTTCCAAATTAAATCAAGTACATTAAACTGATGTGTCTGTTGTTTATAAGCTCACTAACGCCCCCCTCTGTCTCTAAAGTGCATAAGCAAGGGTCATTCAAAAATAATCTCTCTGCTAGAGCACGTTTTGTCTTTATAGAAATAAACTTCTCATCCTGCGAGTCACTACGATCAGGTGATTATTTTACAGGATCTGAAATAAGTTCAATCTGAAATTATTTAATTCTTATTTGTGCTTTAAAATATTTGAATCATCTGCATTTCAAGTGAAGATGATTAATTTCTCTGTAACTTTCCAACTTATTATTATTAATAATGATAAGAACAACAAGAAGAATATTTTTATTCAAATAACACTTTTCAAAAACAAAGTTGCCTCACAAATAAAAAACAGATGAACAAAACTATTTAAAAAATGCGAAAAAAATAAATAAAACAAATGCTTATTTCATGATTTCTTATTTCTACACTGAAACGCTTAAAGTCACAAATCGAAAAAGACTTTGTTGTTTATATGTATTATCATAATATTGTCATATGTAAGGTAATTTACTTCAAATATAAAGTAGAATAACATGGAAACCCTAAGTTATACAAGTAGTACTGTGGTAAAAGTACTATGAATACTATAAATACTACTATTACTATGAAAGCAATACGTAATAGCGATAGCGATTTATTTTGGTGATTCCTGCTTCCGCTCTCACACCGGAAGTGACGCCCAAATGGCGTCCCCCTCTGCCCGGCTCGCTACACGCTGGTTAACAGCAGCTGTTTCTTCTGGGAACCGCAGCGCTCGTTTCCTCGTCGTCTCCCCCGGACATGCGGGGCTCTGCTCGGGGACGCTTCCGCCGGTTCTCCGGGGAGCGGCGGCGCTCAGCCCCGGCTCCTGGAGACCCGGACCCGGGGTGACATTGAGGGGAGAGACAGGTGAGATGCTAACTGTTAGCATCACACACCGCCCGGTGCTAGCATCACAGACAAAGTTAGTGACGCTGAGATCTGAGACACTTTGTCCACTTTGTCCAGACGTGACGTGGACAGAGTGGACAGTTTGGAGGACACGCCCCGTGGAGACAAAGCTCGCGTGGGTCTGATGTAACTGATGTGAGATCAGCTGATGTTACATCATCTGGAGGCTGCGATTCAAAAACTGTCTCTATCTCTTTATTTACGTCACAGTAATGGAAAAAACGTCACCAGGTCAAGGAAAGGAAGGAAGGATAAACTGTTAGGAGTTAGGAGAGGAGAACCAGGGTGCAGAGAAAACTTTATTTAAAAGACCAACTTTATTGATCACAGAAAAAACACGTTGTTCTCTGACAGTTAAAGTCACGTGTCATGTCCACAACAGACATGACACGTCCTGAGAAAATATGTTTTCAGCTTTTAAATAAAAGATTTAAAACAAACTACTGGTGAAATAATATAATCACGTGAGGGATGAATATGGAGAGAACCTTATAGAAGGGGGGGAATATTATTGTATCCATTCCACAATCGTGAGTTTGAATTACTTTGATATTTGTATTAAGTTGTTATAAAGATGTTTTTAACTATAAGTTCCACCATCTTGTTGTTGACTGGTCAGACGTGAGAGAGAAACCGACTCAGGAGCTCAGACGATCACTTGAGGATTCACATCAGTTCATTATCGTGTCATGAGAATAACGAACAATAAAACAGTCGTTCTGTTAATTTAATATTTATGTGGATCTGTTCAGATGCAACTACGACTTTTCACCCTGTGTTGCATAAAGAATGGTCTGAAGTTTCTTATGCTAAAGGAAACAAGTTAGGAAGCAATGGAAGACCTGCACTCACTCCTGAGCCTCAGATTCATGATGTAATAAGTTTGATCCTAAATGATGATTTCATATTTCATGTATATCATCAGCATCAGTACTTTGAATGTTAAAGCTCCTCTTTACATCCTTGTCTCTCTGCAGCGGAGAGATTCCCTCATGTCTCCAGCTGCCGGTCGCTCCACACCAGCAGCCGGCTGGGAAACAAGCAGGACTTCTACGAGGTGTTGGGTGTTTCCAAAGCCGCCACACAGAAGGACATCAAAAAGTCTTATTACCAGGTCAGAGAAGCACGTTTAACATCTACACAGTCAACTAGTTTCTCATTTTTCACTTTAGAGATGGGATGTGGCTGAAAACGTAGTTTGTTGAGATGTTATAGAGCCACAGCATCGTGAGGGAGACTTTTAAAGAAGCTGCTGAATCCCTGCACTTGTCTGTTCTCTCTCTTCTCATTCATGTTAACTCTTCTCTCACCAGTTGGCAAAGAAGTACCACCCGGACACCAACCCAGACGACCCGGGGGCCAAAGAGAAGTTCGCCAAACTGGCTGAAGCCTATGAGGTAAAAAAAAATAACGTCAACAATATCCTCCCCTCTTCTAAGACGAGAAGAAGATAGAAGATGAGCAGCAGCATCAGGATGTTCAGATCTGCTCCTCTCGTGTGTAGGTGCTGAGCGACGAGGTGAAGAGGAAGCAGTATGACACGTACGGAGCGGCGGGATTCGACCCCAGTCGAGCCGGGGCCGGCCAGCAGCAGTACTACAGAACCGCGGGGACGAATATCGACCCTGAGGAGCTCTTCAGGACGATCTTTGGAGAGTTCACTGGAGGAAAGGGCTTCGGAGACATTAACAGCATGTTTGAACAAAGGCCAGAGGTAAGAACTCACGAGCATCTACAGGGTTTTAAGATTTAACCTCAATGTATAGTTAAGGTTTGTTGCTATTGAAACCTTTTTTTCTCTCAATTAAGTAAATAACAGGGGTCGTACGGTCATGGAAAATCTGGAAAAGTCATGGAAAAAAATAATCTCCCAAAAGTCATGGAAACTTGTTATATTCATATTTTCATGTTGTTCATTCATTTACGCTGAGTTTTAAATAATTCATATGCCTTTAGAGAAATACGCTCAAAATACAAGCAGGGAAACTTGGGTTTGTGTCATTTAAGGTTTACTGTATGCCTTGAATTCTCATTGTTAGTTTGAATGCTACATTTTGTCACTTTTTCGCGAATAGACCGAGATTTCACAAAATGTTCGGTCATGGAAATTTGGTTTAAAGTTACTGAAAAGTCATGGAAAAGTCATGGAAATCCATTTGTCAAAATGTGTATGAACCCTGAAATAAGTAGTTTAACATAGTATAAAATGTCAGTTTACGTGTCTCTGTCTTTCTTATAGTTTGTGATGGAGCTGACGTTTGCAGAAGCAGCAAAGGGAGCCAATAAACCGCTGAGCTTGAACATCGAGGACTCCTGCACACGGTGCGATGGAAAGGGAAGTGAGCCGGGCACCAAGGTGTCCCAGTGTCACTACTGCAACGGCACTGGTGTGGTGAGTTCCAGAGCCGTGTGTGTGTGTGTGTGTGTGTGTGAGGTCGTCTCAGCATATCCGTACCTTACTGTGTGTGTGTCGCCCCCTGCAGGAGTCGATCAACACTGGTCCCTTCCTGATGCGTAGCACCTGCAGACGCTGCGGGGGGAAGGGATCCATCATCATCACGCCCTGCGCTCTGTGCCGGGGGTCGGGTCAGACCAAGAAGAGGCAGACGGTCACTGTACCAGTACCTGCTGGTAGGTTCTCACCCTGGAGGGAAACAGCTGAGGACTTTACGCTCATGTCTCTGACAACTGTACTAAACGTGAAAAACTGTGAATCTGTGCTTCTTGCTTTAAAAGATCCGGACATGAATTTGCTGTTGAATTATGACAAGTGAAAAATGATTAATCTGCTAATTGTCTCCCAGGTGTGGACGATGGTCAGACAGTGCGCATGCCAGTGGGTAAAACAGAAATCCTCATCACATTTAGGGTAAGTTATTCCAGTTATTAGTCCGTCATGTCTACATATTAAATAAAATGTCACTCTTAATGTATTAATTCCATTTGGAGCATTCAGGAGACACTGAACTTTGATGTGTTACAAGTAAAAACACGTGTGTGTGTTTTTGTGCAGGTCCAGAGGAGTCCAGTGTTCAGGCGCAGTGGAGCAGACATCCACTCAGACGTCCCCATTTCTATAGCTCAAGCCGTCCTGGGGGGCACGGCCAACGCACAGGGCCTCTACCAGACCATCAGTATGATGGTGAGTAAACAGCAGAGTGAGTGGATGATGAAACACGGCTTTGATACTCAGGTTTCCCCTCAGAATGATACAAGAATGGGTCTCAGAGCACAGTGGGGCATTGTGTCCGAAAGAGCCTTGTTGGTGTTTCCAGTTTGAATGCGGGTCCTCCCAAATCTCTGATGTGTGTTCATCGTGTGTGTTTTCAGATTCCCAGCAGTTGTCAGGCCGATCAGGTGATCCGGCTGCAGGGGAAAGGGATTCGGAGGATGAACAGCTACAGCTACGGAGATCACTACGTCCACATCAAGATACGAGTCCCCAAGTAAGATTCACTCACTGAGAGATGCTATATATACAAGTGGAGCTTTGTGGGTTTTAGATCAATATGACACTGTTAAAATACATGTATAGCTCACTACAAAATATCCAGAATGTGGTGAAATCATAAACGTGTGTCTACATACTCGGCTTGTATTTGTGTAACTGAACTCTGGTCTGTTTGTGTTTGGCTGCAGGAAGCTGACGAAGCGACAGCGCTCTCTGCTGCTGAGTTACGCTGAGGAGGAGACGGAGGTGCAGGGAACCGTCAACGGAGTCGAACCCTCAACAGGTCAGAGTCAACTCCACCTTTTTTACGTCTCCAGCCTAGTGTGTGGATGGTCACACAGACCAGAACCAGTCAGAGTCTCTGTGACGCCATCAGTTGTAGCGTTAGCAGTTGAGCTGATCCAGTGCATGTGCGTGTGTCTGTGTCCAGGAGGGGGCAGCGGCGCTCCAGGATCTGGT
The DNA here is from genome assembly GCA_038501795.1 of Pseudopleuronectes americanus. Taxonomy (NCBI): domain Eukaryota; kingdom Metazoa; phylum Chordata; class Actinopteri; order Pleuronectiformes; family Pleuronectidae; genus Pseudopleuronectes; species Pseudopleuronectes americanus. The sequence goes on from CM076721.1 coordinate 1,510,443, forward strand.
GCGAAGGGGACCAGTTCAGAGGAGGGACAGCAAGAGAAGAAGAAGGAGGAGGAGGAGGAGGGATTCTTCTCTAAACTAAAGAAAATGTTTAGCTGACACTCAGGCTGCAGGTGGGAGCTTTAAACATGTCACTCCTTCATCAGTAGACATGTTGATCCGTCTTTAACATGAACAGCCTTTAGTCTTTAGTGAGTTTAAGGAGGAACTGTGTCCAGGAAAGAATCTAGTGTCGCTGCAGAGAAGATGTGAAGTTAAAGACATCAGGGTTGGATAGTTGTGAACGGTGAGAGTCAAAGTTAAGCAGGGATTCTTATACAAGGACTAAAAATGTCATTTAAATCCGTGAAGAAACACAAAGTCATTTGTGAAGAAGAGTTTTTATTTCTGTGCGATCAACACAAATCTGTGAACTTTATAAAATGGAGATTTCACAGCTTTTGATTTGGATTCAATGGAAGATGATGATTCAGCTTTGAAACATAATTTAAAACTATTAAATTAATGAAAACTCACTTTCCCACCTTCCAGCGTTAAACTTTTTTAAATCATATTTCAAAAATCTGTTTCCCTTTACTTCAAGTAGTAGTGACAACAGGAAACTTGGTCCATATATAAAGGTAGATTATAAGGCAGCTTCCCCAAAAGTTTGGCCAAAGCGTCTAAATTGCCCCCTGGTGGTAGTTGCAGGATAGGTCCATCTCTTCATACACTCCATGGTTTTACCTTATAGAAAGGCAGGATATAACTCTTTCTAACTAGCTTAAACTCTAAGTTTGCTTCAGTTTGGTCTAATTTTAAAACGTGTTCTACTTCTTTCACAGATAAAAAGAACCAAACATAAAGAAGGAAGAACATAAATCCACTGACTGCTCCTGCACGGCCGCCTCCTCCTGTGGGGATGAAGGGAGGAGGAGGAAGAGAGAGAGAGAGAGAGAGAGGCATGGGAAGTTTTGTGTTGACGCAGTCGCACATCGTTGAATCTGTGCTCGACAAACAGTCCACGTAGATGTCACGTCCACCCACACCCCCCCCACTGGTCCGTCACCCCCCCAGGTGCTGCGCTGATGATGACGAGGAACCAGACGGTGACGGACGACTCTCGTGGCCGAACTCTGTTCCTCTAACTCGACTGAAACTTCCCCTCGAGTCCCGAGGCGTCAGCCCATCACTCTCTGTTCAATAAAACAATGCAAGATGGCGACAGGACAGAAACTCAGGTTTCTACTGACGTCACTAACTCATCGAAAGGCTTTGAGGAAGTAAATAGCACCAGGACTGTTTTATTATTTAATCTCTGTTTATTGGAACCACCGTGTTGTAGAAACCTAATATATCAATGGAGGTTGTTTGGAAAAGTACCTGAAAATGTCTGTTTAATTTATTTCTCATTATATTACATCTGAATTGATTTCCTGGTTAAACCTTGACGGGGAATCAGCTCAGCGTCAAGTTTCTTTCCACAGTGTTCGATTCTACAGGTGCAGAGACTAACGCTGCCAATGCAATCAATGAATATTTATCTGGGTTTATTAATTGGATTTCTCCAAAGTTTTTCCAGTTAAGATTTTCACAGTTCTGTCAGAAGAATGTCTGAAAATCAACAAACTCTTATTTCTTCTAGAGTTCAATAAATATTTAATAATTGACTGGTACTTTCTCATAATCTGAGTAAATGAAACCTCTGCCAAGTCCCCTTTTAAAACCAGATATAAATAAAATATTTTATCTGGAACAAATATGAGTCTCCTCAATATTCATATTTATTTTTTCATCAAGATCCATGATGCTGACAAATAGATGAAAAATAAAACATAATTCCTGGATCTGCAGTGAACTTTAATGGCATCTTTCTCGAGTCATGTCTTATCAACCCTCCACAGTATGTCATGGACGTGTGAGGAGTCAAGTTTAATCCTGCTAAATAACAAACGCCCTCCTCGGTGAATCACATCCTTTCTAGAGGAAATAACAGGACATGGAATCGTGTGTTACAAATTTCCATTTCACGAAGTCCTTGAATAAACACGTTGCAGTACTGTTGACTCTGAGCACATATTCCTTTCTTTTATGAAGGAATGAAAACAGAAAGTGGGAACCCTGATTGTGAATATTTGTTTGTGTGAGATCCAGATTGTGTGGATTTCATTATGTTGTGTTGCATCTGTGTGTGGCAGCAAGAAATAAACTCGAAATAAACGCTCAAGTATCGAAAGGTTCTTATTTCATTTATTTCAGAGAAATAGTTTTTAAACTGTGGACGTTAACCTGCAGTGCCGCAGCTCACCAACAGAGGGCAGTGCTGCCCTGATGGACTGCCGCTCTACCCGCTCCCACTATGTGATGTCACCGGCCAGTTAATCCCAGTGGGAGCGAACAGAAGCTCGTGTCAGGGTCATCGGGAACATCTCAGACCAGGGGCTTTCCAGCTGTGCTCCGGCTCCGAACTGGTCTCTCTTCACAAACAGGACTTGTGGTGCGGCCCGACGGAGACTGGTGATTTAATATGAAGTCATACTGGCGGCCAGAACAGACCAGTGGCTGTGTTTTCCAGTTTGCCACAGTGTATTATCTGTTCCTTTTAAGCATGCGAGTTAGAAAATGCTTCAAGCTGCAGTTCTAGATCAAAATGTTAGAAAACTGTAGAAAACATACAACTAGAGAAAACAACTTCATCAATCAGCAAAAAGTCACAAATACAGAAATGTGCTGCAAATAGTAAAAAAAAACGACAATGGAAACGTTTCCAGGGGACACAAACAAAGTGATGAACCCGCTGTAGTTCACTGCTGTTTGAAGTTCCATCACCACTAACGGGTAACAGACTTACATAACTTCAGTGTCATGTGTCATGAAGTCGTTCTCTTAATTTGGACGTGTGTTTTTCTATTTGCATCTGTTTTTCTTCATTTAAAAAATGCCATTTTGATATTTTTTAAAGCAACGTTATGTGACTTTTACAGAGCAACAGCGCCCTCTGCAGCCTCACGTGGGGATTGTTCCATCTCTGTTGTTGAACTGGTTCAACTGAGACACAACTGAACAGTGGATTCCTAAACCAGAAGAGCTGCGGCTGTAACAAATCCACCAAACTCTGGAATTATTCTTATTTTAGAGGTTTCCCGGTGAATATCGAAGATGGAGAAAAACAAGTAAACTCCTCAGAAAGAACGGGAAACTCTCTCTCGTGTTAATGTTTCTAAATATAAAAAGTTTTTCCGTGAAAGAGAAAACTCAAAAGTATTTACAAGCTGTCAAAAACCCGCTCACATATTAGACATGGACTTGTATTATTTAAGCGACAGTAATATACTGAAACAAGATGAAAGACAAGTCGTAGAATCTTAACAAATACAAAACTTTCAACTACATTTGTTAAACATTTGGGTCTTGAACTCATTTGCCCGCCGGCTGGTTCAGGTTACGAGGGACGGATTGCAACATCTTCAGGGAAAAGCTTCGCTCCGAGCCGAGGCCACAACAACCGGGACAATGGGCTGTAAAACGCAAAAGGCAAAAATTATCTTTTCCTTCGCTGGAACTGAACTGCATCAACTTTCCACATCTACAGAACATGTGACAATGAAATATTGCTCCAGATGATAATAAAACTTCACACACAAACAGTTTAGGTTCATGTCGTTCAAAATGACAAAGGAAGTCGATGGCATGGAGGCTTGTTGGTCTTGGTTTGAGACGTTGGTCTACACAACTACACAACTAGAGCTGCAGCGACTCCATGTTGTTGTGTGGTACAAGACAAACGTGTGGCGTTTGTCTATATACGTACACAATATTAAACTCAGCCTGAAATGTGTGTTGGATATTAGGATTATCAGTTTTAGCAGGATTACACAAAAAGGGATAAACGTGTCTTTAACCAAACTTGGTGGAGGCATGAAACCATCAGATGTTTGTTTTCACTTTATTTAACAATATTTTATAACAAATAATTAATTGAAGTTATCAGTCGACTAACTTTTCCTTATTCTGTAACATTATTTAAAGTGATTTTATTAGCGCTGCCTAGAAGAATATATTTGTATTATTTTATTCTGTTTGTGTGTTTTTCTTTTGGTGGGAAAACTTTAAATTGGACGTATCTAGGTGATAAAATGAGCCTTGGTTCAGGAATGTCCTCTCTGACTTCTTTTCTGGTTTCTTTTATATTTCTACTATAAGAACTACACAATCATGTATAGATTATTCTGTCCTGGTGAAGGAATGTGCTCCGGTTCATTCTGTGACTTTATTCACGGGCGTTTTCATTCACTCTTGTAATTATCTTGACACAAGTGACTTTCTGTCTCTTCTCTCTTTAATTAAACGACTGCATGTTCCTCTGAGGGCACAAATAATCTTTGACCTCCTTTCAGGCGGCTGAAAGTCGTTTCCAAACCAAAAACAACTTCCTGAAAAGTTCACTTGTTTGTTCGATTGACGGCTTTGGACCCAAAAGCTCAGGATTCAAACCCACAGCTTTGCGTTGTGTTGAATTGTGAGTGGGAGCAGACCAACAACAAAGTCCTTCACAACATGATGAAGTGACAGCTTCTGTTGCAGAGAGTCAGACTTTATCAAAAGTCAATAAAAGGCGTTTTACATCTCGTCCGGCCCGACCAGTGTAAAGACTTCATTTGACCTCCTGTGGCCATAAAGGCAGAAACACATCTCGACCCCTCAGCTATACAAACACACGACAGGTCCCAGCTGTCAATCGTGTGTGACTGACAGCTGGTTGCTGGGAGTAACTGGGAAAAACCTGAAGGCATCATGTGGAGCGATAATGGAGTTTTTCACTTTAGCATCACAGAACAAACGTCTTCTCACTGCAGCACAAAGAGGCTCCTCTGGTGTTCTTCTGTTACTATCACAGACGAGTGGATCATTATAGTCACAGAGAGACGGTGATTGAAGGCTCGTTGTGATGTGTGACAGGAAGCTGCGTTGTAGAGTGTGTGGTCGTTTCCCAGCTGGTGACAAGTGTGTGTGAGATTTAGGGGCCTCGGTGGAAGCAGCCCGGTCCTGAGCCGGGTTTACCAGGATTACTCCTCAGTGCTGCTCATCTGTTCACTGGGAGAAGAGGGTTTGTTTTAACGTGGACAGCTCTAAGCCTGGGATTTGTCTGCTTTGTTCCCAGTGGGAGCGCGGGGGTCTTGAGGACACTTGAGGGCCCCGAGGCTCCTGGTCCTGGACGGACGACACACACACAGGGGACGACACCTGGATGGTGAATAATCCTTCGACCTGCAAACAAGAAAAAGTGTTTTCTTATCGTACATAACACAAATCAGAGGGGTTTAATGTCTCCTTGTTGACGCTGTGATATCTTAACTTCTGAATAGGATTCCTTCAAGCCAAGGTCTAGATTTCTCATGTGTGACCCTTCCTGGCCTTTCTTTATCTCGATTTGATAGAATGTGCACGTGAAGATGCAGAATCTGAAAGAGAGGGACAGGACAAGTTTTTATTTGACAACTTTTGTGTTCAGATACGTGGATCCCCGTGAAAGACAAGAAAATCGCCAGATTTTGAACTTAAACTTCTTCAGGCACTTTTGTCTGTGTCCAAAACGATCAATGCCTTTCAGAGGAGACGGTCCAAGCTTGTGTCCTGACAGGAGACTATTAATTAAACTTAATTAATAAAGACTGAAAAAATTGAGACGCATGCACCTACCAGCATCTTTAAAACTCACAGATTAACACTTTCTGTCTTGTTTATTTCATCTGTTTATAAAATGTATTGTGAAAACCGCATATTTAGGGTTAGTCGCTGTGTTTGGTCTTGGAGAGATGGTCTGGTAAACAGCACAATACTGTGAAACTGTTTTCAAGATAAAGCGAAAGACATGCAGAGCGGTTGTTGTCGAGATTAGAGATTTTCTGTTTATTTCTCTGTTTCTAGTCTTTAAATCTAATGGACACACATGATCGGAATCGTTCTCCTCATGAAACAAGTGGGAAAACAAATGTTGAACTTTCCCTTTTCAGATTTAAAAGTTATTTCAATTTTTAAATTGTTGTTTGATATACATTTTAATGTATGCTATATGTAGTTTACCTTGAATTCAGACTCAAAGGTCCATATAATGATATAAAATACATAAATACCAGAAATTTAGAAATACAACCATCACACTTCAAGAGTCCACAGGGATTCAAACTCAGACTTTTGTTGGTGTCGTCTCAGTTGAGGTCGTTTATCATCATGTTCTTTGAGTCTGTTAATCTTCCTCAGCAGAGAATGAGAGGTGGAGACATCACAGCCACAAACATGTGACGTCTCCATCTCGGACGCTTGAGTGAAACTCCTGAACGCATCATCATCTCCCACCTGCAGCTTGTGCAGTTTTGCACGAGTCAGTTGCTGCACAGATGTGCTGCGTTAACTTTATATACTTGTTCCTGCTGCTATTTTTAACTCTGCTGCTAAAGCGATTCTCCGTTTGCCTCCTCGACAGAACACGGCTGACTGCAGAACAACCTGGTGCTGGAGCACATCACTGTAATGCTTAAGGGCACTTCAGCAGGAGGGAGGCTTCAACCTGGTTCTACTCATCCGCTGCCATAGAACTTTGGTTGTAATTGTGTAGATGCAGAAGTGTCGGTTCCTAAACTGCATGAAAAGCTGATTCCACTCGTCCTCTGAGAGCCTGGAGAGCACAGAGCACAGAGGAGAGGCAGGACTGAGGAATCCTCTTCACATCAGGCCGGGATTCATTCTCTAATCACAGCCTCCAAACTCACTTTCATTTCAGGACCAACGCATACTGGCATCCAGGGACTGGGAGGCTCAATGGGACAGATCCGCACCGAGCAGCCTGCCAGCTCGACATATTTCATTACTGATCCATCATCTAGTGTGTGTGTGTGTGTGTGTGTGTGTGTGTGTGTGTGTGTGTGTGTGTGTGTGTGTATGTGTGTGAGGGGCTAAAGGGCAGGATCGGCTCTTGTCTGTTTCCCATTTCCCCTCAATCAGAGGAACCCCCTCCTCCCCTTCCACCTCCCTCGCTAATTGGGGTTCCAGATCACTGCCACATGCATGTGGGCTGACAGCGGTGTGTGGGTGAGTATGTGCGAGTGTGTGTGTGGGTGAGCGTGCACGTATGTGTATTTATGTCCATCTCAAGGGGGGTCAAGGAGATGTTCCCTGACTGGCCAACTATTAAAAGCCTGACCCCAGATTTAGGCTCAGATTTCCAGATTGAGCAAATGTCTTCCACATGCTCCGTCCATATCGATCCAGAGCCGGGTGGTTGATGCTCTGGCTCGGCTCCATCTCTCTCACCCAACTACAGACACACAATGACAGACAACACAACACAAATCCATGACTTCATGCCTGCTGATGTTTTACAGACGTGTCCCTCAGATCCGTGAAGCTGCCTGAGGAGTTCTATTCACTTTTAGCCCAGCTAGCAGTTTGCCAGCCTGGTAAATCATACATTCAGAGGTTTTGGGTTAATTCATATTCCTGCTGTGAAAATGAGGAAATCAGAGTGAAATCCTGGTTCTCGTGGTCGGATGATTCTTATGTGAGACCAGGAGGCGGCTGCTGGGAGACCAAAGTATATGTCCATTACATAAGGACCTTTTTATTCATATAATTTATCCTAAATTCAAAGGTGCAGGACTAAATTTTAACTATTTAGGTGCAAATTACTAGTTCTGCACTTTATATGATTATTTTCAGGTGATGCAGTTCAGAATTTATTTTTCCGACTTCATGCTCGTAGTGTAGAAAAGTGTAATTCAGTTTAATTGCCCTCTGATTTTAAAGATATCTCCATTTGACATTATTACAATATTCATAATTTGTCTTTAACAACAGGTAACGTTTTCTGTGATGGCTTACTACACAAGTTATACAAGTTTCTAGAGTCTATAGATTGTGTCTTCACACTCGACAGGTTTATTAGGGCACATGTTACGTCCGTGTTTGTTTTCTTTTAACATCGTCAACCTCACAGCTCCTGAGAGGAACTGACCAGACGGCTCCGCTCACACACTCATCATTCAGTTAAAATGTCCCCTCCCCCACTCGCCCCCCGAGTCCCTCTCCTCTGGTGGGTTCTTTGGTCTCATGGCAAACAAGCTTCTCACTATAAATCACACAGTGAACGCAGAGCGGTCGGCAACCAGCACGACGTGGAGTGTTGTTACTGACTGCAGCCACTTAGGGTAAATCTCACTGCTGGGAAGGAGAGGGTTGTGGTATTTAGGAGGTGTGTGTGTGTGTGTATCAGTGTGTGTGTGTGTGTGTGTGTGTGTGTGTGTATCAGTGTGTGTGCAGTCCTATACAAGTAAAGGTACTAAAAGAATAATTCATGTTACACAGCATAGTCTGATTATGACTCACTGCCACAATTTTATACCCACAACCTGAGTGGTTTGATTCCCGACGTCACCATTTACCTCTTTGACCGTTTTCCCTCTAACTTTGCAGCTTCAGCTCCTCATGAGTTTCCCGTCTTGTTTAAACTCAAACTCGGGTTGTGTGTTGTCCAGCAGTGTGTAACTGTTTTGTGTTGAGGTCACAGAATGCTGTGAAAACTCGTTATGATGTGATTAAGATGTAAACACACAACAAGAATAAGGTAAGAATCCGCCACATGTCTTCATTGTTGATTATTCATTATTCTCAGGGCCGGACCTGTACATTTTTGGGGCCCTGAAAGCAGGATAAGTTGAGGGGCCCTGCCTGCATCGTGAAGGTGAAATATTCAACCAGCTTTCTACACATTTAAAACCTGCATTAATATGTACTCTAGTGTAAAGCATTATCTCAATTATAATCAAACATAAAGTCAATTTGCTTTAACAGCAGTAAACTATACATGATGGTAGGGGCCCCTGGGGGAACAGCTGCTTACTCGCTGGCTCTGCTTGTTCAGAGAATGACCTTATTCAGGTTCAAAATAATGAGAAAATGCTGTTTACACGGCTGTTCCTTCTTTCGACTCTTGATTATATAGTGTTGGTATCCATGGAAACGCGTCTAATGAGTTTTAAAGTTCACTCTGAGTCTCGAGACCCCGATGGTTTGGATTAGCAGTCGAAGATTCCCATTGCTCCCAATATAACATGTGAATCTCCTCCTCCGTCAGGAAACCTGGAGGAGAATTCAAATGAATCTCCATTTCTCTGTCTACCGTGAAAAATTCATCTTGTTTCTAGAGTCACTGCAATCGGAGGTTTTTCCAAAGCAGCTGCCGACTCGTCTCCGGCTGCAGAGGACGGGCTGTGTTTGATTTATCGGCCCAGTGTCGAGCCAGAACTGTTCTGTTGGGTCAGGAACGCGACCCGGCCCAGTCTGATGGTTCCCATGATGCAGGTGTGGTCCTGCTCCACATGCATCTTTTTTCATACGCATATATTTGAATGAGGGAAGTTGATTAAGAACAAATCAGCCAGAATGATGAACTGGTTTGAGAAGAAAAACTGTCTGGAACCAGCTGAAAGGGGGGGAAAGTAAAAGCAGCTGACAGAGGAAGACAGAAGAAAATCAAAGTGAAGCTTCAGCGACTTGTTTTAAATCTTTGTTGAAAGAGTCACACAGAATATTTAGTTTTTTCCCTTTGACTTATTTGAAACTCATTGCCTTTAACGACCCAAAGCTCGTCTCCTGGTCTATTAATCAAAGAGTTTAACCTCCAAATAGTGTTAAATAGATTCAGAGATTTGAGGATGAATATTGAAAACATTAGAAAAGTTAAAAAAAAAGGAAACGTGATCATTAACCAAAAGAGAAACTGTAAAAAGTGCAAATCTGGAACTTTTTAAATTGGATCATAAAAGCCGTTTTCAAACATGGCCTCTGGAGGCTTGTCTGAAACTTAAAGACCAAACCAGAGTCTTATTCTCATGTTTTCCTGTGAAGAAAGTCGTCTCCGTCTATTTTTCGTGTGTCACCATCTTTCTTCTTCTTCTCCTTCTTCCTTCTCCATTATTTCCTGGTGTTTAATTACTGGACTGTGAACGAGGCGACGTGCCAGACTAACCAACGCTTTACGGCCTCGTGTTCGGATTCTTCCTCAATTTGTCTTTAATTACAGGAACATGAAGGCCTAACGACACGAGGGTCTTTCATTACCCGGACTGGAAATAGTCTGTTGTGTGTTATTCTGAATAGATTATTTAAAATTATTTAGGTGTCAGAAAGCCCAATAAGGATATACATGTTCTCTTACTTTCTCATTTTGGAACGTGGACTCTGTCATTTGGACTTCAGGCGTGGATAAATGTTTAAACTGCCGACGGAGACGTTGGTTAAACTTCTGTAAATCTTCTACTGTACAGTGGCCGTGTTCTTATTAAGATGTTTCTGTAGGTCGCCGCCTTTAAACTTTATAAATATCCACATTCTTCATCCCACTCAGTATCTTGCATTCCAGCATAATTTTGCCTTTTTATTTTGAACTGGGAAGATCAGAGGTTCCTTAATGTGGTTTCAGATAACGGCAGTGGAAACCTCTTTTTATGATGGTTTTGAACTTTTTTCATTTTTCTCGACCAAAGTTGCATTATGGGATGTTTTTGGATAGGCGGCGTCCCCTTGGCGTGGGAATCGTGTTACGAGTGCAGCTCAGCGTGGCCTTGAACAACCTCACAACCCTCAGAATGACCTTTAACCTCCGACTAGTCCAGAGCAGTCATACGTCACATTATAGTTATTTATAGTTATTACCGACACATGAGACACTTCCACGGGCGCCAGTGATTTTCAGTATCATCATTAATGGATGTGCACATGAGCTTTAAAACAATATTTTCACTTCAACACAAACATGTGAGATTCAGACACAGGAGGAACGTTTATGCTGAAACAACAAACGAGACGTCACAGCAGACTGGTCATTAACATCAATAAAGTATTTAGGACTTAATGAAGCTGAATTACAAGTTACATTAGTCTATTTCATTGGTTCCATTTTATTCATTATATATTCTGATGTATTCCAGTGAAAACGATGAATGACGGCTTCTGAGACTGAAGCCAAAACATCTGGATTAGTGATTTCCTGCAGAATATCTGCCTCCTCCTTGCTTATTCATTTTAATTTTATATTCTATAAAAGTTTCCTACTGAGAAACAGATTCAACCATATTTTGAGGACATAAACTTTGAGTCATATAAAGGTTTTACTTTTATAAATCTTTTTAAAAAAATGACATCTACCACATGACGGAGAGTAAAGGTTAAAATAATTTCAAACTGGTCCGATGCAGAATGTCACAAATTCTGCATCGTCCTCTGTCTCGATGACAACATGTTTACACTGTGATGTGGCTACCTGTCATCGAGCACTTGTGGTTTCATTGTTTACGTGTGTGTGTGTGTGTGTGTGTTTCATCCTCACAACCAACTTAAATGTCACTGGCGTAAATTAAGGGTGTGAGTGTTTCAAACTTGCATAGATCCCACTGACTTGATAAAAGCGTGTGTGTTTGTGTGCGTGCACAGTGTGTGTGTGTGTGTGTGTGTGTGTGCATTGTGAGTCAAGGTTAAGCGGGGCCTGCTCTCTCTCTCCTCTCCTGTCGTGTTACAGCACACGTCTGCCTTCATCACAGCTCTGCAGAGTTTGGCCTGCAGCCGTTCTTTGGGTGAAACCCACACAGATGTTGACACCGTGGTGTAAACACAACTGGGCTGGGGGTCCAGAGTGTGTGTGTGTGTGTGTGTGTGTGTGTGTGTGACAGGGAGGTTCAAACTGACTGAACACAGACGCCTAGCTTTTTCCTTCACACGTATATTCAAACCCGGCAGCAACTGATCCACTGTAAACCAGTGAGATGCTCCATTCGACCGATTGAAGGAAGGGCGCCTTGCTCATGGGCAACCTGGTAGTAGAAGTTGACAGAATCTTTCACCTCAGGTTTTCTGCCTTTTTGTAATTTTTCACAATTAATCCTGGATAACCTTGATCCTTTTGGGGCTTTTGCAACTACAGATCACAAAGTAAACACAAACCTGACATGTCATCATTTATAAAGTTCATATTTTAAAACTAACAATAACGTCCACCTTTATTTACCATCACTGAGTATTATATGAAAGTGTAATTGATTAGTCATCTTTATCATTTAATCTTCTTTATTCTGATGGGTCCTGGATATTACCTGATTTCTTACTCTCCCTTAAGCTTCTTCCTATTCTCACCTTTTCTGCCTTTTACTCATCACTCGTTGCCACTCTAATTTCAAGGCCTTGTCTCTTTCTGTCTCCGTACAACCATCATTTAAAAACTACTGATATCTGCCAGTGTTGTGAAGCATGTTAGAGTTCATCACAGAGCGTGTAACACTTCTTCTTTCTTCGACTCATTTCTCCTTGTGGCTTCTTTACTGCTGTGGAAAGTCAAGTGAGAGCACTTAAACCCGAAGAATAATGATTGTGGTGCTGGTGATGTGGAAATAGGTCGGCACTGTGCCCCACGGCTTCTTCCAAACCAATAAAATAAGCTGAAGTGCGCTTTTTTTAGTTTTCTTTGGGCTCCGTCTATGGAGATTTTTAATGTTTCTGCACAACTCCTCAAAAACATTTTCAAGGTTTAAGTACTGAACTCAACGCCGCTCTCGTGTCGTGCCATCGCAGAATCATCTGGGGCCATTCTCGTTAACATGAAATTTCAAGAACACCAAGAAGGACTTTCTTCAGATTTGGACTCAAAGATCAACTGATTCCATTTTGTTAAAGGTCACTGGGTCCTCAATAATCCCTTTTTATTCCTTTTGAACGCAATATCTTAAGAACGCCTTTGGAGAATTTCAAATTTGGCCCAATTGGTCACTTAGAGTCACAGATAACTGATCAGATTTGGGTGGGGAAAGGTCAAAGGTCAAGGGGACCTCACATGAGACTGGATAAAAAAGTATGTGGACTGAGGGCCGTGAGGCTCCAGACCTGCAGCCGCTCTCGGTCAGAAGAGGTGAACTGAGATCAGCTCTATTTAAGCCTGTCTGTCATGTGTATGTGTTCACTTCTGTGTGTGTTGTCAACACATGAAATTACCATAATTACCCCTACACGTATGTGCCTGTGTCATTAGAACCTAATCGGCAGGATGTTTGTACACGTGTTTGAATCACACCGGATCGAACGCTGCTGGTGGACGTGACTCTGTGTTGGCAGGAGAGACGAGGGAATCTGAACCCGAGCCCAACGTTTCAACACATCTCCTCCGCCTCTGCTTCAGAGTTTATTAAGTGTAACACAAGGAGGTGGAGGGTAAGAAAAGAGAAGGAGGCAGAGAGAGGGAGTGAAGGAGTGAGTAACTTGGTGAGTGTGAATGAACCCGACAGGGATTCTGTTCTGATTCTGGTGCAGTCGACCCATTAAGACCGGATGTGACATGTATGTGTAAACACCAGGTGCACAAGCTTCTCCCGTTAGAGCACGATGTTAAACCTTTAGTGAAAAACATCGTGATTCGCTGAAATACTGGTGAGAGCTCTTCGGCTGCAAACCAGTTTTTAAAGTAGAGTTTCAGACAATGGCTGACGACTACAGTAGATGAGGGTAGAGTATGAAAATAACAGAAAGATTCAGACCCAGTGCGATGTGCCTGATGACCGAGGTCAGGTTGTAAGAGATGTGTTTGAAGAGGAGGATGAAGAAGGGGGAACCTCCGCTAGTTTGACAGTTTTGTAGTTGTTTTTATAAAAATGTACAGACTGCAAGGAAGGGATTTCCAATGAAAGCTTAAATGTTTAGGCCATTGATTGTATATAAATTTCACGTCTGTATCTGCTTCAGAGGCTGAGAAGCAAGTTTTGTTGCAAACTTTGTCACTTTGTCACTTTGTCACTTTGTGAGTTTGCTTTGCGAGTATGAACCCGGCTCAGGTCAGGTATCAACACTCTGATGTTTATATGTACACACACAGCTGCTTATATTTAAAGTCAAACCTTTAAAGCAATTACAAATATACTAACTTACTTTACCTTATATTTTATTACAGATTTTATGCTTTGGGGAAAAACTTTACATCCACATCTCCACACGCGTCTCTTTGCTCTCGCAGCCTCACACTTACTGTGCTTGTACCTTTTTCCTGACTTCAAGTGCATACGTGACCTGCTACACACAAAAGTAAACAATGGATGTTGCTGCAGAGATGTAAGAAGAGAGAGAGAGAGAGTGCGGGAAGAAAAACAGAGGATGAGAGAGAGAGGAGAGAAATGTGCTGCATACTGGACTCAGAGGGGGTTTATTATTCCTCTTGTGTGCTGTAACCACAGCTGTTACAACACAAGGCAGCAGAGAGAGAAAGTCATCACAGAGTATTAACATATTGCTGCTTCGGGCCTGTTTCATACGATCGAGGTCTTGATTGCCCTGATTGCACCGAGGAGGGAAGAGAAACACATGCACCCTGCGTGACTCGTTTATGGGGTGCACATTCCTCCATCTCCCAGCAGCGGATAATTTTGGCTCTTTAAATATAGTATATGCGATGGGCCACATGCTAATTACTGACCACGAGGACGGCTGAGAGTTGGAGGAAAGAGGGGAGAAGAGAGAGAGGGAGAAGGCGAGAGTTCCCCCTGAATCCACTCTGCACGCTCGAACTCTCCCCCTGATGGAAAGCCGCCCTGAGGGTCGGGTTCCAGCTCAGACTTTCGGGGTCTGTGGCCAAGTTCTGCCTTGAATCAACTTGGACGGAGGTTTGTTGCTGCAATCAAGAGACGTGCATGTGAGATCTGGTCGGACTCCTCGTCTCCCTGAAGTCATAACTCACAAATCTTTGGCCCTTTCCACTTTTGGAAAGCAGCAGGTGATCGGCCCGATAGTATTGATTTCTCCTTCTGCCTCGTGAAACTGTGTCATTGTGCAACACCCACTTCATCTTCTGTAATGAGAAGCATTCGTCAGTACCAGTCCCTGTTTTTACACTCTTACCTCTCAACCATTTAAAAAGTGCACGGCTTCAAACACATGCACGCACTCATGGGACTCGGCCTGATTGATTTTTAACAAGTCGGCACCGAGCGACTTTTCTTTCCAAGGAGAAATAACATCTGTTTTTTAAATAAATGATCCAGTTCTGGCAATCACCTGAAACATGCGGAGTCCAGAGGTAGCTGGGCAGTGCTTGTTGCCACGGCGACCAAAACAGATTTACCTCCGTCGCCTTGTTTGTGAGACAAACATCCGACCTTTCTCTTTCCAGGCTTCTATAAACACACCAGGACAAAACGGTTCTCACGGGCGTTTTAACAAGAGCCCGGCGCAGTGAAAGGTTTACGACGTGTCCTCAGTTTACTGAGCCATCAACCTGTTTGCTTAGCGCACATCACACAGGATTCATTCAGTGTCAACACACGTGCAGGTGGGATTCAAGAGGACGACTCTGCTGCATTGTTTGTCTCGTGTGCGACTGTTTGCCGACGACACGTTATCGTTCCTCTCAGAGGACTCGCAGGTGTTTGTTCAAGTTAAGTGTTTGTTTTTCCAGGAAGTTTGGTTTTTAATTAGTTATTGGATGGTATAATAAAATGGGCTCAAACTTCCTGATCACTCCGGCACAGATTTTATGGCTTCATATCTAAATAGAGGCAGGAAAGGGAGAGGGGTCGTCAATTCAGTCTGTGGCTGGGGACTCTCGGTTTTGTTTTAAGACCAAAGGATCTTTCTGCTTTTGGAAAAGCTTGTTCTGGTCCAAACGATGCGATATTGAGAGCAGATGTTAGTTCATATTCAAACTATGAAAACGTTTATTACTTTTAAAAGCATCAACTGTAGTTTTATCTGTTTATTTTATTAGACAGTTGAAGATATTTCATGGTTTCTATTATGCCTAAAAGCACCTCCCCCTGCCCAAAAATGAAATGTTGATGTTTTCAGACTGAACTGTGTTGAGTTTCAAAACAGTAACAGTATCTGGGAGGAAATTTGGGGATTTGGGGGCTTTGACATCAAACCAGGGGAGTTTATCTTTAATCTCTCAAACCTCATTGGTCCGACTGGTGCGACTCTACAAACACAAGAAAAGTTCAATCATGGTTTTATTCTGATTGTTCTACTGGAGCCCGTGGAGATTCCAAATACGTTGGGTTGAAATCAGAGGGATCACTGGATTTGAATATTTCTCATATAAAACATATAAACTAAAGATGAATCTCTTTTCTCAAAGCTACGACTGAAACTTTGTGCCGTGTTAACATATTTCTTGAATAAAACTTTTTCTGTGACATCAGGCTTTTCCACACCAATGAAAAACCGAAACAATTAAATAACAATCATGGAACTTTCAATGTCTTTGTCCTGGCATCGCTCATGAGTGGCAGCTAACTCAGAGGCTGGGTTGAATGTTTCCTGGAATACAGCAGGACTTCACAGTGACCTCTCGCTGAAGGACTCTGGGTCAAATGCTTCGTGCATAGTGATGAATAACTGCTCTATTTATCATAATGGTGTTTATGGTGATGGAGAGATATTGATTTTTTTGGGGATTTATGGTGCGTGAGGGAGCTGATGTCAGTGTGAAGTGGAATATTCTGGAGGAGAGAGAGAACATTTATGCAAGAGCTTTAATAAAAACGGTGTGTGTGTGTGTGTTTGTGTGTGTGTGTTGTGTGTGTGTGTGTGTGTGTTGTGTGTGTGTGTGTGTGTGTGGGGCCCCCTGTTGGTCCATCCATTCCACTCTTAGACATTAACTCCGGCCAGATGTGACCGTTGCCCTTCGACGCTGTTCATCTCGTTCTTTCCTCCACTCGGCTCTGTCTTACCTTCTTTGGTAAACCCTCTCCGACTTTCTCTCTCTCGTCACCTTCTCCTCGCGCTCACCTTTCCTGCCAAGTTCAGTCGCACTCACACGGCTCCTGACAGACTCGCAACGTATATAACATACTGTACCTGAGAGCGCACGCACGTACGCATGTGTTTCCAATGCGAACGCCACACTGACATGTGGAGGTTGAGTAAGGGCTCATGAGAGGAGTGTGTCTGTCATCCACCTGAAAACCTCTGACATCAGACTGTGTGTGTGTGTGCGTGTGTGTGTGTGTGTGTGTGTGTGTGTGTGTGTGTGTGTGGGTGTGTGTGTGTGTGTGTGTGTGTGCGTGTGTGTGTGCATGTGTGTGTGTGTGTGTGTTTACCCTGGGCGTTCACGCCTGTTGCTACGACTGATCCAGCTCATTTCCTCTCCACAAAGACTCATGTGGGCGTATGTGAGTGTGTCTACTTTAAACATGTGGCCTCTGAGTGTGTGTGTGTGTGTGTGTGTGTGTTTATACATTAAGTCACGTCCGTATCCAAACACAAAGTCTTAACTTGTCTTCTTCATGAGGAAGTAGTCGCAGCCATCAGATTGGCAAGGGAGGACTTTTTCTAACTGATAACGATTTTTTTATTTTGAAAGCATTATTTGTGTCTTTAACGGTTAATTGTCAAACATAACCTTTTTGTTTTTACCAGAGTTTTTTTTTCCGTTTAAATATTACAACGTCTTTTTCTCACTATCTGCCCAAATCAAAATCAATCAACTTGAGAAGCACGCCTAAATTCCTAAATCTAGTTTTGGCTTGAGTGACAGGTCAGGGTCAGAAGTTCGCTCGTGTGTGAGTGTGAGACGCTCTGATTGGTCGACTCTCTGTGGATTTCTTCTGGACTAAAAACCTGTGATGACGGCTGTGAAGTCTGCTGGTGTGTGTGTGTGTGTGCATGTGAGTGTTCTCTTGCGGTTACTTGATTGGACCAGGTCGATGTATTTAATGCCCGGAGCCTCACGAATCAGCGCTGGGAACTCCCTTCCTGGTTCTGTTGGCTTGTGGTTTTTATTACCATACTTTAAAACACCTGACTCTTAAACACACACACAATGTGTAGTTGCACATGTGTGTAAACTGTACAACTGCTGCCAATGCACAATATAGTTGAAGTGTAACTTGAATATATTCAGTACTTTTAGTCTGTTTGTGTGGATCTCTCCTTTAAATACAGAAAATAACTCATAGCAGCTACAAACCATATAGATGGTTATTGATAATCCATAGTAAGGATCCACAAGTTTATTGAAATGGACGTAGACTCTGAAGTCAATACTGAAATGACTGGAGTGTCTTGAATCACCAGCAGAGGGCGACTACACATTTTCCTAACATAAGAGTTTAGGTCTTAATCTGTAGTTTCAAGTTATCTTCAATACAGCCGATTTAGTAAATTATTGCCCATTTATAGTCAAATAGATGATAAACCACTATATGCTTTGGGGCAGGGACACCATGTGATTGACAGCAGGTCGCAGGTTTACGTTTGGCGTCCAGTGTCCTCGAGCTCTCAATCAGGCTCCACCCCCAGGCTCCTCCAAATATGGTCACTTCTGGTTTCACAAACCAATGATGTGTTGACGTTTGTAATAATCACAATGAACAAAAGGGGGATTTTGGTGACGTAGTAGAATGACCAACAAAACCCACATCAGCAGCGGGTCAGGTTGATGGATGGATCAAAGTAACATTGGGTTTTCATTCAGGAGATCTCTGTTCATGTCCTTGGTGAAACTGATGGTCAGTGTTGTTTGTTTAATCTCTGACCCTTCACCCATCCTAGCCCTGTGTGTATAAGTGTTACTATGGTGATGGCAGACCAGTAGCTTGCTTCATGCTCCTGTGGGTCGAATTCGAGGGGGAATCAAAGTTGTTTAAGTCGTCAAAGTCACAAGAACAAAACACATTAACCCATGAAAACCATTAAGGGTGGAAAGCTGATGAGGTCTTGATGACTGATGACTCAGCACGTCCACCCGAGTCTCCCTAGTTGCTCACTAGAGGAAATGAGTGACTCTCCAATCACTTTACAACACAGTGACTTGGGGAGACATTTGCTTCAGGGATGACAAGTAGAGGAGAGGAAGATAAATAAGTCTCCAGTTACCATTAAGGCTGGAAAACTCTCCCCTTGATGGACTGGTAAATGCTCCAAGCTAACATGGATCACTTAGTGGTTTCCCCCCGAACAATGTCGACACACCAGTGACTCTTGTTTGTGTGCCGTTGTTACATAATGAGCGGTGCCGGGTTACGGCCCCACTGGTGGTCAGTGGTTTCCATTACCCAGAATTTAAAGACCCCTAATGACTTTAATGCATTTTAATGTCTATTTTGATTTTCGGTGGTTACGAACATGAAACCACCCTTTCTGTCGCTTTACAGGCAAATTAGTCTCACTTAGTTCAGACATGTTTTCTCTTTGTCTCATTTTCCTCAACGTTTCTCTCTCTAGATTTTTCCGAGTGCTGCTTAAGAAATATCAGGGAAGAAGAAGTTTTAAATTAGAAAACTCCACCAAACAGCAAACAGAGACAAGTTAGAGGCAGGATTGAGCAACAAACACACACATTTACACACAATAGACCCATCAAAGGATGAATCTATCTATCCTACTATGAGTTTTGAATTAAAACAAAACTACAAACCACAGTGGACAGCATCCAGGAGTCTGGATCTACTGGCTCCTTTTCGATTTGAAGGAGCAGCGACTCAGACGTCCGAACTCCTCATCCTGTCTCGATGGCTGAGCCCAGTCACCCCACAGAGAAATATCATCTCAGCCACATGAACCCTCAACCACGGTGATTCAGCTCGTTACCAAAATATTGTGGGTTGCTAGGTAGATTGACTGCTAAATCAACTGTAAGCATCCCCGGTGTGTGCTAAAGGTCATGGTCTGATGAATCCAACTGGACCACAGGACCACGTCATGCAACAAAGGTTCAATCCAAAGGGTTTCCAAGATGGAAACACTACCCACCCGGACTCCAGTGCACACCTGACATGTTTGAACTGGTACTGAACATATGGACATGAGTCTCTTCAAGATCCAATCCAGGATCCTGGACATTCGTCTCTAAACGTCTGTCGAAGCTTGGCTTCACGAGGACTCTGGAGCTTTTTATTTCCACACTCCACTCAAACCTCAGACAGCATTACGAATGGGACTAGTGGTCCAGTGAGGGGCTCCGTGCCAGCTGCTGAAAGACAACACCGGTGAGAAAGCGGCTCTGGCACGGCCGCCATATCTGCACCAGGGACCACCCGCCTCCTCGGGGTCGCTCGCCCTCGTACACGCAGGTATTTTTAGCAGCTTAGGAAGTGGATCAGCCTGGATCTACCTCAGCTCCCTTGATTACTCAGTGTTGTTCTCAGGCCTCAATCCCTCTCTCTCTCCTCTCACACTCACACGGAACATTCGTGCAGATTTGTTATAAATATACTTAAAC
Organism: Pseudopleuronectes americanus; assembly: GCA_038501795.1. Classification (NCBI taxonomy): domain Eukaryota; kingdom Metazoa; phylum Chordata; class Actinopteri; order Pleuronectiformes; family Pleuronectidae; genus Pseudopleuronectes; species Pseudopleuronectes americanus. The sequence goes on from CM076721.1 coordinate 1,530,664, forward strand.
AACACCACACTCAAGGGTCAGAAAGTCAAATTCAAGGATATAAACACCTCGGTGGATGCATGAGGCAGCAGATCATCGTGCAGCGGGTTCTACTCAAAGTCTGTTCGATGGAAAAGCTTCACAGCTATGATTGTATTTCTTTCCACCAAACAGACATTTGTATACAACTAGGCAAGTTCCGTCGATGCTTTGTTATTGTTGATGGTTGCGTTAACTCAACGACCCAACTTCGAACCAAGGTATATAAACCATAATTGGTTTTATTCACAATTCAAAGAAAAGATACATTTTAAAGAAAACTGCAGCATTTTTCATCGAGATAATTTGGACCTGCGGATGACTGAAAGTTGTAGCTCATATTATTTGTACATTAAAACACAGACTCAGGAATACAGGTATTTAAAAAAAGTATTTTTCCTGCAGCAATGTGAGGAAGCTAGATTTCTGAATGTTGCAACCATAAACAGAATTAATTTTTTTATAGTAAAGCCAACTCCATAGTGCCTGAAACGTTGTATTCTCTTGATTGACCATATGGGATTAAACGTATTAAAGCACCATGTGCATATGGGCGTTGATACCCTGTGATTGACAGCCAGAACTGTCCAATGGGTGGAGGTGTAGGTTGACGTGTAGTGTCCTTGAGCTCAAGGCTGATCAGTTTTTGAGCAACATAAAAATGTGGTAATTATTTGCTTCTGAGTTATATTTTTCATTCGGGAGGTGATTGAAGTTGTTACCTGTCGTGTCAACTTAGCCCACATAGTGATTCTCAGCTAGCAGCTTTTCGGAAATGTCGCCCACTTCTGTAGCTTTCAGCTTCACGAACAAAAACATCACGAAACCACGCTCTCGCCTTTGTCTTTGTACCCAATTAAACCAGAGATTTACAGCGTGTTAATTAAAGAGAGTCAGAGGTGCTGGTAGGTATACAACCAAGTGTCAAGGGTTTACAAAAGAAGTGAATAGTTTCAGGTGGGTACATGCACGCCGATAAATCATAAATATGAACACACTCACGCACTTTGCCTCCAATCTTCCCCTTCACCACTTCCAACAATAACAAGACGCCTTGACTCACTCTCCTTCCTGCTCCCTCACTCCTCATCTCCACCTTTTGGGACTTTCCCTCATGAATTCTCCTGCGTTTTTGGTTTATGATGAATCTCCCCTCTGAATCTGGACGGAGCCCACACGACCCCCCACCCCCACCACCCCCCCCAACCCCCCCACCTCCAACCAGTCGTTTCCATTTCTTTCTCCTCATTCCACCCCCCACGTAGGTCTCATTATCTGTGGGTAACCGAAATGTACAACACAAATATACGTATGAATAGATGGAATCAGTCTGATTTGACTCAAGCCACAAGAGATGTTAATTAAAAAAACCGATGAGAGTCAAATGATGTGGTTGGATAAATTGCTTTTGGTTTATGTGGGACATTTTTTTAAAGTAAATGTATTTTAAATTTCAGGCTTGTACCAGTCGATGAATGACGTACATTCAAATGTCTTCTTTCCATGTGTCTCTTGTCCAACGTGTGTCTCTCAGCTCATTGAGAAAAAGAAAGATGCCGTCTCAGCCCCTCGGCTCATGTGGAGTAATTTCCCTGACTCCACTGAACCGTCAGTTTGACTTCAACCTATTAAACTAAACTGCAGAAACAGTGAATTTGCTTCTTTCCTGCAGCTCAGCCCACAGATTTTCACTTGTGGGGAAACTTAGTCAGTTTTCCAGTGGTTTGCTTTCCAAGCGTCTTCGTCGCTCCCACTTTAGCTTCTGGCCACGAGAAGCACTTAACCTGTCGGCCTCAGTAAATATCCAAGTGCTTCCTCTGTGGACTCTAGCACAACAATAGGAAGCTGAAAGTCACCCGGAGGTCTGCTGCAGCGCAAACAAACTCCGGCTTGACTCTGTTTTGCTGCAGGATTGTTGGATTTGCTCTCTGAACATCCGACATGTGACTGTATTTGTAATTAAATTTAGAAATGACAGAGAATTATCTCACATTTAGGTGAAGCCTGATTGGTGAGAATTTAATAGATTAATTAAATATCAGTAAACAGCAAAGTGGATGAACCTTCATGTTTTCTTTTCCCATACACCTGACATTTACTTTAATTGTCTTTCCTGATAATTGGAGTGAAATGAATAAACATTTTCATAAGAAGTTATAGAAAAGTTATACTTCCTGTAAATATTGAGCTGATCAGTTGTTTATACAGTATTATTGAGGGAACAACTTCATTCTGCTTTTAAACAAACTGCTGTCTGAATACTAATTCTTGGTTTGCTCCATGTCCCGGCCACAAACATGGAGGAGTCAGAGTTCATGACCTGTACTGCAGCCAGCCACTAGGGGGCGATCAAAACCTTTTGGCTTCACTGATGGGGGAACTGCTATAGTTATAAACACGGACCATGCTGTCATCCTTATGTCATTTATTATGTCATGTGTTTTAGGAATTTAGTTTAATATAATATTTTTCCCATTAAGTGGACGGGGGTGAAGAGGTGATGAGTTAGAGCCAGAAAGAATTTGGCTCAGACGAATGTGTGAAGCCACTGGATTACTGTCCGTGTGAGGGGGATTTACAAGGGCTCTAGTGTGTGTGTGTGTGTGTGTGTCTGTGTGTGTGTGTGTGTGTGTGTGTGTGTGTGTGTGTGTGTGTGTGTGTGTGTGTGTGTGTGTGTGGCGGTTAAGGGTGACTGGAGACGACTACATTAGCGACACTCGTCCTGGCGCTGGTCTCCGTCCTTCTGGCTTCATCCCAGTCAGATCGTGGGAAAGACACCCCCCCGCCTGAAAACCAAAATAAATCGATAAATAAAGTAAGGAAAAGCAAATAAACAGATGAGAAACACAACAGGAAAAAACATCAGTGTCGGCGCTAGAGTTAGATACGGATAATGAAGGATGTGTGAATGTGTTTTATTGTGTTTTATTGTGGATGTGGCTTTACGTGTAAGTGTGTGTTTTAGACGTGAACTGGTCCTGGATCTGGTTCGAGATAATGCTTTGGTTGGATTGTACAATGTTAAGCCTTGTGACGTCCATTTCTGGTGCAGAAACATTTGCTAAATGAACCTCTGATGCTTAACTGGAGTCTGAAGGTGTTGAGGTGAGAACTGAGACATATGGAAATAATGAGGAGACAAACTGAAGGAGGAAGGAGCTCTGTTTCTAATAAATGAGGCTGAGAGGCAGAGGAAACAAGTGGGTGAGGAGCATGGTTCACATCTACAGAACATTCCCCTCTGCATAAACGTCCCAAACTTCAGAACTTCGTTTAAAACACTTTATTGTTCACAGGCTGAAAAATGCAGTCTCCTCCTCCTCCTCCTCCTGAAGATCAGATGTCTGATGCACATTAATCCTCAACGAGCAGTCGACACAACTCTCACTCGTCTGTTTAAAATCAACAACATCAGCAACATCAGTGAGATTTATTAATTTCTCCAGTATCCACATTTGTTTGTGTCCTTATTGGGTGTTTTAGGATCTCAGTGGCCTTCATGTATCTGAACCTCTGGTCCGGAGAAACAGAAAAACCTTCCACCATGTGACGGACACACAAAGAAGAGACTAAAGTTCCCTCGACAACTCGAACCCTGCAGCCTTGAAAAAGTGGAAAAGCCAAGTAAGGACATGGAGAAGCAAATGCAGTAGATTCAAGAATAAAGTAAAGATCCAAGAAAACGTCCATATAAGTGTTCTTTTAGTTTATTCTGAAAGTGTCTGAGTAGCAGGAGCATCAATAGCCACAAAGGAAGGAGCTAGAGCTACAGAGCCTGTTACCACCCACGCTCAGTGATTGACAAGTGCTCGTCTATTGGAGGTGAAGAGACTCTGGCACCAAAAGAGGAGGTGAAAATTCAAAAACCATCAAGTGGAGTGTGGATAATTGCCACTTCAGACTTTGAGTTTCTCTGTGTTTTCCACACTCGTTCTTCTTCTCTTTCTCCACCACTCGTCTGCTGGTCTGAATCAGAGGTGACTCAGAAGGGCAGATACTGGAAACGACACATTAACTAGAGACAAATGGTGTTTACCGTGTATGTGTGTGTGTGTGTGTGTGTGTGTGTGTGTGTGTGTGTGTGTGTGTGTGTGTGTGTGTGTGAGAGAGTTTCTGTGTGAACTAGCAGTGGGGAAAACGTGGGCGTCGCAGCTCCAGGCGAGTGGGACCGATTTCCAGGGGAGTGGACTGGAACTTGGAGGGAGTCAGGAGAGAGAGGGAGAGAGAGAGAACCAGGGCAAAAGTGAAGGAAGAGTGGGGGAAACGTAGAGAAGGATTAGGAGGTGAGAGAGAAAGAGAGAGAGAGAACTGCCTCTGTGGGTCCCAGTATAAACACGGAGGCAGAGCAGGAACGTGTGCGGGGGCGTCGGGGTGAAACTGCGAACAATAACGATGATGGAGGGAAGGAGGCGAGCAGAAAAGGAAAGTTAGGAGAATTTAATAACAGGCCTCATTTTCCTGTCTCCTTTCTCTCTCTCTATCTCTAACAGAGACACACACACACACAGGGGGAGGCAGAAAAAGATAACAAGGTTATGAAAGTGACCACAATCGGGCTTTGTATTCTTTTCATCCCTCCCTCCCTCCCTCCCTCCCTCCCTCCCTCCCTCCCTCCCTCCCTCCCTCCCTCCATCCAACACACACATCTCTTGCCACACGCCTCCTCGCAGTCGGCCACACACAACCACATGCCGGGCCCACATGTGCTGCAAGAATCCAGAATTCAAACCATCCACCGACACACACACACATAAACACACAGAATAAAACACTCACAAATAACCCATGCACAAAATCCAGCACCTAAATACACACACAGGCAGCCAAGCTCAACAGGCAGAGACACACACACACACAGACACACACACACACACACACTCTCTCATGTTCGTATATGTACACACTCGGAGGCCCAGGACTTGGGACGGGGGGGGATTTCCAGCCTGATGCTCCACAGCTGCGGGACGGCACCCAGCGCGCCGCCAACCTGATGCACAGTGATGACCTCATCAGATGGGAGTGGCCGAGAAAACAAACCGAGAAACAATCTGAGGCCGAGCGTCGACTTTGTGTCTTATTCTGAAAATACAAGATGGAGATGGAGAGACACAGAGTTTCACTGCAAATGTGACGTGAGGGAGAAAACGAGACGTATTCTGGAAAGTATTTGTAAGATGGGTTTTTACTTTGCTGCATTTTGGTCCTTTTTCCAAAATTCCAAAAGATTTTACACATTCACCTGTTTTCATACGATCATAGATTCTTCTTTTATCAATATAAACTTTAGATCATTGTCCTATAGGAAGCAGAAGAAGAAGAGTTCAGTTTTGAACTATTGCGTTCCCGTGGTCAGTAAAAACAAATTACTGCTGTGAGGTGGAACAGCTCTCGTTGGAGTTATTAGTGAAATTGGATAGTGGGAATAACACGTTGCTTCTCCTGTTAACTTTCAATCTTAACTTCAGAGTTGTCTCTTGGTGGTTGTGATGATTTTCTATCTTCTCCGGCGGCAGGAGACTCTCAACAGACACACAAACAGCTGCTGGGATGAGAATCCACTCTGGCTCTGATCCAGCCTGCTGTCATTTTAAATAAAAGCCCCCCCACCAACTATCAAGAGTTTATTCATCATGGATTTAGAGGCATTTTCAGGATAATCCATCAATTACTTATCCATCAAGCTGCTGAGATGACAGAAGCACTGAGGGACGTGGAGAGGAACTCCCTGAGTGGAGAGCAGACGTCCGTCCACCACCGGGTCCTCACGCCCACACGGGGATGAGGCTCTGCTTCCTGACACTGACAGAGAATGACTAATGTGGAGCGACTGCACTGAGGGGAAGTTAGTGGATGAGTGACAGAGAAAACAGACGTCTGAGGGTTTGGAGAGCTTATGGAAACTGATATTTAGAACGGGGAGAGTTGAGTGTGTGTTGAGCGGTGGTGGAGAGCGGCTGGATTCTGACTGACGTGGACTGTTGGAGGCTGAAAGTGATATTAGAGTAATAATATCTGCTTTACAGATTTATCGGCCGATTTTAAAAATGGCGATGATTCCTTTGGACAAACAAAATGTAATTGAGGCTCGATAATTACAGTTTAACCATAAACTTTTGTTATAAATTGAATAGAAAGACAACATAAATACAATCAAATATATAGAACTTTAAATTAAGACAACACATTTTTTTACGGGAAAAACAATGAAAACCTAAATACGTTCAGAACTAGAGATTAAGAGATAATAGAGACAAAGAAGCTTTTATGAGGAGAAAACTTTGGCCTCACTTGTTTGTTATTAAAGCAAATAATCCAAAAAAGGAATTAAAGTAAAGTTTTAAAAAGCCTCACTTCTCATCTTGCACTCGACCTCTTTCACCTTCTACACCCAATCCCTCCCTGAGCTCATCACTTCTTTATGAAGTCTCTTGTTCGCTCTCTCTGCTGTTTGATACCCGCTCACTTTGCCAGAAGCAGTTCACACATGTCCGGCTCCGGCTCGGGACGTCCTCCTCTCACTGTGGGTTGCTCAACGTTTTCACTCTGCGTGAAATCCCACAGCAGATATGCAGCTTTTTTAGCAGAATCCAGGAAACCTGCAGTAATGATGAACAGTTGTCAGGTCAGCGAGAAGGTAAACAAACGAAAAGAGAGAGGAGAGAGCTTTGTTTCTGGGTGGTGACTGGTGAGTGAAGCATTTAAAGATCATTGTATCAATCAGTTGAAAGGATGATTGGTTGTAATGGGAAAGATCAGAGGTCACCAACTGGTGAACTCCGATCCGAATCAGGACCCAGAGAGGTTTCCATCCTGAGTCCGACTCTTCTTCACTCAAAAAACAAAATACATCGGCGTACTCACAAACTGAGCACACAATGAAATCCTACGACTGGTTCATCCTGCTCTCCCATTACTTAGACTATGGATGAAATCTCTTCAGTTGTGCAGGATGAAATAAAACACTTTGCCAAGAGATTATTTGTATTCGCCCAGAACGTAATGTAGCAGGAAGACACGTGGTTTGAATGTAGGACATGAGCCGGATCTTAGGGCTCTGCTCCTTTCTGAGAACAGGTCGTTTCCCCTTTTTCTCTTCTTGGCTGCAGGTCAGCTCGATAACAGCCAGTGTCTGTTCCTCAGTGATCAACTCGAACCACTGACTCGTCTGTAAGTGATGGTGAAGATCGCTTCAGGAACATCCTTCAAACTTTAATCCTGTTTTGCAAGTATTGCTGCTTTGTCAGTCTCAATCTTGTAATTGTCTGGTTCTCGCTGTTCACATAAAGACGAGTGTGTTTAGTCTTTTTTTTAAAGTGGAAACAGAAGAGGCCTTTTCATCAAGACTAGAAAAGCGCTATATAAATACACAACCATTTACCATTAACCTTTTGGAAAGTCAGTGAACTTTAAAGGTTAATTACACAAAGTTTTATTATTTTATATGAATGTGGTCATTAGGATCAATTATCTGTGATTTTCAAAGAGTCTCCGGTGGTGGAACATTCCCTTTGACCTCCTGTTTCTCCAGGGAAGTGTCTGACAGTTGAAGATCGTGGGCAGTTTTCCCAATGTGCATCAATTTAATGTATGGAGCATTATGCTGTTAAAACAACCTTATATACTCAGAGAAGACAAGAACAGGGTCCCCAGCACCACAAATGCTTCTTGTTCCTAAAGACCTTGGTGCTCGGCTCCTGTGAGGATCAAACTGTCGGCTCCACGGTGAACTTGTTCCGCCTCGCAGCATTTAGTAGATATTGTGCTCGGCCCTCACCCGTGATCAAAGTGATCACTTGGGAAGCTCGCCGGGCCTGTTGTTGTCTTTGGCCGCCGGTTCCACGGCACATTGAGATGAACGCTCAGCCCCGGAGAAGCCATTACCAGGCAGCATCAACGCCCTCAGGACACGGAGCCCGACTGAAGTGAGCGGAGAAGAGACGGAGCCGAGTCCGAGAAAATATACCAGGTTTGTTGATGGAGACTTGGAGAGAGGACGGAGGGAGACGAGGAGAAAGAACAACACTGGCACTCAGAAGAGGACCGACCTCCACCGAGGCCCAACAGTCCTCTGATATAACCACCTTCAAATCTCATATCTGCATTTCAATGTGGACACACTCATAGATATCAGTCCTCTTATCAGAACTTATCAGAAACTTACAGACTTTAGCAAACGCCAGTGTGATAAGGACAACATCAAATGACAGAAACCATAACATGGAGGAGGCAGGGTTTATGACTTATATTCCAGCCAGCCACCAGGGGGCGATCAAGATGCTTTTGGATTCACTTTAAGGGAGCTGCAATATCGTCCACGTTTTACTTAAACTAGATGTTCTTGTCTTCTTGTTGCATCACCTAGCGACCGAGCTACGGACGAAAAAGTTCCTCGGTTGATTATAAATATTGAATAACATATTTCACCATAATGCAAAACAATTTAATAAAACTCCAGAATACTTAAACCCATTGATAAGCTGAATTGACCTGTAGCATGTTTCATCCCTGAAGGAGAAACCACAACACACACAAGTTGTTCTGTAAACAGCAAAGGGGGATTAACCAAGATTCCTGATTGTTATGATATTAACCTTGTTTGTCTAAATGAAGAACGTTTTGTTTTATGTCTGAAATATTACCGATGTCACGGGACGCCACGACTTTGCCTCCGAGCAGAAACAGGCCGTGTTCTCATAAACCCAAAGATGTTGTGACTGTGACAGGCCCGGGCCGATGTGTGTGTGTGTGTGTGTGTGTACTTCATAATGTCTGTCATATATCTGCAGTTGAGATTAAGTGGTTTCTATTCGCTGGATGAAGAAGCAGCAGTTTTTCCACTTGTGCGTCCGTGATGTTCTGAAGTTCTGCTGCATCCCTCAGAGGTTTTGCTCTTCTGACCTTTTGTCACATGCTCTGTAATTAAATCAGCTCATAATTCTGCAGCTTCATGTCATGAAAATACATAATGATCGAGTTAGGACAATAATTTTCACCACAGACGGCTCGAGGCTGAAGTGTCTCTGCAGCCCAACTGCAAAGAGAAGGAGTCAGGAGGTTTTAATCTGGAGCAAGTTGAGTGAATGTGGACTCTTTACATTTTTTTGTGGGACAATAACAGTGGTTATGAATATTGTCTCACAGCCAAAGAGGTTGAGGGTTTGGATCTGGCGAATAAACCCAGTTTGCAGCTTCTCCCTGTTTCATGAATGGGTTATTTGACACATTCACAAGATTCATCATTTTATGAGAAATCAAGGAAAATTTGAAACAAAGTTATGGTTATACAACAAGTAGTTTTTCAATAAACATGTTCACAAACAAATAAACGGACAGATGTAAAAAACACAACTTCAGAGGTAATAAATATAAACAATGAAACTTCTACTAATAATAAAAACATGATATACATGAAATGGTATAAACAAAGGATTCAGCCTCAGTTTGAGTCGCATGAAGTGTTTGACCCATTAAGAGTCTCCATTATTTACCATGTCAGGATTAGTAAGTGCTGTGTACAGAGATTAAGTACATTCGTGTTCCCCTAAAACCGAACAACGGCACCGCGCTATTTCACCGTGTGCGCTGGTGACCACAGGTTCCACCAGCGCACACGCCATCAGTCATCCATCCCAGTTTGTATGTGTGTATGACTAACGCAGCTTTAAGTGTGTGGTTTCTTACATATCGTGCTCAGTCTGCTAAAATGTGAAAAAACAATATTCACGACCATCTGGTTTCATCCTAAAAAAAAATAAAAACACACAGTGTGTGATACAAAGCAGATTTAACAGAGAAAAAACTTCTTTTCAGGGAACGTGAATCTCTGGATGTTGTGGGAATTAGTTTTTTCTGTCACTGAACTGCTGCTCTGAGGCAGAATGTATCAGGAGATCGTGAACGTGCCGGTGTGCACGCTGTATATTGTCAAACGGCTGCACGGGCACATTGAGAGGAAGTTAAACAACACCGGTGGTCTCTACGTGTTTCTCAGCGTGTGAGAGATGAAACGCTGAGCCCCCCCCCGAGGCGGTAATCTCTGCACAGGTCTCTGTAAAGAAGCAGAGGAGGGAGCGGGAGATGCTGACGGATCTACTGTCAGGGTGTGAGGGGCCACACAAAGGAAACTTCTGTTTGTGAGGATGAGGACACTGTGTGTTTGTTTACAGCAGATTCTACGACTCTGGTATCAAACGTGTGACATTTCCCCCTCGTATCATTTCCCTCCCAACTTAAGCCTCGAGGCCATGTTGAAGAAAGATGTTGACAATAAAGTTATGATTAATGAGGGAAAAAGGCAGCTAATGAGGACAGCTACATTATCATGGGAATAAAGTCATAATTTAAGGGGGAAAGGTCATAATAAAAATAATAAAGTCATAAGTTAAGTAGGAAACAGTTAAATATATTTCAAGATAAGAGTTTCACTCCTTCTTGATCTAAAATCTTAAACGTATATGATATTGTATATCATACAATAACTTTTAATACTGTACTATTCCATATATAATTCTTACTGTACATATCTATTTATTTACATTCAACTTTAAATACGCACAATACTCTGCTCTTTACTGCCTTTTTTTGCACTTCTGGTTACATGCTAAACTGCATTTTGTTGTATAAGTACTTGTACTGTGCAATGACAATAAAGTTGAATCTAATCTAAATTCACTGTAACTTGAGAAATTGCAGAAATCTTTTTTAATACCACGTGGAAGTAACGTATGATAAGCTGCCAGTCGACCACAGCCCGAATCCTGATATTCATGATACTCTGTGGTGCAGATGTACCGAGAGAAAACCATATTTTCTTGTTTGTAAAACCTAAAATTTAAACTTAACAAGTCTTTCCACGTTTCTCTGCGTTCTATAATTCTGCCACATTTCCTTTACTTTCGTCACTGTGCTTATAAATTGTCTGATTTGTAAATCAAAAATGAAATGCTTTGAGTCGTGTCTCTTTATTATCACTGCTGAATATGATGAAGACCAGGACGAAGGGTGAGGGAGATTATGACGAGTCCTCACATGTGTTTTGACAGCTCCCAGGGAGAGGGAGTGTCCCCCTCTCAGCTGTGGGTAACAACACCAGTAATGAAAAACAACAGTGGTCCTAACACACAGCAGAAGCTTTGATTCATTCAAATGGACTCAGTTCAAAACTTTCTGTGGAAGTTTTTTCTGTGGATGTTGAAATCTGCTGTAGCTGCTGGATCGTTCCCAGTGTCCTTGACATGTAGGTGGACTGGTTCTGTTCCTGACTGGGCTCATGGTTGATGGTTATTCAAGTGCATGAAGTATTAGAAGAGAACAGAGGAGGCTGCTGGTCGCTGGAGTTTATAAAAGACCAGTGTTTTTACATCCTGGATCCGGTGGGAGGATAATATTAGAAATGAAAACTGAAAGCAATTTAAAATGTATATATGAATATGTTTTGTGTTATTCTTTTAATTGTTACCGTACATAACCTAAACATAAGCAGACATGCAAATTAAGCTTCAGTTGTTGGTTTTTAATGTTTTAACAAATTCAAGAGAATGTTTTGCAGATTTGTTCAGAATGAATATTTTGTCAATTTGTAGATACTTAATGTTTTAAATGTTACATTATATATCTGGATAAATTACAGATGTATTATCCCCTTTGACCCACACACACACAGTGTTTGAGTTGTAGTTGCCTGTGAACACACACACACACACACACACACACACACACAGACACACGTCCCGATGTGGAGTTTCCTGTTCAGACTGTAACAAGGTGCTTGTTTGGACGCATCAACACAAACACACACTTTAGTGTAACACGCAAACTAACCTGAATATGTGCAGTAAATACACATTAACACGCTATTTGAAGTTGGGTTTTAAAGCCTTTTGTGTTTTAAAGACATCGATATTAATCCGTCAGCATCGTCCTCTCGTGTGGTGACAACATGTCTCTTCCCCTCACATTGTCCCCGCCACAGACGCTCTATAATTATCACCTTCCCTTTCTTTTCTTTACTTTTCTACTACGCCTCCTCCTTCCACACACAACCCACACTCCGACCACAATCCACTCATCCTCTTCTTATCACACGCCTCCACCCGTCCTCCTCCATCTCCTCCAGCAGCCGAGGCCTCCTGCTGGAAACCGTCTGACACCTGAGACCCATGAATGAACAGATGAAGGATGAGAGGAGGAGGAGGAGGAGGAGGAGGAAGAGGAGGAAGAGGAGGAGGAGGAGGAGGAGATGAAACAAGCGGCTGTCATCGTCTCCTCATTGTTTCTCCTCTCGATCAAACACAAGGGAACCAGTCCAGGCTGGTACTGGTTGGTCTGGTTTTGTGTGTTGAAGATCAGACTCTGGTGGTTTTTCTTTTCATCAGTTCTTCTTTGTGACGGGAGAAACTTTTATAGACCTTTAATGAGATGATGATTTAATGAGAAATGATTTATTTTTTTATTCAAATGATTCGGTTCAATCTTTATCGAAAGCCTTTTGGGCCTTTGGCAGATTGTGTGAATGTTATTTTAGTTTCTCGTTTCTTGAGCAGTCATTTTATCTTCAAGTTGTTACTCATTGGTCTGTAATGATCGTTGTTCCATTATATGAAAGCTGAGCCATCGTTTTCCCTCCGTGGAACAAAGCACGTTCGCTCAAAACCAAACTGTTCGGACACAAATGGCAAATTCACTGTTGTTGTTGAGCAGCTTCATCTCTCCTGGCTGTTCTGGTTCTGGGAGCCACGGCAGTGATGTTGCCAACTCACTTTGTTCGGGCTGATTTTAGGATCCGAGTGTTTTCACAGCAGAGCAGCCGACGGTCAGGGAGTTGGACGGGTTTGTCAGATTGATTGTTGCTTAAATTGTTTTTCCAAGAGAACAGAGGAGACAACTGCCCCCCCCCATTCACCTCTGATCCTGTTTTAGAACGACCCCAAAAATACTACAGAGGCGCGCCTGCGTGTGACCCTGACGTCCACAGCAGGAGAGCAGGGTCAAGGAAAACGTTTCAGATGCCAGTTTGCATTTCATCTTCTAAAAGTGTTTACACATTGTAAAACAGGACTATTTTCTTTGTGAGTTCCCAGTGTCCCTGTGTGTGTGTGTGTGTGTGTGTGTGTGTGTGTGTGTGTGTGTGTGTGTGGGAGTGAGTGCGCTCAGACCAACAACAAAACAACACAGTGACAGACAACTGGTGTCCACATTAATTTCAATGAGACCCCCCGCCTGAGCTGGTCAAGGCCAAAGACCGCCCCCCCCCATTAACTGGGTACTGGGTACAGATGACCAGCACAGGACGACGCCACTGGTTTAAAAAGAAGTCTATGAAAGTGACTTTACTCCTCCCTCTGTATATAACGTCTTCATAAGGAGCTGATGTCTCAATCTGTAGTTTCAAGTCTTAAATAAATAAGCATGAGATGCAGGTAAATGTATTTTTGCTATTTAAATCTCTTCCAATAGGAACGTGTGTGTCTCAGTGTGCATGCAACACATTTTAGTTCTCCCTAAATTACAGCAATAAAAAGTAAAAATGACAGAAATATGCTGAAAGTCTCTTAAAACAACTGACATCACATCTTTAATCAATCACCCTGAAGTGAGTTTGAATGTTTTTTTTAGATTCAATTCCACCAGAAGATACAGGACCAGAGACCACAGGTCCAGAATCAGGACGGACTGAGTGGTGCCTGTGAGACTGAGGACACGTCCACCACAGCTTGATGTCCTCAGGCCCCTCGGAGAAGAGACACAGTCAAACACTCATTTTGTTTTTTTAAGGGTCGACTCTACCAGAGAAAAAATAAAAACCACTTGAATGTGTATTTAATAAAGGCTGCATGTCGACTTGGCAAAGAAACGCGTCTGAAATTATTACCTTGCAAAGTTTATGACATTAATTGAGAGAGGCTCTAATAGTTTTTAGTTTGAAGAACCGAGCGTTGAAATGTGTCATGTGAAAACTCAGAGCAGATTGTTTAAATTTCTTTGTAAAGAATCAAGCAGCCCACAGTGAAGCAGACTGGACTGTAACCACAGAGCATTGTTGTCTTGTTTGAGTTAAGATGAAAACAGAGATGAATGAATGACTAGATCCAAAAATAAAGTCTGAAGAGAATTTATTAGCGTCCAAAATTAACTTTGATTTATCTTTGTGGCTGGTAAAGAAAAAACAGCACACAAATATTTGTCATCTTGACAGAGAACTGTATGAGTTTGAAAGTTATTATTAGAAGTAGGAAGCAACCGAGGCTGGAACCTTCGGATCTGTAATGCACGGTCCCTCGTTGTGTACGGACGTAAACACAAACATAAACAACAGCAGCTGAACGGCTCCTGAGTAAACGTGTTGGGGCAACAGTTAAAAAATCACCTCATATGTTGATTTCAAGTGAAATTTTGTTCACGTATTAACATATTATTCAAGTGGCAGCTGCTAATTGTGGACCCTGCGAGACTCAGAAGAATTTGCTCTCTTCTCTCATTCTACTGGAATAAGTCCAGGCCAAAATAAACACCATTACATCAGCAGTACTGGGGGGGGGGCCTCAAAACAAAAGTCTCAACACGTAAAGGCCCTTTACTGCTGATCTGTGACAGAGCTGTGGCTGAATGAAATGCATTTTTCACTGCATACACAACATTTAATTTAGATGATCACGAAGGCCCTTCAGTGACCTCTGCCAACACAATCGTTGTCCATCGTTGTTTCTGTAGATGTGACTTGTGTTTTCCTCTTCAGCTCATGAATGTGTAACTCGTCGCTGTGCGTCGAGCCCGGCCAACCTCGGATATATATATAAAAGCAAACCAATATTGACCGGTGTCTTGTAAATCAACAGCAGACTGGTTTTACTGGTCAGTTTACAGAGAGGAAAGTTATGAAGATGATTTTGGCTTCAGCTTCTGACAAAGGTGGATGTTTAACGAAGGCGCGGTTGTGAAGAACGAGTCTGAGTCAGTGGAAGAAGATCTGCTGCCAGGAGACTAATATCTGATTAATGAGGGGAATTAACAGAGCAATGACCGAAGGAGAAGAAGAAGAAAACACACGCACATTGTTTACACTCATTAAATAACATTTAATACATTGTTTCTGTCAAAGTTTCTTCATATACTTGAACTTACAAACTTTATGTTGAGAACGCAGGGCTGCCAGCAACTTTTCTTTGGACTCTGTTTGTCATATGATAGAAAACAAGGAGGAAATGGGAGGAAATTTAAACTCAATTAAATAGAGAGTTCCACGCAGAACACAAAGGAACGACTATGATTTTATCAGTTGATTATAAATCAAATGAGCAACGACAGAAGGAGGAGAAACATCCACACACTGTCTACATTATAATATAATAATGACTTTATTTGTGTAGCACTTATCCAAACAAGGTTACAAGTGCTCCACAAAATCCATTGGAGGGAATGAATGAATACAAATAAAAGGTATTTAATTCAAGTTTTTATCGATTAAGTCAAAGAACTTCAGGTTTATTCTTTAAAGTGAAGTTAACATCTTAAAGTAAAAAAATGCACACCTCAGTAAATCAAAGTTGTATTATCTGTATCTGTATAAAACATAATGAAATCCCATCAATTAGCATAGTTTAAACCCAATTAAATTCAGTTCATAGCATTACATATACAAACTGTGTGTGTGTTGCAGAGAGAGAGCCCTGTGTGGGAAGGGGCGAGTTACAGTGCGAGCTGCATTCTGAGGTGCAGCCGAGGCGTGACAGCACTGACAGCCCTGGGACTCCTTCTTATTAACAGCAACCAATAAAAACCTGAAGTTTATTGTGTTTGGTTCCAGCTCCCATAGGCTCGGCACTCACACCTCCACATGCTGGTCCATTACTGGGCATGTGGGGCGCCTCCATCCTCCTGGTCCTCCTGTACTGGGACGATTAGGTCATTCGCATTCCTGAATGTAAACCCCTCTGCTGTTATGTTTGTGCGTTTACTGCCTATTTTAATGCTGCAGTGTAATATGCTGACGATCCTCTGTTGTTTGATTTGAGTAGGGGATGGCCATGTGTACAGAAGTGACAGGAGGATTGTGTTGTTTGGCTTGTTTCGTCCGAACAAACAGAGAAAACCTCTAAAGACGTTACTGGTTGAGCTCTTTACATCAAACAAATCACAAGGTAGACAAATTGCAACGCAAACAAATCACATTGCAAACAAATCACAATGCAGACAAATCACAACGCAAACAAGTCACAACGCAAACAAGTCACAACGCAAACAAGTCACAACGCAATCAAATCACAATGCGACAGTCAGACTAGACAAATCACAACGCAAATAAATCACAACGCACAAATCACATGCAGACAAATCACAACGCAAATAAATCACAACGCAAACAAATCACAATGCAGACAAATCACAACGCAAACAAGTCACAACGCAGACAAGTCACAACGCAAACAAGTCACAATGCAATCAAATCACAATGCAGACAAGTCACAACGCAAACAAGTCACAACGCAAACAAGTCACAACGCAAACAAGTCACAACGCATAACAAGTCACAACACAGACAAATCACAATGCAGACAAGTCACAACGCAAATAAATCACAACGCAGACATCGCTAGACGCACAACCGTTTACATTTATATATATAATAATATATGTGTCAGCATCAGATCACAGATGGGTGGTTAAACAAACATATTTAATTTATAAAAATGTTATTATTTCCTGTGGAACTGACTCATTTTCTGCATTTTATCATTATAATTGCATTGCAAGTAATATTTCAAAAATGTTTTAAATTCAGGAAGTGTTAGGTTTCCATATGTACGTGGGTATTTGTTATACTTTTTCTGACCTTTTCATCCACATCAACACTTTTGTAAAAGTCCATTCTGGGTAAAGACTTTTAGAAAACCAGCAGCAGCAGCGTTTTCAGTTCATAGAACCGCACCCGTTAATAACTCTCTGTCCTGGCTGCTGCCTGAACATCATGGTTTCATGGTGACAGTTAAATCACCGCCTGGTGCTTTGGCAAACTCCTGACAGCGCTTCACAGATGTTTATGCATTTTCATGTGACCAGAGATTTTGTTTTTGTTTCTCTGAAGAACAGATGAGGAAAACCCCCGTTCTTAATAAATCCTCACGTGAACGAGGCGGAAGAACAACAGCCGTCTGATTTTGATTGAGTTAGTAAGTCTGCCACATTTGAACTGTGGTCTGGTGTTATCCATTCATCCAAACACAAAACACCATTGAGCTCGTGCAGCCTCAACACTAGAGGTCATATGATGATCTGATTCTTCTGTGAAATTGCCATTAAAACTGATTTAATGTCAATTAAACATTAAGTTGTTGTGTGTGGGATTTCAAGAGAATTCCGTGAAGTTGACAAAAGACCAAGTGGATGTTAAAAGGTCAAACTTAGAAAAGCCACAACAGCTAAAGTAGCGAAACGTTCAAGTTGATTATCGTCCAGAAAACTGTAATTTCATAAAAACAAAAACTGTACCTCGAGATCCAGAACCTCAGGATGTGACTTTCTTTATTCAAAGAGAGTTTTACTTTAGTCAGCGAAGTGAGGAACATGATCTGTGGTGGAGTCTTCAGGGAAAGGAAATCTGTTTTTTTTATTTTTTGTCAAACTTTAATATATAAAGATATATAAATTCGATAAATACATAGATACTTTAATGATTCCTAATGAAATAGCTGCAAACACAGGTACAGGGCAAGAAAATCCTTATAGTAATTATGGAAGTTATTATTAATATTTTATAACGGACTGAACTGATCAAAACAAAATAAAACCAAGCAAGTTGTGTGTAGATAGAAATGTGTTTCTCACTGGAGGTGAGCAAAAAGTCAAATTGTTCAAATTGTCATTTTTAGATCTAAAAAATATTAATAAAAAAAAATACTTAAGGTTAAATGTAGAAACATTTCAACTAAAAATCTAAGTACTTTGCATAATAAGTGTGTTTTACGGAGGCAGTCTAAATAGTCCACTGAGTTGACCGCGGGTATTCCAACAAAAACAACACGTAAGTAAATAATAAAACACACTTAAGCCCTAAACCAAACATTCTGTGCAAAGAGGTTAATATCAATCAATCAAACTTTATTTATATAACACCTTTCAGGCAGCTTCATGCAAAGTGCCTCAGTCGTGATGGACAATATGATGACAAGACAGACACATGAGAAAAAACAACAAGCGAGAAAACAAACACAATATTTACATTGATTAACATATCACCCACACGGGGCCGACATACGTGTGGAGGAACACATGCTTCATATCTCACACCCTGGGGCTCCCAGTGGCTCCCAGTGGCTCCTGTGGGAGACGTGGAGGTGGGAGGTGGGAAGTGGGGGTTTGGATTTTCCTCTTTGAAGTGGGCGACCCAGAGTGGGGGGGTCCCGTCAGAAACCTGCCAGTCTGATCCAGGTTGTCAGGGTCATGTGACGTGTGACCTGGTTGTTTGGTTGACTGGGACTTGACTCTGTCTGTTTGATTGAAATCGATACACACGTCTGTAATCAGTGCCTGACACATACACACACAGACACACACACACACACACACACACACACGGACACACACACATGTACAAGTCCACTTCATTTAGAGACCTTTTAACATCGTAGTTAATGAGACCTCACAAGTCCCTGAACAGAAGTTTAACGTTTTCATTTGTAGAATCGTGATATTAAAATTTTTTAGATGATTCGATTGAGAGTTTTAGATGAACTCGAAAGTACATGGTGTTTTATTTTGTTCCCCAGTTCAGCTCGGGTATGTGACTCTGATTGGTCGATTTAAAAAAAACAAAACGATTTAACTTCGCTTTTGTAATTAAGTCCCTCCCCTTTCTTTCATCAATCCTTTATCCTATGAGATCTCTCACACAAGAACGTGTTTATCAGCACCACAGCTTATCTTGAACGCAGCCCAGGCCTGTTACCCACAGTGTTGACAGAGACTCACGGGTATTGTAGTATTTAAATCTACAACTAGAGGAGGGAAGGGGAAGGGAGGAGACCCCAGGTTAGACCCAGGACAGATCCCATCAGGCCTGGGAACACATCTGGATCCCCCCCCCAGACATAGCCAGGCAGAGGGATGAATGTAGAGTATTTCTTTAAGTGATATATGTTTTTAATGAACTGCTCGTGGAAATCTCTGAGCAGGAAAAAGACAGATCTTGTATTTGGCAAGTTTACTTTTTTATTCTCTGCTTCTTTCTCGTTTGTGTTCTCGTTTAAATCACAGACACGTGACGTCTCGGCCCAGGAAGGAGATGTTTATGTTCCTGTAAACAATAAATCTGCTCTCACACATTCTCACATAAACTCAAACTCAGAACCTGAGTCTGAAAATGCTTCTTTCTCCCTCCTGTCCTCCTCTATACATCTGTTTGAAAACTCCCAACATGAAGGAACACAGGAGGCTCTCCGAAACACAAATGGTTTCCTCAGGTTTCAGGAGGGAGAAAGGTTGAGGAAGAGAACGCCAGCAAGGAAAAAACTCCCAGCCCAAAGACGCCAGAAAAGAATTATGGATATGAACTTCATGGAAACAGGATTATGAGGGGAAAGACTACAGACTCAGGAATTGTTTCATCATCTCTGAATAAAACTTTTATTCAGATGAACAAATTATGACGAGAGCCCTGAACCACTGGGCCGGGCTCTGTAGTAAATCACTTCTTCCACCTTAGTGGGAAACTGCTTCACTGCATCAGTCACACTGTTCACTGTGTTCCAGCTTTAACTGCCTGGGTGCTTTACACACATTTACACCTTTAACTAACTCAGTTTTATTCTCTGTTCAACCCTAAAAAATAATAGGAAAGTTATACTAATATCCTAAACAGCTGGGAGTGGGACACATTCAACCTGCATCGTTTGAACCCTGATGTGAGTCTTCATCAGTCCTGTTGACACACAACTACTTCAAAATAAGGAAATGCTACCTATTAAAATATGTTTAAGTCATAGACCGTCTGTAAATGGACGTAGACTCTGCAGCTACAGATGTAAATCGTCAGGTTCAGGACGTAACTCGCAGGATGTTGAACGTTCAGAAACTTCCATTTAGCATATTTAGGGATTTACGAAATGAAAGCAGAACGATAGATTACAATGTAGGAAAGGTTACCTATGCTACTCTGAGCATAGACTGTATATAAAAATGGACGTAGCCTCCAATTCCGGAAAGTGTAGCTAATGTGGAAGAGCCTGAAATCTGTAATGTCTCCAATCACCAGCAGAGGGCGACTCCACTAGTTGTTTCCATAGAGATCTTTGCGAAAATGACTAAACCTCTCACTTGTTGTTTCATTGTTTACTCCAGTAAAGTGTCATTGTCGTTAGTTTTGATTCCATTTAGATTCAAATAGGCGTGGATACCGTTTGATTGACAGCTGGTAAAATATGGCTACCTCAAAAAACAAGATGGTTCTGAACTAAATGTAAAACCGAGGCTTCAGAAATGTAAAACTAAGGACGTCACTTGGGTTAATGTTGTGCTGTTGTTTGTACATGTTAAGGCCTTGAAAAAGGTTTCTGAGCCAAAGCTTGCAAATTAAAAAAGATATTTGCACAACAACTACACACAAAAGTACTTTACAAAAGATTACTAAAGGAGTTAAATCTAATTTTTTACAAATATAGGACTCGTGCTGTCTATGTCCCTCTGGTGTTTTCTGTTGTGAGGACCTTTAATCCTTCTCTCCCATATCAACAGTTAAAAAACATTCAACCTTTTGAATAATACACTTATCCTCTTTAATCCCACCAGATGAATAAGAAGCTAGATGCCACTGTCATGTCTCCACGATACACATCACACTTGAGCAGCCGCCAGCTGCCGAGTACTTTTGGCACAAAGACTGGAAACAACGAGTCGAGCAAGTCCCTGTCCTCAGGTAAACTCCCCAGTTCACTAATAAACGTGTTATATCTCCCTGAACCATTTATTGGTTGTTATGTTTGGCCCCAAAAAAAACATGCAGCTCTTAAACGCGCCTTAAAACAACACTGTAACAATTATTATCGTTTATTTTTAATGTTTGTGTGATTAAACATGAGATCCAGTGAGTTTATCGGTGAGTTTTAGAGGTGACATAATTCTAATTGTGTTGTTTTAAGAGCTTTTCACTCCTGATTGTTTATCAACATGCTCAGGGAATAAACTAATGATAATGTAATCATCACTTTAGCAAAACATCACTTGGCCAATAAATCCTTCGTGATCTAAGACGTCATATGAAGAGCGAGTGCCACAGTGTCTCTCTAGTATCTGCATCATTCAACACCAAAGACTCCTGGGATCTCATTCACACTTGTATCTACCTCACTGGAGATCACACTGATTCTCCTCCAGCTGATCCTGACCTCTGACCTCCCAGGAGGAGAGAAACCAGATCAACCAAATTTACCACATGAAGCTCACAAGTTAAATTGGACTCTTGACACATGTTTTATTGTGTTGGCGCAAAAATCAGGCAGAAATAACATTTTTGTTTTGGCCCAGCATCATCTGAAACACTAGGAGGCGCTGTGAGCCATCCTTAACACATAGATGTAGATTTAGTAATGATAACCAAAGTTCCCAATTCTTCACTTCAGGTTCGCTCATGTTTTTACTGCGATTTGATAAGATGAAGTTCAACAGTTTCCTCATTTTGATTCATGACAAGTTCCACAAACAGGGAAACAGGCCGAGACAAACAAAACACAGAGTGGGTCATTGTACCGGTTCAGTTTCATACGATAACGATAATGTGCTTGAGGGATGAAATTTAATAATTCACTGTCCCGTTTCCCTCCTGCTGGTTAACTAATGGAAAGTAGACGCTCTTGTACGTTACCACCAATTCGGACCATATGTCTCGGAGAGGAAGGTGCCAGATCATTTTGTTGAGCTTTGTGCGTCAGCCCCGTCCGTCCATGTAAAGCCGTATCTTACCTGTTCCAGCTTCCTGTGTTTTCTCTGGCAGCGCCTCCTTTCTCCCATGAAACCTCCCCGAGCATTAATTAAGACCAAGTCTGACGCCCACGGAGTGACGGCTGACCCTCTCCTGGGGAACGCTCATCTGACGAGAGGAGAGGTTAGAGAGGGGGGGGGGAGAGAGCGGGGGAGACACACACATACACACACTTATAATGCAATTTTCAAAAAGGGAGTTTGATTTCATCCTGCAGGTATTTGGAAAGCGGAGCGAGAGAGGCAGGCTCCGGGGATAAGGCTCTCCTTTGTGTAAACTTTCCACTTTATGAAAAAAGATCAACGAGCAGCACACACAAAAAGAAGAAGAAGAAGAAGAAAAGAAGGACTTCTCTTTCTGTTTGAGAAGAGTGGAGGAGCTGCAGTGGAGGGATGGGGGCAAGTGCGGGGCATGGTTTTGATTAAACGCTCTGAGGTACTGAAGGGAGGGTTGCCAGAGAGTTTGCACGTACTTAAATCCGTCCGTCAGTCGGCACTCGATCCGCTCGTACCTCAGAGACGACAGGGCCGAGACACGGAATGAGAAAAACAGATCGAGCCGAGGAGTCGTTTCTCAGACAACGTATTAATCTCATTGGCCGATTTGAAACAAGGTGGGTGGAAGAAAAAGAACTCCGTGTTCGCTAAGCGATGAAGAATGTTCCAGAAGGAACGAATCAAACTATAAATATCTACATATTACAGGTTTGTTCCCCCAGGCAGCAAAAGGCCAACAAGCTGAGTTAGAGAATTACGTCATAATATTGTTATAGGTTGGCAAAACAAAATTCATGAAGTATCACACACTCCTCCTCATCCGCTGATGGACTTTTACCAAAAGTTGCGTAAAGTTTTATTTATTAATACAATCGCTGTGGTTGTGAAGTGGGGAGAGACTTGCTAAAGAGCCGGGTCAGAACCAAACCTTCGTCTATGAAGGGAGCCTGCTACAGCTACAAGTCACTCCAGATTCTAATGGTATTATTTTCTGTCCCAGTTTACATTTTTGATTTATTTATGAATGTTTGGATGCTTTGCCAGTTGGATCCTATGTTTCAGTAACATGCTAACTCCATAGAGATGCATAGAGTTTGTGCTACATGCTAACATGTCCAAATTCAGGGGCCAGATGATTTCTGTGATTTGCGTCACCAGCCTGTCCCGCCCTCACTGCCATGGACCTTTGAGTAGAAGCACTTTGTAACCTTGTTTAGATAAGTGCTACACAAATAAAGATGGTATTATTATTATTACTGCTGTCACTTAGCAACAGACACAGTTTGAATGCCCCCTTATAACAAGGGCACTGTTGTTCTGCTACTCACTTTTAAGAGTCAAAGCATTGGATGTCCTGGACAAGGTGTTTCCTTCTATGGGATGTAGATCTGGGTCCATGAAACTGTATATTGTCCTGCTAGAAGTGGCTACTGGAGGACATACTGGTAATGTACCTCCATAAGGAGATGCAACACAGTCAGTTCAATACCAGGGCCTTCAAACTCTGATTGAATAACATGTCACCATAAAATGTGTAAAACAGTTTAGAATTTATCTTCAATAGTTTGATAACATTGTCCGAACAAACATGACAGAGGTGCTTCAGAGTTGAAGGCGTCTGTTGGACTCGGTGGATGTTACTCTTCTTTTCTTTCAGTTTATCAGTGAGCAGGAAAGGGAGGAAAAAGAAAAGAGTGAGTCAGCGGAGAGAGGAATAAAAGAAAAGCTTGTGAATCAGGACGTTTGCTCTGTTTTATTTATTTTCACTAATATTGAACAGTCCTCTCATGAGATTGCATCACGAGCGCTGCAGCTGTGGTTTGGATTAACTCGCCTTGTGCAACGCTGGCTCGTGTTCCACCGTTAGAGCTCTAATCCATCTCGTCATAATGAAAATTAAAATGTCACATAACTCAATATTTAACTAGTTATACAAAGGCAGAGGATTACAATGGTTTGGATGAATGAGGACAGAGTAGTTGTTTCAGGCCGAGAAAACCTGCAAGAGTTCTGGAATCAGATGTTTCTGAGACGTGAAGATCTGTTTATGGGTAAAACAAAAGGATCAACAGCATTATCTGGAATTTGGTCTCAGGTTTGAAGCTGAAAGATTTGAGGTTTTAAAAAGTAATGAAAGAGGTTGGGATGTGTAGAGGAAAGAAGAATATGTGTGAGACGGAATAAGAAGGGATGAGGGAAGGAGGTGAGAGAGGATGGAGGGATGAGAGTTTAGATGAGCAGAAGGAGGGAAGGGGTTAAAGGGTGAATGGATTAAATGAAATCTGAGTCGGAGGGAGCGTGACAGGTGATTGGAGGTGTGGTTGAGGTGTGGCCCAGCTCCCAAACCTACGTTAACAAGCTCATTTCTGGAGCTTCAGATTAAAAGTTGGGGTTTCTCTGCCTCTTCTTCCTCAGATTTGACCGATCTGTATTAAAATCTGTCTTTCCTGAATCTCCTCCAGCTGTATTTGATGCATCTCCACTAATCCTCCCATCGCATAAACACGAGGCCAAAATATCCCGGGTTGGTGAAGTTTTGAAAAGTTTGAACTAATATAATCAGGAAACTCATCCCATGTTGACCCAGAAGGTATTGGCGCACACATCTGTGTCCCATTAAAACATTTCCTCTCCGGTTTCTCCCCGGCAACACATCACCACACACACAAGAATCCCTTCAACACACTCTCTCATATCTCCTCTCAGCGGGCGCCACACAGCCTGCTGCTGGCTTCTTAATATTCAATCTCCCACCTGCGAGCTTTCCAGTGTTCTCACAGTCACCGCTGATCCCACACAATCCATAATCTGCCTGTGTGTGTGAGTGGGAGGGCGGGGCAACCTGATTAGTCTGATCTGAGTTTCTATGTTTGGTTTCTTACGGCACAAAACTTATTTTTACGTTTTATTTTAATACTGATTAGCTAATATATCGGGAAGTTAATGTTGTCAGGAAAGTATGGGATAACTACTTATGAAAACAAGTTTAAATTCTGCACCAAATTGCAAACAATTAAATATTAAGTCCCCTAAACATTCCACATTTGTTTTTTCATCAATATCCAGGAATTATTTTCTGATAAATTAATGAAAATGTTTAAAAAGAATCACCCGTTGGTCCAGATCACCAAAAGGTAATGTTTTGTCAATAGCTGAACTTACAACCTCCACTGTTTGTTGTTGTATCGCATAACAACTACACCAACTTAAAGTGTTATGGACAAATCTCTTATTTGTTATTAACCTGCCAGTTTCAATCAGATGATCCAAAATCAACAAGAACTAAGAAGCCATTGAAACAAATCAACTCTTCATATAACTTCAGTCCATAATGTAACTTTTTAAAGCATTGATTTTTCTTTGCAAGTCGAAGGAAACATAGTAACTGCGAAATACAACAGAGCTTAAATATGTCTGTGTGTGTGTGTGTGTGTTTGTGTGTGTGTGTGCGTGTGTGTGTGTGTGTCTGTGTGTTCATGTGTGTTTTGTGTGTCTTTCTCTCTCCATATGAACATAGCTGACCTTGTGCGTCTCGTCTCCGAGGTGAAATCATTGTGTCCTCCGTCGCCTGCACCTGCTCCCGAAGCGCCGAGTCTGACGAGTTTAAACATTTCATCGCACTCGCTCGTCTCAATAGAGACGGACACACACAATGTCTTTTGTCCGAGCAGGAAAAACTCATAACTGAGGGAGGCCTGTCGTTTGTGTGGAGGCTCTTCAGGGACCCGTGTGTGTGTGTGAAGGGAAATGAGCTGATGTCTGTCGGTCAACAAGCTTAAAGCAGCCGAACACGACTGAGGAGCAGATGGAGAATCTGGGAAAAAAAAGGAGGAAGTGTATGTAAAAAATGTTTAAGTGTAAATGTTCAGTGCCTCCCTGAGGACGGGTTGGACTTCCTGCTATTGGCTGCTGTTCAACCTGAAACACTGGAGGAGGATTTAATGCAAAAAAAGAGTCAATCCTGCTCAGCAGAGGAAAGAAAAAAACATTTAAACTTAAAGAGAAGGAACAGAAGAGAACAATGTGCTCGTGAAGCTGCAGAGAACAATATGGGGTTTATGAAATATCAGCGACATGAGACACACCGCACCCAGTGTGAAAAACCTCCTGGTCCCAGTTCAGTCTGCATTCAGTGCAGTGGCATTCACAATATGAAGGGGTCAACATACGTATATGAAGAAGTCCTGATTCAGAAGCTGTTTCTCAAGTTAGGAGGCCGTGTCCTTTTGATTTGGTTGAGTTGAAGCATCGTATCAAACAGTTGGGACGACTTGTTGCTGAAGTGGAATGAATCCTGGGATAAGTTTGGAAACCTTAACTTCTCTGGAGTGTGTTTGTTGGCGGCTGTGATGCAATCTGTCACCAAACACAGCGTCTGGATCGAGACACAGTGATTAACATGCACATTTAAATCATTACTAGTTCACTGTTGGCTCTATAGTTTTGAGCAAACCCACACATCATTGAAAAATTGTTTTAAAAAAACTGGAAGGACCAATCAGATTTCAGCTGGGGTCGGCGCCCCCCTGGCCCCACTCCTAGATCCGCCCCTGTCCCTGACACATTTTGAGCTATGATTCACAAACTCATCTTATTTTCCATCTCTTCTCTTCATCGTCTCCTCACCGGTGTCAGGGAAAGAACCAGCACCAGTCGTCTCCAGTAGGAAACAGTGAACATGGAGGAGACGAGGCCCTGAAGGAATCTGTAGAAACTTCTTCCTCCCTCAGATCAAAACAAACTCCTCTTCTTCTCTCTGGGTTCAAGCAACTCAACACAAATTCAATCTGTTTCTGTTGAAGGGAATTTAAAGCTTAGTTAAATTGTAAATCTGTGTTTTTAAAGCACTTTTAGAATCTGAATTTACTTGATTTAAATGTGTTTTTCTAAAGAAGACTGTTGGGCCTGAGTCATTAGTTCTTATTGGTGAAGCCTGAAAACTACCAAGCTATGACATCATGATCCAAATACCAACCCACTCGGGGCCGAGTGTGAACCAGCACCAGTTCTGACCAGCTGGTTCCAGCTTCAGGAAACAACACACCTCATAAAACCAATCTGAATCTGTAATCAACATGTTTGATATTCTCCAAATACAAATGACTTCCTCCCTCTCTCCCTCCTGACTCTCCCCCACCCCCCCGCATACTCCACCCACTCCCTCCTTCCTGCCAGGTCACGTCCAAACCTGCCTCACATCTGGCTCCACAAGCACCAATAAAACAGGGGCCTTTGTTATGGGGGGGGGGCAACTTAATAACTCAATTGGTATCAATTTGATGAGGGGAGGGGAGGAGGAGGGGAGGAGGAGGGGAGAGGCCCAGAGGCGTACCAGACGTTTCCTGAGTCAAGGGGGCAGCAAACAGATCGTGGGAGGGAAGAAAAAAGGGGGGGAGAAAACTGAAGGGTGAAAAACTAAGCTGGGACATTTAGATGTAAGTTGTGTGTCGCTGCCAACGTGTCGGTTTAAATGGAAGAATGAGTTTGTAACATCACACAAAAGCTCACGAGTGGGAGAGAAAAGAAAAAGCAGCAGTCAGGAAGGCACACGGAGGAGAGGAGCGACAGAAAAGGAGTCATTAAAGATGACAAGGGGAAGGGATCAGAGGCTGGAAATAGCTAAGACGCTGGAAACACCCTGTATTGTTGGTGTGAGACGCCTGCAGCCTCCGGGGGGGTCGGAGGTCACCTGTCGAGGGGGGGGGAAAGGTCAAGGGGAACAGGCCCTGCAGCAGTGGAGGCTTCAGAGAGGAGCTTTGTTCTGTGGAGCTGAGGAGGAGAGACTGAGAGGAGTTAAGAGGGAATAAAGAAAGTGCTCACCTGGGTCTACAGGTAAACTTCGGTTGTAGCTTGGTGGGGGGGCAGCTTTCACCACCTCTGCCCCGACATGGTCATCATGGGGGGGGGCGGCCACACGTCCCTACAAGAGACTCTAACCCCTCGTGGACTGCATGTAGTGAATGTTGAATCCTTTCACCGGATTAGAGGCTGATGTTGAATAACTCTTCAAACCTCTGTGCAGCAGGTTCTCAAACATCTGTCTCCAGCTGCTGAAGACAGGATCAGAGTCTGAGGCCTTCAAAGCAACAACTAGATTAGATCAGATCAGATTCAACTTTACTGTCATTGCGCAGTACAAGTACATATACAACGAAAGGCTGTTTAGCATCTGACCAGAAGTGCAAAAGAAAGGCAGTTAAAGTGCAGAGTATTGTGTGTAGTGGAATATGTAAATAAATAGGAAGCACAGCTAGAAATATAAATGCAATATGAACAGTATTAAGAGGTAAGATATGATATAAGAATGATGAATACACTATGAGCAAGATAAATATATATAAATATGAATACACTATAGGTGGGATAGGTGGGATAATATTGTATTAGAAAAAATATGTCTGGTGAAAATGTACAAATGTTCAAATGTGCTACCAGCTAAAGGAGGCTAAAGAGTCTTTGTGCGTTTGTCACCAGAAGCCACATCGACATCAAACTGCTCTCGAACAAACTTTCTACACAAAGTGAATCAGAGATCTTCTACAAAAGAAGAGCTTCACCACTTTCTTCTCTCGTTGGACTGAATGTCTACCTCTCTGTGTCAGCGCTGTGATGTCTCTCTGCATCTGTGCTCTTTGACACGTCGGCCCGCATGACTGCTCCTTCCCATGCTCACGTGTGATCTACGCCTCCTGCACATTGTACGCAGACATGTGTTCTACGGGGGCCGGGTCTGTTATGCTTTGCAGTGACGGCCCCCAGAGAAGGAGCGAGTCCTCGGTAATCCCCGCTCTGTGCACTCGTGTCATCTCCTATCACAACTCGACCCTGCCTGGCCCCGGGGCCCTATTGTAGTGCCGCAAAAAAAGAAATACTGGAGCCCAATAAACCCTCAGCTGCTGCTCCAAGGGGCCGGGAGTCCTCCCACCGCCAGGTTACATCTGCTGACTGCACTTGCATCGCTGTGGTAGCTGGACTATGCAGAAACTACTCAACGGATTTTATTAAATCTGGGTGAAAGGGTGGAATATAGGCCAGGGAGGAACTCTTTGATAAAGTCTATTCACTTTCCTTAACATTCAACATTTTTGTGAATTTCTCTATGAATTATTCAAGTTTCTTGATGACTAAAATCAGGCATAGATGGAAAACTGATCTTTAAGTGAGTGGAAACTGGTGTGATCGTTGTTATGCACTTTACTGTGATACCAATTCATTGCATTACATTGCATATTGCAATCTGACACTGTTCACTGTTTTGCATTTTGCATTTCACTTTTTACTTCACTTTTTATATCTTTTATCTTTATACATATTTGTATTTAGATATATCTATGTCTAAATAAATGTTACTTTGTATAAATATTAGAAAAAGTGAGTAAATAAGAGGTAAATAGTGAATAAATATATATATTGTTTCTTTTTTATTGCTTTACTTATGTGTGTTGTATTTATTGTATTTCTATGTTCATTGTATGCACCAATAACCAGAGTAAAATTCCTTGAAGGTGTAAACCTACTTGGCAATAAATACTTTCTGATTCTGATTTCATCTTAGGTTTGAAATTCCAGTAGAATTAGTTTGTTTCCTCTTCTGATTCTTCCTCAATGTTCATTTCATCGATTAGCTCAAGCAGAGTTCTCCTCCAGTCCTCGTCCTTTATGGGAAAATGTTTTTATCTCAGAGATCTCGGGTAGCACTGCTCCTGCGCTGTGTTGTGTTACTTTTCCATTTAATTTCAGATTGTGCCTTCAGAGAACATGGAAGTCATTAGGCGCCCTGGGTAAGAGGAGACCTTTGGGCTCTTCGGGCAAATGAACGGCAATTAAAGCTAATTCAATTAAAGTGTGTGTTGTAGTTCAGAGGGGAAAAGAATTGTCCAGCACTTTATCCACCGTGATTTTCTCATGAGAAGAAGGAACATGAGAACTCAACCAAGACTGTGTGGGAAGCCATTTTGGAGACGACTACAAAGTGAGTCTCCTCTTTGAGTGATTCACTTTGTTCATTTCTGCTTTTTAAGTGATTGATTGAGTCCAAATGCTGTGATGTCACCGCTCATGTGACCATCAGGGTTCATTCTGCTGCTCTTCATCCTGGAAGGTAAAAAACAGGCCTTTGAGAAAGAGTCTGGATAAACTTTCACTGTCTATGAATCCTATGAATCAGCCATAACCAATAAAAAGTGTATTTCTCAATACTTTCCTTCTTCCCTTCTCTGGACTCGGGATTTCTAAAACAGACGGGAATCACAGATCTTAGCAAAAATTCTTGAGTTCGATAAATGTTTGTGTTAATCAAGTAGTTTCAACACAAACTTTCAAATTCGTCCAAATAATAAATCCTGCTCCCAGTGATGAATGAATGGGATTAGAAAGAACAAACTGGTAGATACAATAGTTTGGGAGAAGTCAGAGAGTTTTTCTGTTCCAGCAAGATACATTTAAAAGATTTAATTAGATTTAAGTAATATATACCACATCATATTTTTGAAACTTCCTGCCCCAGATGAAGGCAGGTCCAGTTTCTGTGAATCGATGTAACTCCAGTAAGTGGCTGCGATTCGCTGGGTTTTGATCCGAGCGGACACATAAACATCCAGCTCACAAGTAGAAATGCATTCTGGGGACAGATCTGCGTTCGGAATCAGTGCCAAAAGATTCAGTGCTTTCGTAAATGGGTTTTTAAACTCTGGCGTCCGTACGAATCCTTTTAACTTGAGACATCCAAGATCTTTGTGGCGGAGTTTTTCTCATGAAAAAAAAAGCGTCGGCCTCCAGGAGACATTAACCATAAAGCATCGTTTTAGTGTGTGAGCAGCTGTAGTTAACATTCTCTCTCTGGCCCTCATATATCGCACAGGTATGTCAGCACTGATAGAAAGATATATTGCGGCATCTGGAATTCGCAGTTGTAATATGGTAAGTGAGGAACAGTACATGTACACACACACACTGAGCCGGGAGGGGGGGGGTTAAGAGGTTTGTATGGTCCGTTTAAACCATTATCAAGTCCAACAATCTGTCTGCAGTTGGATTTCACCCCCGTTCACTGGTTTCCCTCCCTCCTCTTTTCTCTGCTCGCTCCATCTATCCACCCCCAGCGAGCGCCGGCCGCTTTCATTACAACCAGATTGTTCAAATAAATCAAGCCTCCCCCCACCCCCCCCATCCCTCCCCTGCTTTCTCTTTTTTCTCTCTACGTCTCTTTCTCCTCTCTCAGCGCTCCTCAGCCTCAGCTCTCTGAACGAGAAGCACATTTTGGGGCTAATGAGGCTGATGGGCTGTGAAGTTGGGGCTTGTTTTAATTCGGAGGCCTCACGGTGGCTCAGTTGTGTGGTTATATACTTACCAGGTTTGAAATTTAAAAAATGAAAGCAAACTTTGATCACGTCGGGGACCAGCCACACCTTCACGCTGTAACTACAGGTCTTTAATGGGGTTGCCAGGTTTGTTGTAAGGTTTTTTGTAACACAAGAAAATACCTGAAACACATTTTTTTTGGTCCAGATTAATGTTGCTTTGCAGAAATTGTGAAAATAGTTGACTTGACTTGCACCAATAAGGTTTTGTTAAATATTAAGAGTGTCTGCATGTGTTGATAATAACAAAACTGCTTTTAAAGTTGGAGTTAATGTGTGTGAAGTAACAAAAACGTATTAAACTTTTAGAGAATATGTTACAACCATGAATTACTCCCTTGGGAAATGATGAAAATGCCCCCATGACAAAAAAAAGCACAATACGTCTCCTTCAAGGCATAAACTGTTGCACGTCAACAAGTAAACTACACTGTGATCTATCGTGTGTGTGCAAGATCTGCAGTAAGTCTGAGAAGGAATATAGTTACACACGTCGTTCAGAGTGTCAGTGTGTTCTTAGTGAGACCTACCACATGACACTGCAGCACATTCTGCCCTTGGACTGATGCGTGTTGTGTTCCTAACAAACTTTCCTGCACACTTGTTTGTCACTGGATAGTTTTTTCCGGAGACTATTTTTCCAGCTTCTCGACGAATTCCTTTCACAAACACGAGGATCCGAGAATTTGGCAAAATAAAATGTTCCAGACGCCGTCTGAGTTTCCTGTTCAGTTGCTTCTGTGCTATTCTGACATTTTACAAGCTTTATATCAGTGTTTATGTACGCTGCCTTCTGTTCTGCACAATCCTAAAAAAGGAAATCACTTGCCGTCTCGGTTACAGTTTGCCATCCAACACCACATCCTTTCAAACTGACTCTTGTTTTAGTAAACGCATAAAACAACAAAACAAAACTGTTTATCCCACAGTAATTTTCTGTGGAATTCAGGATGATAATCTGAGAAACCTGCCGTCTGAGCCTCATGTGGCTGCACCAGTCGTCCAAACTCTTAGAAACAGTATAATTTGTGTTTCTTTAGAAACTTCCCACTGTTTTTCTGGGATTTGCACTTGTTCAAATGGCAAAGTGACGGATTCAGACGTCAGCAGGAAGTTGCACTTGTCGTAACTTCTATGTGCATCTGCCTCTGTCTTATTGCAGCTTGTTTATTAGTTTATGACTAAATATCACATAACGGTAGCTTTTTTATTTCGGTGAACATGCTCACATTGGAAACACAAGGTGCAGCTCCTGAACTTCCTGTAGTGTCGACTGTTGCTCGAGGCAGAATGAGCTCAATGATGTTTCATTTCAGATTAAAATTACGTTTGAAAATTAAGAATTCTTGAAAACTTAATAAATAGTAACAAAAATATTCTGAAATATGATAGGCAACAGGTTATTTGATCTTTCTCCACCTGCAAACATTCACTGTTGAAAAAGATGGACAGTTCCTCAAAGGTGAAGCCAAAGTGCCTTGATCGCCCCCTTGTGGCTGGCTGCAGTATAGGTCATAAGTTACACCTCCTCCATGTGAGCAGATGGGACACAAGCCAAACTTCACCAGAAACAACAATGATGATCTTCATCAAGTATTTGATGGATCATAACTTTGTCGTTACCTACCGGCCTGGAATGTCTGTTTAGTTCTCCTTTCTGGACAAAGAGGAAAAATATTCATTCGAAAAATATGTGGTGTCGTGTAGACGAGGCCTGAATCAACACGGCTGGAGCGAGTGTATCAATGGGACCTTGATGGCGTCTGACTGTGCCAGAACAAATACAAAACAGTGTCACCGCTGCTGCTCCTATGGAGATTGTGAGTCTTCCTCCCCTCTTGCCCTTGCAGCTGTGTAACAATCCGGCACGAGGCACAGCCCTCGACAAAGCACAATGTTGTGTTTATTAGTATAATAGCTGCAGACTGTGCTTGTGTCACTTCCAGGACTCTGGTATTTTTTGATCACAGCTCTGTGTTAAGACCTGGACAGAGCGACACCTGTGTTCCTCCAGTGTCGCTCCGTCGGTTCCACACGTTTGTGTTAAATTTGCAAAAGGTCCACAACACACTCAAACTGCACTGCCGCTCCAGCGTTCTTTTTTTTAATCAGAGCAGACATACCTAAGCAGTGAAGTCAACTTTGCCTCCACTCGGGTTTGCCTTGAATTTCTGATCAGTGACACAACACTGGAGCAGGAGTGTTTATA
Source organism: Pseudopleuronectes americanus (assembly GCA_038501795.1). Classification (NCBI taxonomy): domain Eukaryota; kingdom Metazoa; phylum Chordata; class Actinopteri; order Pleuronectiformes; family Pleuronectidae; genus Pseudopleuronectes; species Pseudopleuronectes americanus. The sequence goes on from CM076721.1 coordinate 1,564,213, forward strand.
TCTGGATCGAAAAATCCAAACATTCATTCTATGGAAAAGATAAACCAGATGTAAACCAGATAAACCAGATGTTCGGTGGATGATTTACTCTCACAAGCTGCATCTTGTATTCCTCACTGTTTAAATGTGGACTTTTGGGTCTTTGTGTGCGTTTTTTCATTGCAGTGAACTGTGGAGGAGGGTGTAAGAAAAAATGTAAAAAGTTGAGTCAGCATTAAAGCAGCCACTGGCAAAGGCAGCTCAGTCGTCTCATCTGGAAACTTTGTGTTATTCAGTTTGTTTTTTTCCATCTGCATCTGTTCTTGGTTATAAGCGGAAAATACGGCAAATGATCTCCATCCACACACCGACGTAACCTTATAAAGTAATCAGGTTGTGGTTGAGGTCAGTGTGTGTTTCTGTGTGTGTGCGTGTGTGTCTCTGTGTGTGTGTGCCTCTGTGTGTGTGAGGAATATTCTGTCTGGAATGAAATCTCTTTCTAACTCTTTATATTTAACACCCTTGTACATTCGACAAATACTAATTATCTCCATCTATTAATATCCTCTGCAACTATTCCTTCATATCCGCCGTACTTGACAAAGCTCTTTATTTTAATTCATTAAAAAGTCTTAAACTTAGCTTATAAACGACAGAAGCCCAGATTCCTCAAATCCACAAAAAGGAGGAAAACTGTAAAAACCCTCACTACTGAGCTTGTTAACATGTTCGTTACTGCTCCATTAAAACGTATAAAAGTGACTTAAATCTTCATCCAGTGCAATTCATGAAATAAACACACAGAACCACAGGCGTATTGTCATTAAGGCATTTTAATACTGCTCTTTTTTTCTCAGCATCTGACGAACATGTAAAGACGAAATCTGACAAACACGAAAACGATAAACAGGGAAGATACCGTAACAAGCACGTTGAAAGTATTTCAAACATTTCCTGCCTCCGCTTGCTGTCCAAAGCCAAACAGAGTCTTCCACTTGATACATCGGGGGAAAGCAGATATTGTATATGAGCGTCTGTGTCTGGGAATCTGGGATATTGACAGAGTGAAGAAACGAAGAGGAGCTGGCGGATGGGGAGTTGATTTTGGACAGTGTAGTGCATGAGCTCCATTATAAAGACGACAACTTACCAAAACACACATACGTCACAAACACAAACACACACGCACCTGAACAATCCAGCTGAAAACACACAGTCATCTTAGCTTTTGGCTGTTCAGACGGCCGAGAACAAAGAAAGCTCTTTTATTTTAAAAACTGGCTAAATTGGTTAAATTACATTTCATCTTTCTTCATTTTTAGTTTGTAATGTAATAAAATGCGATGTCTTGTGAGGCAAAATAAAGGCCCTTTTGTTCCTGAAGTACACATCAGTGTGTAACATGACTCTACGAGACCTCGCTAAGGCTCAGAGTGCTGCTAAGGCACGTCGCTGGTAACCTGCCTGGGATTCAGTAATCTGCTCTAAGGAGAAGGGAGAAAAAAAAACGCTAAATGTTTGTGACTTTCCAAGACTTGGACAACAATAAACTCCTCCGAATGGTGCATTTCACAGTCTGGTTAAGCAGTAAACAAGAAAAACAGCCTCCAAACACACGCCATTGATCGTTGTTAAGCAAAAACACAGGATGTTTAAAGTGTAGTGTCGAGAAGCAGCAGGAGGGAAAGTGTGGAACAGTGGTTAACATTGTCGACTCACTCCAGCTCTGCGGCGTTTACATGTTCTCACACCTGCGTGCAATAAATCTCCGGCACTACAGCTTCCTCCCACGGTCCAAAGACAAGCAGGTTGGGTTAACTTGGCAATGCTAACTTGCCTGTAGCTGTGAACATGAGGGTGAATGATTGTTTGTCTTTATTTGTCAGTTTGGTGATGACATGTCAAGGATGTGCCCGCCTCTTACTCACTCAGCTGGGATGGGCCCCACCCCCTCAAGGTCCTCACAAGGATGAGCAGAATAGATAATGGATGGATGGATGGAAGGATGGATGGAAGGATGGATAGAACATTGTTTAGACTCGATCTCAGAAAGGATGCAGTCGGCAACACAGAGAGGAAACAACCAGTGTCTAACAGTTACTGACACTTCCAGCAAATTGCCTTGAATCTCTTTGAACTTGCTTTGTTTGTTCGGCACATGTGTGCAGCTTTATGGGTTTGGGCTCTGTGGCAAAAGGCCTTTGAACACAGTGTCTGAAGTCTGAGGCTGAACCGTGTCTTTATGAAGCGTTGGCAGAGAGAAGAGAGTGACTGACACTTGACAGTGAGATTTATTTATACTGTATGTTGGTGAGAACAAGCTCTGTTGCCGAGTTGTATTTTGAATTATTTAATTAAAACTTCCTAGAGTTGATTGCTGTCGGTTGTTTTTGTTGCCGTTCTCGTTAATCTCTATAAACAGACTCTTTATATTCTTCTTTGACCAATCACGTTTGAGCAGGCTCTAACTGTCCGAGATTAGTCAACATATGGTCCAGACCTTAAACACGTAAACACGTATCACTGTTTGTGTTTTGTGTGGCAAAAGACTCAATGATAAAAGGGAATTTCGGCTCGGATATCAGCTGTCTACACCGGAAGCCCCAAAATATTGGCCGTTTCCCGCAGAGGCTAATTCGTCGTCGTATGAAAGCCGATTGAGAAAGTCTCATAAATTTAAATTAGTAATTTACTTCTACACTCACTTGAAGGAGAACATGTAATCTAAAATGCAAAAAAAGGAAATTATCAAACACAGAATGACTTTAGCATTTTTGCACAGTGGGTAAAATCCGTAACGTTTCAACTGACAATGGCAATACTGAAAGAACAATAACACAAAATTACACAAACAATAAAAAAGACACAACACATCATACAGAATATCATGATATCAGCTACACAAAACAGTCTTCTCGTCACGGCACAAAACAATATCGACAAAGTCAATTCACAATGGCTTTTCAATCAGTCCATTTATCTTTCACAGCAAAGTTATCTCCTGCGGAGCCAGAAGCTTTTGAGATGTATAGAAAGAAAAATCATCGTCTGTTGATACTGAAAAAATCCAAATCCGCACGTGAAGAAACTTTCAGATTAGATTATGTCAACAACATAATGTGGAGTTTAGGCAGCTTTATATTTTTTCTTATTGCATTTCCTCATGTGACCGTCAGTCTTTTGGCGGCTCGTCACTGGAACACCAGAAAGGGAAGGAAATATGTCTTTTCAGTGCAAGTTCTTTTTATAGTTCCCGTGGAGCAGGTTGAGTTGTTCAAAACCCCCTTTTTGCTCCAGGGCCTGTGGTCCAGGCGAGTCCCTTTTTTCATTTAGACCGCCGTCATATCCTCGGCTTCTGTGGCCTGAGGCACCTTCCTCCTGTTTCTTCTAAATCCAGCAACAGGACGACAGCTCTTTCACATAGTTTCTTTTATACAAAAAAATAAGCTGTTGAATAAAGTTGTGTCAATGCAAAAAGGCACTTCCATTTTCACTCCTCTACTAAGACCGGTCTAGTCGATTGCACTTAGTCAAATCACCCGGTTGGGTCTCACCACCATCAAACTCAGCGGGATGACTTTGAAACACATCCTGTTTATTGTCCCACAGTGGCTCAGCACATTTCCAATATGCTTTCTATCTGCAACATTCAGTATCATTTAGTGTCTTGAAAATAGATGATCTATCATTTAGACAAGTCCAAATAAGTAAGTGCCGCTTTTCAAATTGAGGATTATTTGAAATTAGAATGAAACTAGACTTTAACCACTAAACGAGACGAAGCAGGAGGTCAAAGTCCTGATGGGTAAGCCCACTCACTCCTAAATCTTGTGTTTGTATTTAATTGCATCTTAGAAATAGGAAGGCTTTAGTGACGCTAGATTGTTGTTTGATGGGCAATGTCCTTGCATCAATGGTACCTCATAGTCCAAGCCCCCATTTTGTTGCGAGGATGAAGGTGGCTGAGGAGTGTGACAGCGCTCAATCTCAGGCTGCTTCTGGTGTAATGTACCATTTCCTCCATTCTCCAGGCAGGCCTTGATCCCCTCCAGCTCCATGGGGTCGGGATCAGCTGGGCCCAACTCCAGCTCCATTCCTGCCTTGGACTGCCTCCTCTTCCGCAGGCAGATGATCGTCCCAGCCACCACAGCCAACCCCAGTACCAATGCCAAGGCAGCCAGGGCAGGGATCAAAGTATATGTTACCTGGCTCTGTGTCTCCACCCTGGGCTCTAAGGATGTCAGTGGAACCCCTTCGGTCCGAGCTTCTGTACACGACCCTGCTTCTATGGAGCTGTTTGACCTAGAGAGGACTTTCTCGCCCAGGGGACTAGCACATACCGAATAGGTGCAGTTGGGTCTCAAACCACGCAAAGTGTACTCGGGGTAGGATGCCGGTACACTCAGGATAATGGGGCGGTGGTCAGGTCCTGAGAGGTTACGGTAGGTCAACCTTATCCCACGAATGTGTGGCCGTGTCTCAATGAAGCGATGCAGGTCAAGAAGGATAGATGTGGAGGTCACCTGGCGTGAGCTGATGGCATCAAGTTCAGCGGGCGTCACAGGGGCAACGACCAAAACCAATGTTGCTGCAGGTTGTGGTGGCTCAGGAACTTCATCCACATTTTCACAATAGAGGCCAGAGGTTCCTGAGGGACACAGACAGCCGAGTTGACCTAATGGATCAAAATTACAGGTGCCCCCATTGAGGCAGATGTTTGGTGGGCACATGTGCTGCTCATTTTTACCACTGGTGGAACTAGGGGATACTGGAAGTTCTGGTGGAAGGGGATAGCTGACTGTTTTTGAGGACACTGTTTCCTCACTGGGAGGTGGCGGAGGAGGAATCGCATTGGTGTGGGTGGCTTCAGGTGGTGTGGGGAGCAACTGGGGAACAGAGGTGCTTCCAATGGGTGAGCCAATGAGCACTGTGGTAGTAGGTGGACATCCAAAATCGTTGTGCTCAAGGGCTGAAAGCATCTTTCCAGCATTAACTAGAGGGAAGTGGCATCTAGTTTCCTCAGGCCTCCCGAGACTCACACCCTTCTCAGTTAGCCAGAGAGGGAACCAGGCTAATGGACACAAGCAGTTGAATGGGTTCTCAGCTGCTGTAAGGCGCATCAACCTTGGGAATATCTGGAAGAAACTCTGTGGAAAACCCTGGAGATTAAGTCCACTTAGATCCAGCTCCTGAAGTCCTGTCAGTTTCTGGAAGTCTTCCATTCTGAGCTCTCCAAATGGGTTGGCTGCCAGGTTGAGCTTGGTCAGCCCCTTGAGGGAGTCTTGCTTTATGGCCTGTGGCACCTCAGCTAACTTGTTTGAGGAGATATCGAGCTCGTGGAGGTTCCCAAGGGAAGTTATAAGATCCTCATCCACAAAAGTAAGTCCAAGAGAGGCCAGTTTAAGAGCTTCAAGGTGAGGAGTCTGGAGGTCTGAGGGTCCCAGGCTTGGGATGTTGTTGCTGCTGAGGTCTAGAAGCAGAAGTTTGGGGAAGTGCAGGGATGGAAGAGATGTGAGCTGGTTCCCTTGGAGCTTGAGTTCCAGAAGCATATCTAAACCCTCAAAGGCTTCCAAATGGATACTCTGAATGATGTTTGCATGGAGATACAGCCTCTCAAGCTGGACCAAGCCAGAAAAACTGCCTTTGGAAATGTGGGTGATGTCGTTCGAGGACAGGTCCAGGTTCTTCAGCTTTGACAGCATCTCAAACACGCCATCTGGAATCTCCACCAGCTCATTCTGACTCAGGTCGAGCATCTCCAGCTCCACCAAGCCTCTGAAGTCATCTTGGGACAAAGTGTTGATGCCGTTCTGGAAGATGTAGAGTTCTCGGGTGTGGGTGGGGACACGGGGCACAGTGCTGGACCGTCGTTGAATGCAGAATATAGAGTCCTGGAGAGGGCAGGAACAGTCTACTGGGCAGTCGGAGGATAACACCTGCCCAGATGAGAGGAGCATGAGCAGGAAGTAAGGTAGCATCGTGGTGTCCGGCCCGAAACTCTGAAAGACACAAGAAAGAAAACGGTTGGTGTTAGTAAAACACACTAAGTACAGTATGAAGTAAAATACACTGTTACTGATGAATGTGTGAAGGTTAAAGAGTCTTTTTCTCAATGTGATTCCTAAAGTCTAAATCTGTTAGCTCATAAACAAGCCTAATCAACAAACCCTTCGCTTCCACACTCACACAGGCAGACAGTATATACAAACACTAACTGCTCCATCAAAGTGGATTTGATGTTTTATATCCTTAATGAGCAGATACCCCCCGGGATCAGGACCCATAGACCAAGACCGTGAGCTAACACAGCCCACCCAGGGTGACCCTTCCTGGTGTAAGTGAGAAACACATTCAGCCCGTTCCCTGTGTTTATGACACAGTCCTCAGTGCGTGAAACCCAGTCTGCCGCAGAGCAGTGGGACACCCGCAGCCACACGGCTACAACATACAAACATACTCCGAGCAAATATGCTGTGAGTGAGAAGGAACACACAGATACACACACACAACCCCGAACATTCAGTCATATGTTTTGACATATTTGCCTTATCGTGTTACCAAAGAAATAGGCGCCACACACAGACTTGTGGGGGGGAAGGAGGCGCCGTTTTGAAATAAATTAATTTGTATACACATTTCAGGTTTACAATGATCTATTCTGTAACACAAGGTTTAGGTTTTAAATGACCAAACAGGAACAACTGAAGCAGCGCAGATTTATTTGTGTGTCCAAACCCGATTTGAGCCTGATGTTGTAAATGTTACCTTGTCCCTGACATGTGTGGTTATTGCTTGTTTTCGCCCATCACAGACATATGCAGAGTAAACTAACTGCCCAGCCAATGTAGCCAACTGGAAACCGACAGCCCTCGGTTGGGTAACCACCCTCTAACATGGAGGTGGCTACATCTTTGGTATATTCAGTATCTTCACGTCCAATAAATTCCAGCACATATCCCTATGTCACTCCTTCTTCTTCTTCCCGCTTTCATCACTCCCTCTTTCCTCGCCCCCTGACCTGGTTTGCATTAGGAAACTCTTGCACTCATGCCCTTTCCAGGACTCCTGACGTGAAAGTGAAGCAGAAACCCAGGATGTGAAGTCAGGAGCGCACCTCTGGCCCCGCACCTCCAATCATGCAGCGCGTGAGGTCAGGAATTTGCAATATTCTCTCAAATTCTGTCACAACTGAGATCAAACTGAAAAGAGAACAAAGAAGAATGAAAGTGAGGGAAGAGAGAGGAAGCTCAACGTGACTATTTACAGCAGTGTATGATATTTGAATGGTAAAATTTGTGTTTAGGACCACAACTTGGTTTTCAGGGGCAGCTAATATAAACCAGAAGCTGCCAAATCTGACAGTCTCGTTTCAGGCCTTCAGCGGCACTTCAGAAAAAGATCAAACCTCCAACCTGCGACTCACAGGACAGACTAAACAATGTGGCCGGACGCTGTAATTGGCTCGTCTGTGAACACAAGTTCTCCACATGTGTCTTGTGCTTTTCTGTTTGGTGTAAAAGTCACTGCAACATGCTGACAAATGTGCGGCAAACTTCTCTGGATCTGCTGTGTCTCGCTGCAAACCACAGAGTGATGTCTGCTCAATGAATCGGTTTCCAATTACAGTTTAGTTTCAGTTTGAGTCTTGCTGGTACAATGTCTCATTGTGCATGTCGAGCACTGATCCGCCAAAAATCCTGAACTTCTTCCCCTAAACTGAACAAAATGTTTTGACTTGTCCCTCAACTCAGTGCTTCACAAACAACTTTTTGTTACAGTCTTAAGTATTTTTTAACATCTTGTATCCAACGAGAGAATAATTACTGAGGAAGTGGTTGAATGCTAATGTTAGCTTCTGTTTACTGTAGCTAATGAGCAATTAAATATGTTGTTTAACCTTTGAAACTGAAACACAAATCGATTGTAACTTTCCATTAGGGTTAGGGTTACATAAAGCTACCAAACCACTCTGTCACAGCAGCCGCAGAAAGAAAAGAGCTGCTATCATCGGCATTGTTCACACTGAGACACAAATAGCGACGCACACCTTCACACACACACACTCACAGACACACACAGAGAAACTGTCCGACCTCATGCTGCACTGACGACCAGGTATTACTGCCCTGACGAGGCAAGTGACGGCTTTTGTTTCAGGTACATGTCCTCACGTCTCGGCTGTAAAGACACACTCAGCTCGGGAATCTAGATCTTTCTTTGCGTGCAGTCGCTGATAGAACAGCAAGCTTACGAGGAAAAGACTGAACGAAATATGAATGAAGGAAAGAAAGAAGAACGCACTCATGCATAATGGAGGCTTTAAGTCTGTGTATGAAAAAGTAAACAGGCTTTATCCCTAGGTTATATATCTTCCTTCTATGAATTGAGTCTGACATTTAAAACCCTGAGTAAACAGTGTGTTTCTGGTCGTGTGTTAGAACATGTAGATTAAACCATGTGTCGACCAGCCGAGTCGAGACACCTTGGATCACAGAGGATGAGAATTCAAACCTCCGTGACGGCGAGGATCCGCCTGCTGAAGCGTGCAAGAAACTGAATCCCTTCACACTTGAGAGCCGCGGCTTTGTAGGTGAAGTTGACCTCTGACCTTCCCGTAGATAGGCGGCGAGACAAAAGACAGTTTTTCAGACTCCTCCCACCCATCGTCACTGCAGCATCGTTTCATTTCACTTTCATGTTTCTCTACTGTTCAGATTCTGGCAACATTTTACAAGATGTACAGTTTGTTCCCATTTATCTCGATTTACGCCTTTTTCAAAAGCTAAATTCTGCAACTCTTACTTGAAGTAGATTTTGTTTTAAATACCAATTGCCTGTGTTAAATGATGGTTTGTTCCTGGTGTGTAGCAGTTCCTAATTTAATCCTAATTTGGTCAGTTTTAAAAAAATCTTTTGCAAAACTTCTACAATCACAAAAAGAGTCTGTGCATAATCTTAATCGTCCTTAAAATCATCCCTCCATCACTTATCAGTCACAGTAGTTGTTGCACTGTTCAGTTCAAATGTAAACGCTCTAAATCTATTTCATCAGGCAGTAAATAAGGAATTGGCAGAGCAGAAGTATCGTAAACCAGAGTTTTCACAGTACGTATATTCCGGGCAGATAATTTCCTGCCTCAGCTTTTTACAGGAATGACTGCAGCTCAGTGGGAGGAAAGAGAATGAGTGAAAAACTAAATGTTTCCAGGCTCATCTTAGCATGTCTATTTTATTATCCTGGGCTGTGGGTCCTGCAGGTTTGATAGAGACTCTGTGCCCATGTCACACGGCCAAGAATCTGCCAACTGCGATATTAACATCAACCTAGGACGTCAAAACATGCATAGGCAGTTTCACCCTGCGAGCGTTACACTGTAATCCCATAACCTGGATTTATGTTCCCTCCCCGACGTCAAAATTAAATAATCAGATGTGACAGCGAGTTCTCTGCTGTTAAGACTTTGCGGCACACAGTAAGTCCCGAGCGATTTGTACGAGTGAAGATAAGGACACGTGATGAAAGGAGAAAGTCACCGTCAAACCGACGTGAAGCAGGTCAACGTGCACGTGAGACCTGCAGCACACACTGCACACACACACACACACACACGCACATTCCTGCACATGTTCACACCAGCAGACACACAAACACAGTCTGCAACACAGCTGGATTCTGTTACCCACAATACACTGCAGCCATCCCTCACTGTGAGGCAGAATGAACAGCCCACATAAACCTTTGTCCTCCCCCACGATAAGAGAAAGGTAGAGCGATGGAGGAAAGAAGAAACGAGAGAGGGAGACCTGTGGACGATGAGGAAAAAAACACAAGAGCAAAGAGAGAGACATTTAAAAGCTGGTAGCTGACGACGGCCTCAATTTATCCGAATTCTGCTGTAAACAAAACTTAGATTTAATAAGTGTTTGAGAGAAGCCAGAGACGACAGCGCTGACGTTCTCTCAACCCGCTGCAGAGGGATCAAGTTCTCAGATCTCCTCCTCAAGCACAACAAGCATCAGCTGTTTATCAAGTTCATTTCAACTCACAACGGATTTTACATAGTTTTTGCCTGTTGTTTAAATAATTTATAAAAACACTGTTCTCACTAAGGTAACAGCTGATGGATTGTAGTTGAGTCACCTAACCCAAAATGCATTGTGTTTACTGCCGGGGTCCGAATGTGCAGTGCTGCTTTCGAACAAGCACTGAACTGTGAACTTATTATTCTGCAAACTTAAATGTCAAGAAACTGGAAGCCGTTGGGCTCGATGTGATGTAAACAGAAACACATGATCTCTGCAGCTGCTCAAGTTCCTCCTCTGCTCTCCAACATAGTCCGATGCAACCAAATCAACATCAAACATGTCCAATTAATGGCGAATTTGCAGCAGCACAAGGTGTAATGTTCCCTTTTGTCGTTTCTTTGTGTCGAGGATAAGCACAGAGTTTCTTACCAGGAAGGAGTCTTGATTTTCTTTCTCTATTTACACCCAAATGGAAGAAGGAAGCATGAAGGACAATAAAGAAATCACTGAGGGAAACTGGAAATACTGTAAACGCAGTAACCACATGGCTGCTAAAGAAGCAGGAGAGTGAGCTGTTACAGCTGCTGTAAAGTTACAACTATGACTTATATCCCCACTACAATAGTACAAGCTCATGGTCTTTAAAAGTGCATTGAAGGGGGGGGGGATGTGTGGGAGACAGGAGGACAGGAAAGTCAGGAGTGAAGGTACAAAGACGCAGAGCACGGGTCATGAATTTGGTCGGTCTGCGGGGACGTTGCGTCAGTGGAGAGGGAAAAAGGGGTCCTTGAGTTAGTGGTACGAACTTTACCTTCACTCCCACACACCCCCGAACACTCCCCGCAGTGGAATATCCTGTTACCTCACGTCTGAGAAGGCTCAGCAGTAAAAAATCTGTTTAACGACTTCAATCTGTCTAAAAGCGTTTAGCTGCAGAAGCTCTTGTGTAAGCAGATGAAGTCTACACGCTGCTGGTGCTGAGCCGCTCTGGAGAGTGTGCACACGCTCAAGCAAGTGTGTGAGGAAATAATACAAAAATATATATATTAAGACTCAGAGGCAGATTTTACACACTCCTCCCTCACTCGGTTTGATAAAGTCTTGACCTTTCACCTCAGCAAATCTCTCCATATCATAGACCTTTTATAAAATGGAGGTAGACTCCTGATTTGTAAAGTGAAGCCAATGCAGATGACACCTGTCTTCTGTCATATGACCAGCAGAGGGCGACTCCACTGGTTTAAAAGGAAGTCAGTCTGTGAGAAAATGACTTCTCACTGGATTAATAACGTCAGTAAACAATTTCCTGAGGAGTTTAAGTTTCAATCTCTAGTTTCAAGCATGATGATCATTTAGTAAATGATGGTTCATTCAGCGTGGATTCTCTGTGATTGACAGCTAGCAGCGTCCAATGGGTGCAGGTCACAGGTGCCACTGGGCCTGCACCAGCCTCAAGCTCTCAGTTTGGCTCCACCCCCTGAGCTCCTCCAACTTTGGTTACTTCTGGTTTCACTAACACACCCAGGACGGCCTACAGCATCTATCCTCCTTAACAACACACAATACGGCACAAACAATGAAGGACAAGTCCATTAGAGGAAAGTGGAATAGGAAGCGCTGACACTGTCATTACTTGCACTGCTAAACATAGCTCTGCAGTAGCAGGACAAGGTGTGGTTGTGTTGTTTCAGGTGCGACTGAAATAAACATTGATACAATCCAGGGAGTCGGGTTAGAGTGATACAACCACAAGATGCCAAAACACACAAGAGTCAATTTGTGCATATAAATGTGGAAAAAGAACTTGGAAATTAAATCTCTAAATGTGTGCATAGATCTCTGATTGTGTAGATAATGTGTTCATAGATAATTTAATGCTGAAAAGCACAAATCCCCTCAAATGAGCAGATCTGCACAAATCATGTAAAACAGCCGCAGACTGCGACTGAGCCGTAACTGCTGACTCGTCTTTCAGCCACTTATCAGCCGCACCTTGTTAAAGCCCTATGAGACAAATTATGATTTGTGAATATGGGCTGTACTAATAAAAATGTGAGTGATTGATTGATTGTCTATTATCTGTGTTTCCATTTGAAGATTTACGGCGACACAGATCTAGGCACGTCTTTGCAGATGAGTCTTAATATTACACTGAACATTCCGATCATTGTCCTCATGGTTTTCACGTGGCGTCTCCAGGAGAATATAATATTGTTTCACAGTCTTATAGTGTTAAGTTACCTTGGATGGTTAAAATATTGTGGCTGATAATCAAAACCTATATTCAGATAATGAATCCACTGGAGCCGTGCTGTTGAGCTCAATTTGAAAAAAAAAGTGTCGACACAAAACACTGAACCAACTCGTACCTGGCCGACGCAGCCAAAACACACATGAAGGTGTCACACTCAACACAATAGACAATAGAAAAAGCAAACACACACACACAAACACACACACTAACAATCGGTGTAAAAGCTCAATTACATACACACCCTTCCACTCTGGTCCTGTTTTCTCACGTCACTGAACTCCGAGAGGAAGTTCAACCTCTTTTGGATTTCACCTTATTCTTAATGTTGTCACTCATTTTGACAAGATGCGTAACACACACACACACACGCACACACGCACGCACACACACACACACACACCAAGCAGAAGGAGCATGACCAGGCACCTCTGGAACAAGTTAATAACGCAGTGTGTGACGGCTCAGCTCCTCTTGTCATTTGTAGCTGAACTTCGGGGGAACCTCTCTCCTGGAGTTTTCATTGGCTGCTGGATCCGAATAGGATGTGAGTCACGTCTGGGATTTATCTACTGTGGTTGTTTCTGCTTCTTCTTCTTCTTCTCCACCAGTCCTCCCCCCTCTCCCCCTCTGACCTTCGAACCAAATTTGACCCCGTCAGACCGAGACGTCCCTCCTGAGAGATCCATTCACATGTGGTCGGCGCTTAATTTAGATCGGAATGTACCCAAATGCATCCTGAGATCGGAACACAGTGGGAGCTGGTCTGGGACAAATCCGTCCTGAGCTGCATGTAGAGGAGCGTCAACCCGATTCCTGCTCAGTCTCTACGTCTCTCTCTCTCTCTCTCTCTCTTGCTCGTCCCGACACAGACACACACCATCACCACACACACCTCCGCACTAACACAAATGAAGGTCTTAATTATTTGCATAGAGAGCCGGGAAGTTAGATCAAGTGGCAAACAGACGTATCTGCCAATGTCTACATGGGATCAGATCTATCAGCACTGATCCCAGGTCTGGATAAACCTCTCGTACTCCATCCATCCATCCCTCCCTCCCTCTCTCTGTCTCTCCCTTGGTTGCACTATGAGGAATATCTGGTAACTTAGATATTAATGAAGAGACGATCTCCTTGTCTTGAGTCAGAAATGGTCTTTATTTATTTCTTTATTTGTCCTCGTTAATGCAGCAAAAGAAGAGAGAGCAACTTGTCAACTTGGAAGAGCTGCAAGGAAGTTAATAACCACTGCTTAACCTGGTTCCGCCCAGTCATTAGAAAAGCTGTGGGAAGATTGTCATTTAAACTGGAGCCGGCACTCGGAGCATGAGGCCCAACAGTCCCATTAAAATCTATCAACATGCCCCAGGTAACACAAACTCACAGATATCAGTCCTCTCCATGTGTAGAAGCCACTTGTAGAAAATCATTCAGTTGTGTCTGTGGAATCCTGCAGACAGACAAACAGCAATGAAGATGTAACCTCCTTTGCAAAGGTGCATGTTATTATAGAGCCACCGGATCCACTGAAGTCTACATAGTCGCTCACTGCTCTGTGTGTACCGCACACAGATGGGTCAAAAGCAGAGATTACATTTCCCTACCTGCATGAGTGTGCGTTTGCATGTCTGTGCATGTGTGTGGGATAAATAAAATGCATCTGCATCTACTTAAAAATCATCAATCATTTGTCGGCGTCTCTGTGACATCTGGGTGTCGTTCAGGTATGGCAGAGATGCCAGCTATGCTCCTGCTGCTATGATAAAAATGCAAAGTGGCATCTAGGTGTGCTCCTGCCACCGCTGCTGCTACTGCTGCTGCTGTTATTCGTCATGTCTCTGCTCTGAGGATTCAGGAAACAGGCCCATCCTCAGAACCTCCCTGTTTACGATAGTATCGGTGTTATGATTGAAGTTTCTGTGGTAAAACTGAAGTTGGCTTCCCACTGATGTGGTTCCAGAGCAGAACTGCAGTGACATTGGAAAACGCCAATAAATCATCCAAACTATTTAAAAGCTTTATAGATATGATTTAGATATTTGAGGTGTGAGTGTGTTTTTCTAAACTAGAAAGGTCTGATAGATGTTTTACTGTGTATTCACACATATCTACACTGTAAATAAACCATCTACAATAAAACAACTTTTTTATGAAACTGAAATATTTTTACTTCCATTACTGGTTATTCTTCATGTGGACTGTCCAGAACAACAGGAATGTTTATAGTGACAAACTTAGCGGAGCTCGATAGACACTGATAACAGGCAAAAATAGATTCTGATACTGATATAAGGATTGTCTCTGAAAAGCTCATATTGTAAATTACAAAACATTAGTGTTCCCATAAAGTATTTGAAAAGGGTTTAATCAAAGTCTGTGAGTCTATTATAAGTTGTTATATTTAAACGCACTCGCACAGTTCTCGATATCAGTCGATTTGCAGTCAGGATGACTTATCAGAATCCAAAAGGGAAAATTGATAATGCAGAATATCAACTACCACACAGTGTTACAACCGGGTGCAGTAAGAATTAAAGTTTGAACACACAAGTTTAAAAACCCCAACTTATCCTTGGCTTTTGCTGAAAAGAAAAGAGCAACTGTGTGTCTGTGACCTCTGTCAGTATCTCAGCTCCAGGCGAGATGCCATTTAAATATAAACAAGTGATGGCAGGCCGGGATCTGACAGATCTGAGGGTGACGGGGGGGGGGCTGATGATATGCTTCACTGCTCCAGGGCCAAAAGTTTGCTTATTTTAGCTTCGTTGCTTTAACTCCAGACAAAACATCTAAAGAGTAGAAAAAGAGTCGAGTAATTTAGTTAGAATCATGTAGAAGTTGTTTTGGAATAAATGTCTTTTCTCAACTGTAGAGATTAAAATATTTGCTCGGAGAAGACGTCAAAGCACCCGGAGGATTTGAGGAGGATTTAAAGAAGAGGAGACATGTTCGAGGGGGTTGTTCCTCCTGCCAGGTGCCCTGTGGCACACCTGTGTGAGTGCAGGTAACATACTTATTTCCAACTGCTGACAGACAGGACAGGCTCGCAGCCAGTGGAGTGTGAGGTGAAGACACACACACACACACACACACACACACACTCACAGAGACACAAAGCCTTTGACATCTTCGACTGTTGTGCGTCTTTAGCTGCTGTGGCACGATGCCCGACTGTGCCTGTGGCGCCTCGTCGCTGGATTTTAAAATGTCAAACCCTCAGTGGAAAAACCAGTGGAACCTAAATTCACCCTGAAACCAAGAGGTGTGACCAACTGTGCCAATCGAAAATACCAAACCAGGTTGGTTCACCAGCCAACGGAAAGTTTCCAGTCTTTGTTCTCATCCATGAACACAGCTGCCCATTCATACACATTCATTTATCAAACATTTACTGTGCAACACGAGCCAGATCTGCATCTTTACGCCTTTAATCACTCAATGTTTTTGATGCCCCTCATTTTTATCACTTCCCCAAATACGCCAGATTCTTTCTATCAAGATCCATGAATTATTATCTTGGAAAAATAGTGAAAACTTTTAAAAAATGGCAACGTTAAAGAAAGTGTTAAAACCTGGATCTGCACCAAAGTTGAAGGAGAACGGCCATGTGCTGTACTTGAAGTTTCACCAAAATCTGTTCCGTAGTTTTTGCGTCTGACAAACAACAAACAAACAAATAGACGTAAAAAGATAAAAACCTTGACAAGGCTTTACTTACTTATTTTACTGTCGTCGAGCAAACTCCTCGCTGCCTCTTCTCCAGTCGCTGCTGGATGAGCTGACGATAACAGTCCGACTCTGTAGTAACAACACAAATGAGTATGACTTTAATAACACTGGAAAATGACTTACTTTGTCTTCTAGAGGATCATCTACAGAAGTTAATTTCGTCCCTATTTGTCCACGTCCTCTAAAAACTACTGATTTGGACGTAACGGACAAAATGGAGCAATACCACCAAAAATCACAGGGGGGCAGTGTAGCAAATAGTTCAAGCTAAATGATCATAGGGAAAGTGTAACGTCAAAATGGTGAAGTAGTGAAAGCTACTTAATAACAACCTCCTTCACCGTCGCCATGTTTGTCGTCGTCCGAAAACTGTCCACCCTGCACTGCCCTCTAGTGGATGTATTGTTCACAATCATGCCAACGTAAAGACAACGTTCAAGTGACGGTTACTTCTCGAAACGGACACATCTCTTTTTCGTACCTAAAAGGCAGAATTCTTCGTGTAAAATATAGTTTAAAACACTTCTAGCCATGATGTATTACTTTAACCTCTGTTGCTAACTTTGTGTGCCACACTGCTTGATGCTGTCACAGGTCATTTGGGGCAAGTTTTTCAAACACGTGGACACTCAGTAAATCACCCTTTAATTTCTGCTTATTAATAAACATCACATAACCAAATTGCCTCGAAACAAAGCTGGAATTTACGATCACACGTCTCCCGGATCAAACCTGTCTCACGAAAACACAGATTTACACCATCATGACCGCTGCAGCAACACTCACACACACACAGACAGACACACACACAGAGAAACCCATGGCCGAAAGACCTCGACGAACTTGTCCCCTGCTGCTGGATCACCTCATTATCCCAGTGTTGGGTCAGGGAGTGTGGACGGATTTACTGCAGAGAGAGATTTCTATAGGAACACACACACACACACACACACGATTATAATTGGATTATGATTGGGAAAAATTCAGCGTCTGGATGTTGTGAACACAGAACGACTTTCTCCTTATATGACGCACGTACATCAATGTGTGTGTAGAAACGTACAACTGAAGTAGGATGTGGATTAGGGTGTGTGTGTGTGTGGAATGGGTGTTTACTTAGTCACTTATCTATTTACTTAACTCCTGGAAGATCCTTTAAAGTAAACACACACATGCGCACACACACACACACACACACACAAAGTAATTTGTGTCTCTGCTGGGAGGAGAATCAATTAGCGCAAAGTGACATGTGTGTGTGTTTGTTTGGTTCGGTCAGTGACCTCAGCAGGTTCATGACCCAGAAACAAAGGCTGCATTTTACACAGGAACAGAGAAATCAGAATTTTTAACTCTTCGTGGGGCCGAGTTCTGAGCCGAGTTCTGATCCTGTGAGGTCGACTCTGCCCGAGAACTCTTAAAAAACTTAAAAAAGGAAAATCTGAATCTATCTTTAGTTCGGACAAAGATCATCTTGTGCTATTTGTGCAAAAAAACGTCCCTGCCAGAAAATCAGTTTCCTTGCAGCAGTTACACAAAGTTTGATACTTTTACTAAGAAAACTCTCAAAATAGCAAAACAACCGCGGACAGAACAAAAAGGCCGATTGTGTGGCGAGTCGATGTTGACCTAAACTCTTGGATCATACCGAGTTCAGGCCCTGTGATGTCATCGCACACAAACACACTCGTAGCTCTTATCTCGACAACACATCATCAATCAGGATGGATACCAGGCTCGGCCTCTGTTTGCGTTTCACTCCACAACGAGCACAGGCTCATATCAGACTCACTGCGAATAACACACACCTTATTTAAAGTCCTGAATAAAGCCATTGTGTCCGATATTTAATAGTCGTTAATTTGCAGATTATAACGCATCAAGAAAGTAGCTCAAAAATACCGCACAAGTGATTTAGTTCCAAATGGTCAAAGGTCACGTTCACTGTTTATTTCTGCCTCTGGATTTAAAAATCTATATTTTCCTCTTGTGTGATGCTAAATGTCTGATGTGTTGTGTATACTTGTCTACGCTCTGATTCAGTGTACTTGTGTAGTCGATGTGTTTTTATTGGATTTATTGTTGCTAAAGTACCACTTTAAACTTAGTTTTTGTTTTTTTCTGTGTGTTAAATGTTGCTTCCGAGTGCCTGACAGCTCTTCCATGTTTATGCAATCATCGATCACATTACATTTTTATTAAGAAGCAAGTAAGTTAACAACAATCATGAGTATCTACAAATCGAGAACACAGAGCTGCTGTGCTGAGGAGGTAAAGCGTGTCGTCAAGTAACCGGAAGGATCGGTGGTTGTGGTTGTGAACCCCAAATCGCCCCCGATGGCCGTGCTGACAGTGAATGAATGGTGTGTGTGTGTGTGTGTGTGTGACTTGTACTGTCAAGCACTTTGAGTAGTTGATAAGACTTAATTGATTGTGTTAACCTTTCATTCTTAGCATTGTTTCATCATTGGATCCTTTGTAATTCTTTGAGAAGGCGCAGCCACATTCAGAGGAGCAGTTGCAGGCGACAGGTTTCACACCTCGAACCACTGTCTCTGTCTGAAATGATAATTGAGTTGATAATTAAAAAATTTTACTGTCTGCATGCAACAGTCGAGGGAGTGTTCTCTGGGTAACCAAACCACCACTGTCACAGCACGTATCACAGGTGCTGCTCAAGCAATTCATGATGTGGCTAAAGCGTCGACCTGAGAGGAGAGGTCACGGTGAACCAGCAGAGCAGCATTTCACCTCGGAGGAGGTAATTGGACTCTGATGAATGTTCCACTTCAACCCAACAGCCCGAACGAAACCAATTACAGGTGACAGCCGTACAACTGAAGAAAGTAAAATCACCACAAAGAGACCGAAACAAGCCTAAAAAACAATACACAGTCAACACTAAAGGCAGTTACATAACTCGGAGCTGCGGCGCCGCCCTTGTGGTGGAACTGGACTCTGAAATGTGGAGGACTGGTGACGCCACGCTCGGCTGCAGCCCGGGCGCTGACACACGACTCTGGAAGGAAAATAAAAAAGGCCCTGAGGCTGGAGGGGATGTTTGGAGAGGGAACCAGGAGGGGAGAATGGTGTTGTTGTGTTTGTGTGGATGGATGGGAGCATGCATTCACACACACACACACACACACACACACACACACACACACAAACACACGCATTGATTCCCACTGAAGCCACAAGTGACCTCACTTGATTTTTGAACTAATAACAAACAACGCTGGAACGCAAGGAAAAGATCGTGAAAAGTTGGAGATACTTTAATCGTCATTAGAACGACTTTAGAAAGTAGTTTTCTTTAAACTGTGAATTTAAATGAATCTCTTTGGAGCTGATATGTTCTAATGAGAGTTTGACCGCGCTTCCTTCAGATTCCTTCAAAGATGTTATCTGTCCGTTTGTGAGCACGTGCAGCTCAGTGGTGTTAATCACAGCCGTGGATCTGATAAAGAAGCAGAGATCATTTATACTGGAACTGGTTTCTTCACATTGTCGGTACAGACACAGATGTGAGTCCAAAGGAAACACGTCTTCCTTTCCAGAACGTCCCAAACATGTTCTGTCATAGAGCCAGTCTCATAAAGAACTTTTAATTAATCATTTGTCTGTACTTAAATTGAGTCCAGCAAAGAAAGGAACTGGTTTATATGTGTAGGCTCAGTTTTCCTTCAAGACAATACGATAAACCAGTACATTAGTATGAATCGTGGTCACATTACTGAGCTGACTTGCAGTTTTCACTCCACGTCCACGGCTGTTTGTTTATTCAGCTGTTCTCTGCCCCGACCCTGATGTGTTGTGACCCTCAGCTGCATAGTTCTCTCCCCGTCCATTCCAAGATTTGAAACACTCCAATGAGGCAGAGAAGCAATAACATGAAGGAAACCCATAATCTATCATCACTTTATACATTGTATAAACTATGGGAACTAGAATAGGCACTTTTCCATAAAGGCCCAATTTAAAATCTGCTAGATCAAGATTCTTATCTGGATCTGCACCAAATAGCTAACGTAAATATCAGTCCCCTTAACAAGACAGATTTTTGAAAAACATATTCTGCATCTTTGCACGAAGTTTGGTGGAAATGCGTCCAGAAGTTTTTTGCACAATCCTGCAAACTTACAGACAAACTCATCTATGTTTCCCTTCCTCAATCCAACACACCCCTTCCCCAGCCCTTTGAGCAATGGCACATTTTACCATTTTGCCCAATTGACAGCCAGCACAAGCTCTTTTGCTTCTGCGAGATGTGGGACATTGCTCCATCAGCCTTTTCTACCTCAATTTGTCTTAATCCCATCTGCTCAGCTGAGAGCAGCAGTCTGGTGCTTCTTGGCCTCGTCGAAGCTCTGGAGCAACGTTCCTGCCGCTGACTGACCGACAGACTGCTTGTCTTGGACTTGTCCTGGTCTGTCTGTGTTTACAGACTGTCTGTGGCCGGCGCGAGTGCATTGGTTAAAAAAACACACTACAGACACAAGGAAATAAACACTGTCCTCCTTTTTAAATCAGAGCCTGGCAGGTGTCAGAACACAAGGTTTAGTTAGCCGTCCCTAAACGTAACCTCCAATTACTTAATTTGTTCCCTCAGACTCGAGTGGGAACTTACACATGAGCAGAGCGGAGGCAATTATCCTGTGAATCACAGGAAGCTCAACGATGGGTTTAACAGGCAATAATTAGAGTTCAACCCCGTCCAGTTAGGGCTGGGCCATTAATGGAAGTTATGATTATAGCTTAAAAGTAAACGAAATAAATTGAAATATATGGCATATTATGTTAGGGATTTTTCTGTCTTTAAAGTTTAATAAATGCGTGATGTTAAATAACCAGTTCAACATTGACCAGAATTATCGTGATTCTAATTTTTCCCATAATCAAGCATAATTTCCTATATATGCTTGGTGTTATCCACAATGGTGTTGAGGTCCCACTCGACCAATCGCGAGTCAGTCCCAGCTGTCAATCAGGAAGTTTCATTGTTTTGCTATAACATTGAATAACCCTCAGACATCAGTGTGATCAGGACGACCTGTAATGTTTTGGGGAAAATTGTGTTTGACTTTTTTTGTTTGGTCCATGTCCCGTCTGCTAACATGGAGCATGCAAAGGTTTAGACCTATACTACAGCCGGCCACCAGGGGGCGAGCAAGATGTTTTGGGGAGCTACATCATGTCGTCCCTCCTTCATATATGGTCTATGCACAAAATTAAAACACAGACTTTTAATGTTCCCTAAACGTGCATGCTAAACATTCACAACAAGTTGACAGGTTCTCGTGGACAAGGTTTGTAATTATTCTCAGCTTTCAGCACATCTGAACACTTGTGGGTCTGTTGTGCAGTGAAGCAAACGTTGCCATCCGCGAAACAATGAAACGCACAATTCTGCTCTGAACTTGTTTCCTCTGCAGTTTGAGTTTAATTGACAGAAAACACATGAAGCTCCACAGTTGTTTTATTTGGACACTTTGTATTTTATGGGAAATTTCTTCTGGGCATTTGTTCCTTTGCCCTCTCGATTGACTGGATTCTTTTCAGGATCAAGAAGCATATTTATCATCTTAGACTCTTCCCTGAAACGTGATATTAAACCATGCTTCTGTTTATTATTGCAAAAAGACAAGTGTGACATTTGGTAAGAGACAAGTTATTTATACTTCCATGTTTTTCGTTGAATACCCGTCCACACTAACACACCTGAAATACAAAAGTGGTTTTCAAACTAAAACAGAACCAGTAGTTTTTTTTAAACTTCTCTGGTTTTGCCGCTCTCCCTTAAAAACAGGCGTAAACGCACTTACAAGCAATACACACATTATCAGTGTGGATGTAGCTACGAAACAAAAACAGCCAACATCGTGAGAATTGTATTTTTACTGTGCTACATTAATTATAAGGTTTTTAGAATATTTTTTTATAGCTGCCCTCAAGTCACCTGTGCTCTTTAAATGCCACACACCTCCCAGGCTTTGACATTAAGATCCGAGCCAACTGTTGAAATCGTGACTTTAACCAGCTCTCGTTTCGATAAACAAGCGAGCAACACTTGTGAATCTTGCACAAGCCCCGACGTGCTGGTTTCATCTGTTTGTCTATCTCTGGTGGTCCAAGCATCATCCGACGCTCGGCTCGGAGCCAAGCGGGAACACGATGAACCACGGAACACACTCGGCTGTTCGGTTGTTCTAACTCGGAGAATCTGGATTGTGTGTTTTCTGACTCTGATTCAGCAAAATATCTGTGAGGTTTTCTTCTGCTTGGTTAGGTTGTCGTCGCGCTCGGCAGGTTGACTGTTCGCTCCTTTGACTCCTGACCTCTTAATCCCCTGCCAGCTGAAGGGGGGGCCTCCTAGGACGACGGCGGCTCTGTGTGCATGCATGTGTGAATGTGTGTGTGTGTGTGTGTGTGTGAGAGTGAGAGGCAGGGGGAGCAGAAACTGTCTGTGCAAGAATGGATGTGTACCCGGATTCTTTGATAAGTGTTGAGAAAACAGCTCAGGGTGTTGATTTCCAAATTAGCGCAGATTAAACCTGCAAAAACAGAGTGTAACTTCAACACTGAAGGAGCTGTACAGTAACAGTTTAATAATGAGCTGCGAGAGTATTACAACATAACTGGGTCTGGCAAGACTGCGTGCACACACACACACACACTGAGAATTGCCACAAATAGACTTAAGGCTCATGGGGATAATTCCTCTTGTGCACAAACACTGAGCAGATGACTTGAGGCCAAACTATGAATGTCCTGGTTGAATCAGTCGAGGAACAAGTCACAACTTTTAGACTTGCACCTCATCAAGTAACAAGTGTTCAACAGCGTCTTTAATTAAGTTGAATCTCAGGGAGATAAAACACTTGACACTGACACTCTTGGGATGAAATCATCAGTTTCATGTTGCAAGTGAGTTGTTTTTAATTTTAGAATAAACCAATGGTGGGATAATCTCCTCGACCTCTGAGCCCTTCCATTCATGCTGCTCCAAACAGCTCGGACCTATCAATCAGTTCTTAATTCACTCCCACAACACCTGTCAATCAATCAAACTAAATCAAAGTGTGTAACAGTCACACTCAGGGGCCGAGCTACAAAAAACAAACTTTCATATCCACATATCGATACATCAGATCATCTGAGTCACAAAGCTCCAAGCTCCTTATCCTCCCGTTGTAGCGGCGGACTTGGCCCCTAGCTTGTGGCTATCGGCCGTGTTAATTGGGGCCTTTGCAGAGTTAAGTCGTGGCAGCATTTCCTTTGTATCTTCATGATTCATTGACATGTTGTGTGTGTCACAGGCAGAAGCTTCTTACGACGTCTTACATCTGGGTCCGAACAGTTCGACGTGATGGTTACACAAGTGGTAAAAGACGTTTGTGGTAACAGAGGCAGTTTTCCGTTGTGAATCTTTGCTAAACCGTGTGCTTCCACCACATCTTTGTGATTATCTCCAGTCAACACTGAAGGATTAGTTTGGATTAATTTCCCGCTGAACTTGTTTGTAACACGCACTTCTTTCAATCTAACTGAAAAACGTTTAAAGCCGATGAGTCAACCAGATCGGTTAAAACAACGTGTCTGTAAAAACCATCCGGTTTCAAACCACGTCAGCTCAGTTTCCCCCTGATTATTGTCTCAATGTCTCTCATCACTGGTTCCTCTGGCTGCCTCTTGGTTTACCTGCATTAACGTCCCTGTGCTGCCGGTGGCCTCACACACACACAACAAAAACTCATGAATGGCCCAGGAAAGGTAAACACAGACTTGCAGTAGCACAAAAGCAGGATTTGCACGTCAGTGCTACAACCAAACGAGAGTAAAAGGGGGAACATGATACTACATGTGCATCTGAATGCAGACACACACACACACACACACACACTGAGGCACAAGACCCATTCACCTCCACTTCCACCCGAGGCAACTGGCTCAGCGATCTTTCACACGTCTCGACAAATACGCTGCACCGCACACGAGTGTGAGCTCCAGAGCACGCGTCCACGGTCAAACGGTGTCTCACATCTCACTGTTGTGTACTTCAAACTGGACCCTGTGTGTGTGTGTGTCTGTCTTTCTGTATGTGTGTGTGTGTGCATGTGTGTGCGTGTGTGTGGTCTAAGGGCTTTTGAGTGTGAGGATGTGTGTGTACAGGTAGACTATGTGCCCTCAGGGGGAAACCACGTATTTAAAGGAGGTATGGAAGTTGAGAGCACCCCCCGGCTGTCGGAGGATAGATGTGATGTGTTATCTTTATGACATCAGACAGATTGGGTGCTGATATGTAGAATATGACCTGTTTATACAACCACTGCTTGAAACAGCTCCTATCTGCTCGGTTCCTGGAGGGAAGGTCTTCATTCTGATTGGTCGAACATAATAAACTAGCGCCTCAGACTAAGTAACTGTTATCTGGAGAAACTTGGCTTTTATCCAAAACAACTTATATTCCATTCACTGCTCCCCCCCCCCGCGAGATAAACCCGAGCACACGACAACTGTTCTAGCTTCAACTTCACGTGCACTTCTTTCAACTCTTCATTAGGGGACACGAGCAGGAGAGATATCAGGTCATCAGGAGGTTAAACGCTGGTTCAATCTCAGCCTTGTGTTTCTGTTGCGGAGAAAATCTGACCACAGATCTGCCGTCGGAGGCATCTTCATCTCCTGGTGTCTCCTGGTACCGCGGAGGAATGTCGGAGTCTATACAGTGTGAGTGTGTGTGTGTGTGTGTGTGTGTGTGTGTGTGTGTGTGTGTCACGCTCTTTACCTTCCTACCGCACCTCCTTGTTTATACAACACACTGCGAGGATGAATGGGGGAGGTATTTAGAGACACGCTTCATGGGTTAGTAAAGGAGTAGTGTGTCCCCCCACCTCCCCACCCCCCTCTCTAAACCCTCCCTGGGGGTGAGGGGGGGGGGATGGGTGGGTTCATGTTCCTGGAGAGTAGGGGTTCGCTCTTCAGTGAGCACGTTAAGTCTCCGCCTGCTGTCGGTTTGAGTGAAGCATTCCTGTGGTGTCAGGGAATCCTGTGAAGACGTAACGTGACACTCTGAGTGTCGCTGAAAACAGAAACCAAATTTAGCCACATCCCAAACGGCTTCATCTACGTTACATACGTACATATGTGTATTTAGCAAGTTAAATATAGAATTGAACAATTTAAGTGTTGAATCTGAGTTGGACGGATCAATATGAACCGAGAGATGCATCAGTATCTGGGTTTATGTCTGTTGATGCAGAAAATGTGAATTTATGTATATTTTCCTTAATTCAACGTCTATATATTTGTGTTTTCTTTTTATTTGTAGTTATGTTTAATACATTTTATGGTTAAACTGGGAAATATTAAGCCTCCATTACATTATGTTGTCATTTGGGTTTGATAATTATTGATCATCGTGGGAATTTGATGGATGAATTGGCCAATTATATAAATATATGAATAGATATTTATAGAACAGTACAGTATAGTATAGTTTATAACTGTTCTAGTTTCGCTCTCTTTTTACATCATTGCATATTGTTTATCGTTAAGTTTTGGATTGTTTGTTTTGACCAAAAAAAGCAAAACTAAATCACTAAATCATAGGAAACGTCGTTTTTCTTCCACCTGAAATTCATCTTTAGAAATCCAAGGTTACTCGAGCTGCTCTTAAAGATCTGGAACAATTTGGAAACTTAAATTGGAACAAACCAGGGAAACCAGGGGAATCATATTGGACAGTTCTGCATTGAGCGATTAACACAGCAGCTTTAAAGCAAGTGTGAAGAGCTGCAGTTTCTCCATTTAGTGAAGCGAGAAGTCGAGCTCTCACCGCCCACGACTGATTTTAAACCACAACCACGACCGTTATCTAAACCTCACCAAGTGATTTCATTGTCAAATCCTTACCACACTTTAACCACAGTTGGTTTTCCTTGCTTATAAATCCACAAGATCTTTCCATAACCTTAACTATACTGTAGTAAACTTTGGCAGTAGACCTTCTGATATCATGGAGGAGTCTGGCGGGGGCTGGGTATCACGAGGATCTGAGGCAGAGTGACTGTGACATTCTGGTTCCACATAAAAAGAGAAACCCAGAGCTAATTTCTGGGCCGTGGCAGAAAAAAAACAAGATTAAAAACAGATCGAACATAAAAAACCAACAACAAGCGGGCAGGAGGGCGAGGCCGGAGACGAGCCTCTCTGCAACGTCAAGCACGTCGAGCACTGTGGACGCCGAGTCATGACAACAACAGGAGGGAAACGCTCTCTGTCCCCAGGGGCCACGAGTCGATCGATCAGTAGTGGATGAAATGAAATAGCAGCTTGTTTCAGGAATTTATCTCCCTATAAAAATCTACCCAGCCTGTGGTACAGTGACCGAAATCTGACCTGAAGTGTGTGTGTGTGTGTGTGTGTGTGTGTGTGTGTGTGTGTGTGTGTGTGTGTGTGTGTGTGTGTGTGTGTGTGTGTCATCAGAGCACCACAGGGCACACTTAAACCCCACTAAGAGGAGGGGCTTTTAGTTGGTGTGGCTGATAACAACTGAAATTTCATCCACGCATGTACAAACACACACACAAGCACACAGACACACACAAAGAGACGCACTTGCACACACACACAAACACACACACCATCCAACCCATGTTTCAATCCCCTTCACCTTGTACCTCTTAACTTCCTTCATGGGGTTATTAACTCCCTGATTGGGGAGCTTTCCTTCGGGGGTCCCCCCCCCTATTTAGTTGTCATCGTGGCGTGACCCAAACACTTATTTAGCTGACCCCTTGGGATTAGTCCAAGCTGGAAACAGGGGTGAGTGGGGGGGTCGGGTCGGTGGGAGTTGGGGTTAAGCCTTCACCTCGAGGTGCTCGCTGCAGCATCTCTCAGGAACCTTAATTAAATTGCTGAGACACCGAGTCAGGAATGTTTGCTTTGCTCTCGGCCGCTCGCTGCTCCGGTCCATCCCCGTCTCCACCTCTCTTTGCTTTTCCCAGACTCGCACTCCAAGCTGGGTTTGCTTTCCCTGCCCACTCACCGAATTAATATTTATTTGTACCCGAACTCATCGTCGAGCTCTTGAACAGTGAATGGGTTCTCAGAGGAACTCAGCCTTGCATTACTATACTAGTTTATTACCCCCGCTGAGGAGGTTTTATCTTTTGTTAGTTAGCAGGACTACACAGAAACTACAGGACAGATTGTCTTGGAACTTGGTGTGAAGGTGGTGGTGCAGGTCAGGGAAGAAGCTAGTGCATGATTGATTAATCACTCATTATTTAAACTGTCAGAAAACAGTGGAAATGTTTTGCCAATCATTAGTCAGAAAGTTTGACTTGTTTCTTAAGAAATACAAGAAGTCCATCTGGGACACTGGTCTCAGACTTTAGAACCCCACGACAGATGAGTCATTAAGGAAACATCAGAAACTCATCCAGACAACAAACTGCAGCAGCTCGGGGGAAACACAAACTCCGACATGAAGCCTTGATACGGACAAGATTTAAACTGCTAGTTATCTGAACAGGGTTTAGTTTTCTTCTCATCTCTTTATATTCTTTCCACTTGATCATTTAAAAAGTCAGAAAATAGTGAAAAATGCCCAAACTTTTGAAAACAAAACCTACAACTCACTTGTTTTATCAGAACAAACCCTCAAGAGTGTGACACAACAAAGATAAACTTCAATTCTCAACTCCAGCTGGTTGCAATGTATTTTTTGTTGGACCAAAATATATTTAAAATGAGACAATAAATATGATCTAGTTCGCTCTGCATGAGATATTAGACTCATGCACCATGGATGCATGAGTCTTCAAACCCCGCAGAAAGCCTGTTTGTCCCAGCGGGAACATCCTGATGCGTCTCCGGTGATCATCACAGATTAAAGTATCCTCCATCCGAGGTGCAAACAAACAACCACAAGTGCGAGAAACCGTGGAGGGGCAGATAACGACCTCTAATCCGACACATTCGACACGAGCACGGTTTGGAGCAACGACAGCAGATAAGAAGCTAATCCTGTTTCCACATATCTCTGCAGGGAAACACTCCTCCCTGTGTCTCTCCTGCCCGCGCGTCTGGTCCGGGCAGATCCTGACCCGAGATAGTGATCCGTGCGCCGGGGAAGAGGAATCAATGGATACGCTGAGTTAAAAAAGAAAAATTCTCCGACCACAAGGGAAGCGTTTCACATGCGAGCCAGGGAGTTCTGGGCACAGGCGCAGCAGGGGGGCTGATCCTGGATCAATTATCAAAGTTTGCAGATTCACAGCTTTTACGCGCTGGCTCTAGTGGATATCACAGCATCATGCAGACCTCGTACATGAGCAGGAGTTCTGCCATTTAACTGCTATTGGAATCACATTCATTTCACAGGAGGAGAAGGAGGAGTGGGTCCGTCATTCGCGTTGTGCGTAAAAAGGCACTTTTAGAAACAATCGTAAGTGGGAGAAAAGCGCAGGAGACACGTACCTTGGCGCAGTAATCCAAAGCCCGCGGGGTCGCACTGCAGCAGCGTCGTTTTTTATCCACTTTGTCAGCGACTCTCTCGATGCAAAACCCCTGAGAAACTTTCCACAAACTTCTTCCAGCGACGCAGCAGAGTTCGCGTTTACGCACAAACGTTTAGAACCAAAGAGGAGGCGAGTCACGGGAGAGCACGATCCGTCTGTCAGGGTCCGGCTCCGGGGTCCGCCAGCGTTCAGGGGCGCACGGACTCTCCAACAATGGCTCTCTCTCATTGACTCGGAGGAAGGGAGCACTTATACGAGCTGGAGAAGTGGGAGGGGCCGAGTGAGAGCCGGAGCGCGCAGCCGGGCGCATCCCCGAGGCCGAGGCACCTGCAAGGGAGCTCCGCAGCAGGAAGGATGCTTCAGTGCTGTGCTCCATTATCCACGTCAGAGCTGTGATGCGTATCAGCGGATCACACACACCTCTGCACAATATACAGCTTTGTGGTATTGTATTACAGTTGATCAGAGACAGAAGAGTAACATCTTCTGTCTCTGATTTATGTTTGCAGATAATTAAGAAATCTGGCACGACCCACCAGGACTAAGAATCCCTTCTGAAGCAGCTCTGGACCACGAGGGGCTCCTGAAGTTGTGCAGCTGCAGGAAAGGATAATCTAGAAAGGCCGGGACGTGATCAGGTGGTGAAGTTTTAAATGCCTTAGAGGAGAAAACCTTATCAATAAACTTCATAAACCAGGCATGGAGTCGACAATCTAAAGACAAGCAGACTAAAGTATATAGAAAAATAGATCCTGCTTTTAATACTGACTTTAGTTTCTCAAAAATGGAATAAACTAAAACCAACGTATGTATAAATCAGCTATGGGCAACACTGCACGTCTCGGCCCGAGGGGGCTTACTAATAACAGCCGAAACATTCACTGATCCAGGGGTCTACGACTGAAGAAGATAAACCTAAAGTCTGGAAGGCAGGTGTAGATGTAGTGTCGTGCAACGAAGGAAATTAAACCTTGATTACAAACCAGATGAACGTGATCCAAAAGCTACATAATTATATCTGACAGGTACATAACTCAATCTATCATGAAGTTCAGCGGAGCAGCACATGCACCAGTGACACTCGCCATCTTGTTTTTTCAAATGATGAAGTGATTCATTGAGCCGACACTTCTATCGGGAGCATTAACTGGCCAGTAGGGGTCAGTGTAACAAGCTGCACGCATCCGAGCCAGAGAGTGAATGAACCGAGCCTGAAGTGACCAATCACGAGTCAGTCTCGGCTGTCAATCAGGACATTTCCCCAAGTTTTTTATTAATGGAAACTTTAACATTAAGTTGGATTTTTTTTAGTCTGGCCCATGCACCATCCACTAACATGGAGGAGGCGGGGTTAATGAGCAAGTTCCCCCTCCCATCACATTTCTCTTTATGTACAGTTCACCCTACGGCTTTGCTTTTCCATTTTGAGTCGGTGTATTTATACACAGTCTTGGGAAAGTTCGAGTCGCCGCAGCTCTAACCGAATACTTCCACTTGTCACCTCAGCTGCAAATGAGCTGTGGACGGAGACACTCCAGTCAAATGACGCAGGGCTGTGCTGCGTGCACGGGAACACGGCCCGAAACCCGAGGCTCCCATCGTATCCACCAGACGACCCACGACCCCCCCCGTGCACCGCCAGTCGACCTGGTGTCACTCACATGTGCTCACACGGCCGGACAGATGTCAATAATCCATCCGACAGAGGGAAAAACAAGACACACGTCTAAATATAGATTTTTTTAAATACATACATAAAGTCTACACATACATGAGCAGCTACACACACACACACACACATAAACACACTGACATCTGATAGTCTAAAACGAGGCGGTCACTCGGTCGAGCTGGGACTTGCATCCAGATGAAGTCCAGTTTCCATCAACATGACTCACACTCAATAAAAACACAAAGGAATGTTCTCGTCACAGGTTTAATCCAAAAGTAAAATCATGTTTCATTTCATTGTAACGTTTTTTAATCTTAGAGCTGAACTGTGTCAGGACATTTACAGCTGTTATTATTGGATTATTATAGTATATCATCAATTTTACTGTTCTTTTTTTAATAATTTTTCTTTATTTCGTTTCATTCTGACCACTATCAGGTTTGCTTTCAATCTCTGACAAGCAAAACTAGATGATAGATTATCAGTTAGTGGACGACCCGCTTTAGCTCCTGAGCCATAACTTCCCAAAATCAGACGCCAAAGTCAGTTCCTTGGACATTTTGAGTCTGTGGCTCAGAGCGGGTCGTCCACTAACCAGAGGGTCGGTGGTTCCATTCCCAGCTCTCCCAGTCTGTATTCCAAAGTGTCCCTAGGGCAAAATACTGAACCACAACTGCCCCTGACAACCACTGTGTGTGTGTGATAGAAATGAGACTGGGAATCAACACACTGTGTGAATGGGTGAATGTGTTTTTGTACTTTAATCCACCTCAGAAAAATACTTTTTTTAACTAAAGGGAATTTTGTTCATTAATATTTAATCATTTATTCACATTCTTCATTTACTGTACGAAGCCGTTATCAGTGGGTTCAAGGCCGGCTGGGCTGTGGGATGAGTCCCACTAAAGAGTTGCTTTGTGTCGAGTGTGTGTGTTTGTGTGTGTGCGTGCATGTGTATATGTGTGTGTGTGTGTGTGTGACAGCAGTGCGAGAAAACAAACACAACGACCCTGATCCTTCACACTTGTGTTTGTTCTGCTGCTTTACAGTGAAACACTGAAGAGGGATTTTCTCATGGGAACAAATCTATACGTGAAACTGACGAGTTTAAAAACACTGCATCAATGGGGGGGACGTTTTCTCAGCAATGAGTGAAGAACAAGGCGGCAGGCAAATTAAAAAAGGTGAGGCAACATTTAAACAAAGAAATAAATTTAGCAATTTGTTTTTATCAGCTGAAATCAGTGTGTATTTAGAATTAAAAAAAGTAATATAATCACATGATTGGATTAATGCATCGCTACAGCAACTTTACACACCAATAAAACATAATCATACTCATTCTTCTGCCACATAATAATCTTGAATTCAGATGGAGACTTCACATTTTAGGAAAAACAATCATAAGCTGGTTTCCTGGCGTTTGAAGGAAACCATCATTAACCAATTTAAAGGTAGTTTTACGGGAGTTCTATGGTGAGTCAAAGTTATCTTTGAGGCTTTGTTAGTTTGATTGTGATTTTTATATATCTAGAAATGATCCAGAATGTTCCGCAGGACTTAAACTTGCAACACGTAGTTCACTCACATGAGGTCTCGATCAAAACAACGTTACGCAGCAAACAGCAATAAATTAATTTGATCAATTACAAGTGCCCAATTAAAAAAGGTAAAAACATGAAACTGGTTGGACGTCGTTTGTTCTTGAAGAGTAAAGAGGATGTGACGAATTTAACCATGAATAAAAATGTGGATTTCTCTGGGTTTGTTGGAATCATTTGTGATAATGTGAGCGCACAAGGTCCTGCTGTTTTTAGACATTTTAATTAATTGTTCAATTAATATCCTCAACTCCCGACAAATCCTCAACACAGCCACAGGTCTGTGAACGAGTAGTGTTGTGTAGAAGGTTCCTCGGCTGCACCAAGGGGGAGTGTTTGAGTCGTTGTGTTTATGTGATTCACACAGTCGGGCCTGGGGAAGACTTGACCCTTCACAGAACACACACACACACACACACAAACACACACACACAGCAGCGGAAATGACTTGTGTCCGTGTAAGACCCTCGCTCGTCTCCCTGAGTCCCTCCCAACCTCCTCAGACTTGTAGCTTCACAGGAATGTAAATAACACAGGAAAACACAGAGGGATAAGATCCAGGGGGTGTTGCTCTGTGGGTGTGTGTTTGTGTGTGTGCACTTATTTGACTTGTGCAGAGCAGGCAGTGTACGTATGTGTGTGTGTGTGTGTGTGTGTGTGTCATGCCTGTCTGTTTGCTCATGTATCGTCCTGATAACACAGCTTGTTTTACAGCACTGGGATGTGGGGGAAGTTGTATTATGGAGGGCTTGTACACAGATTGTGTTTCAGAGAGAAACTGTTGTGGAGAGGAAAACATGAAATAACACAAAGGAATTCAGGCCTGGAGTTATTCTCCCCTGGGGTATTTTTCTTTGGCTCTCTATGTCTTTTGACTTCTGCCTATTTCTTTCTCCATATAACTGTGTCATGTGTGTGTGTGTTGGTTTGTGTGTGTGTGTGTTTGTTCCTCTTTAACTCTGGTGTATTAATAGAACTTTTCTCTGCTGACGATGAAGTTGCCACCTGTATCCTGACACACACACACACACACATGCATGCATTGTGTGTGTGTGATATTTCTGGTTATCGGATAGTGCGTTTAGTTTATTATTACACATGTTTCCCTTTTAATTTAATTTCTTTGAAAAAGTTATTATTTTGCATTAGTATTTTAACCCTTTGAGTTAATGTACATACATGTAAATGCATACACACACACAAAGTACATACACAGCATGTACTTTATTATATATAATATGTATACAGATACACACATTAACACACAAATATTATTGCCTTAAAAAGAAGTTAAGTTTGAAGGGGTCATTGCAGTACATTGCCCAAACAATTAATAAGCAATAAGTAAACATAAACATAAACATACACATATTATATATTCTTTAACATATGAAGTAGCCAGATGAGATGAGCTACAGAACACTCATGCAGCTGTGATGAATTTGCTCGTGAGCACTTTGGCAGGGCCGACACACTTTGAAGCAGAGTCTCATTTATTTCATCTTATCTCCGACAGGAGAGAGAGGAGTGACGCTTTGAGAGGGAAGGAGCAGGGACAGAAAAGAGGGAGAGCAGGTGAGGACAGGACGGAGGAGAGGTGATAGACACAAGGACGGGGGAGGGGGGGGGAGATAAGACAGAAAGTGAGGAGGGAGGATGGTAAAGACAGGGAGAGGAGGGGAGTAAGGAAAACACGAGGGAGGAGGAGGACACAGCCATGGGAACCCGTCCTGCAGCCACGCTCCAGACTCTGCAGCCGGCAGCCTCGTCTCTGTTGTTGTTTTGTTTCTCTCGCCGTGCCGGACTCAAACAGATGCTAATGGAGATTCTCAGAGAGTCATCAGCGCTGCTAACGATCTGTGGTGAGACGGCCCGTGAGGACGGACGCCATCGAGGAGGCTACGATGCTGCAACGACAGAGGCTAAAAGAGCACAAGTACTCCAGAGATGACTGAGGGAGAGAGTAGATCTCCAGATGAACTCAAAATGAACTTAGTTGAACTTGGAGGTAAAACCATTTCCAAAAGTGAAGCCGTATCATCTCTACCGCCACCTGGTGGACGGCTGCAGCACTTGTCATGAACCCAGCTTCCTCCATGTTAGTAGATAGGACATGGACCAAACCTGAAAATATCAAATTACACAACAAACAGATCAAAGATGGTCTCGGACGTTTGTTCAGGTTTGGTTTTAATTAGTTATTAGATGCTCCTCCATCCCACCCCTCCCAGAGGACAACATCGGCTTCCAGTGTAGGACACACCATGGGGGATCAATTCAAAGCTTTGCCATCCCTGTTGTGTTAAAATACATTTTTATTCTATTAATCGAGCAATTCCTGTAGTAGTGACTTTATGTGCGTTTCCAGATGTGCCAGAATGGAAAGTGATTAAAACGGACAAAAAATATGTGTAAATCCACATGTACTGGAGACTCTGATCACATGTGGTTTCCATGATCCACTCCGAGCACATTCGATGCTCCGGCTGCAGCTGTGTTTGTTTTAAAGAGACGATGGAGTGGAGTCAGGAAGCAGAGCCCGTGTTTGCCGTCGTGTGAATCTGTTTGCACAACATACGTCCAGCAGCGACATGTTTGTGTGTGTTTTTGTTTGCGTCTGTGCGCTCGCGTCAAGGGAGGAGGCGGTCGGTGTGTGTGGGGGGGGGGTGGTTCTCACAGCCCACAGTGACTCTCCGACAGGGATCGTGAGAACCTGAGTGGCAGGGGTCCTCGTGGTGAGGAGGAAGTCGAGCGTGGACGTCTCCAACACAACACGCTCACTACAGCTGTCCTTGCTGCTCCTTTCATCTCTGTAAGACATTTTCTTTTGTGTCCATACTTTACACATCTTCACTTATCTTGTCTTTCTCTTGTGAGGGTTGTAAATATTGTAATTGTGTTGACGTGCTCTGCTGCACATGGCATCCATTACTCTTCTGTCCGTCGAGGTAGAGAGGGTTTCTCTGGTTCCTGTTTTAAGTTTATTTATATATTATTATATTATATTATCCATGTGGGTTAAGAACAGAGGATGTGGCACTTTGTGAAGTCCTATGATGCAGATTGTTAACATTGTAAGACGTTTTAGCAAATTTGTTGTTGATATCTCAGAGAGTAATTAATGGATCTTTCCAATAATAAGTTTAAATAATAATTTAAACTTGTTTGTTGGGCTTTGTTCTCTCTGTGTGCTCGTCTAGTTTCATTGTGCAAAATCAACATTTTCTTGTTAGTGATGCATTCCCTCTTTAACAAAAACATCAAATAGAGAAACATAATCAAAGCTTCTCGAGTGAAAGTAAAGGTGAGTCCACGTTCGCAAATCAATCAATCAAACAGTGTTTGAACTGGAACCAGCAGGACTTCCCCATTTCTCTCTTTTCCCACACCTGTCTTCATTCCCTCTCTCCTTCTCTCAGTTCATCAAAAGACACCACTTCCCTCCTCCGTCCTTCCTCCTTCCATCCTTCATCTCCTCCGTCTGCAGTTTCCCTGGTGTCACCGTGTGTGTGTGTGTGTGATTATTTATGGGCTGGTGAATGGGGAGAGATAGTATGAGGCCCAGAGCTCGGCCTCTACCCCCCCCTACCACCCCCACTGTCTGCGAACCACTAAATCACCACGGAGTCTGGTTCACTCTCACTTCAACCACTGAACACTTGAACACTTGCACTACACTGTTACTTTTTTTACCACTGTATTATCCTAACTATAGTATATTCATATTTATATATATTTTTATATATTTATCTTGCTCATAGTTCTTATATCATACAATACCTGTTAATACTGTACTATTTCATATATATTTCTGACTGCTCATAGTTCTTATATCATTATTATATCATTAGTTCTTATATCATTACATTATATCATTACATTTACATATCATACATTACCTTCTAACTTTCTTACTGTACATATCTTTTTTATTTACATTCCATTTTAAATATGCACAATACTAAATATGCACTTTAACTGCTTTTTTTGCACTTCTGGTTAGATGCTAAACTGCATTTCGTTGTATAAGTACTTGTACTGTGCAATGACAATAAAGTTGAATCTAATCTAATGGTCTGCTGATGGTGTGTGAGACAGATGGAGACACGGCGATGGAGAAGACAAAGACATAAGGACACGTGATAGAAGAGCATTTCCCAGATTTAGTTGTGTTTTTTATTTTGTATGTTTGCTTGTGTTAAAAGTATAAGTGTATTTTATTGGTATTAATAAGACATAATGTAATGTAAATGTAATTTAGGTAATGTTAAAGGTTCAGTGTGTAGGATTTAGTGACATCTAGTGGTGAAGTGTCATGTTGCACTCTAAGAATTGCAGTAATCCAGATGTGACTTTCTCCAAGTTTCAGTCTTCTATTCCGTAGCTCACAGGTGTCGGGCTCCATCCCGGGATTCCTCTGTTGCCCATCCACTTCTACTCAGTCCAGTAATCAATAAACTCCACCTCGGGCGTTTTCATCAACCTCAAATTAAAACAAGGAAGTCACAGCAACTCGCACCTGTTCTGTAATTCATGGCAAAACGCCCAATACCCCGCAAGGAGACGGAAGCCGGAGGGGAGAGGGAAGAGTCTCCAGGTCCTCAACGAGTCTCTGCAGCGGGGGTGAGTGACAAGCTGCGCCGGAGGGAGCGTCTCTTCACCCGGGGACAGGTGGGACAACGCCACGCTACACGGGGAAGAGCCACACCTTTAAACTCCATCAGGAGAAAATCTATCAACACACAATATAGACTTGTAGCATCAAATGTTTCCAACTGAGATATGCACGAGACAAGACTTTAATAATGTGTTTAGATATGATTAATAATCACACATTTGTATAATAGAAATTAAACTTGTAGAATAACTGTAACAATCTCAATTAATTCCCTTCAACGCACAGTAACGAGGTGTTTTCCAAGTTGACAATTGAAAGTAATAGTTTAAAAGCAAAGAATAAGAAGTGATTTGAAAACAATCTGAAAATCCCACAGCAATAGAGCCCAGATATGGAATTAAAAATATGTACTCAATCTGTAAACAGGGCCGGTCTTTCCTACAGGCGACATAGGCGGTCGCCTAGGGCACCACTCAGAGTGGGGCGACAAAAACTGCGCCGAGCAAAAATCAAAATTATAATAAAAAAAATATTATATAAAATATGCTTTGCTAGGCAGAGTTTTTTGCGCCCCCTTCTATATGTGGTATGGCCAAAAATATTGTATTTAACCTAAACGGTAATTAAAGTAGTTTCATCAGAGAAATCAGTAAATGACAGCAGCACTCAGGTGGAACGTTTGGCACGGGAGCAGTTGCACCCCGTCCTGTCTCTTTGGGGGTAACGTCCGCCCACATGCCAGGTGCAGTCTGGATGAGGAACTGAATGTTCCGTGTCTTTATTGCTGCTGCATTCATCCTGTATTCTACAGGTTGGTAGTGGGTGAGAGTCACTTAGCTCTTAAAGCTTCGCTTGATCATCCCGGGTGTCATTGAGACATATTGATATCGTTTTGATTATCTACTTAGACTGGTAAAAACTCAAGACACCCCGCTGGGCAGTGAGGGGAAACACTCGCGCGACTAGGTGGGCGGGGCTACATTCGCCTGTATAGGTGTTTATTTTACCTGCGCGTCGTCTTGCAGGCGGGTCATGATAGTATTAATGTTTACTTTACAGTGTTCAGCTCCGACACACACAGACTCTGTAATTAAGTCATTGTTATTATGCCTTATAAAGACCAGTTATAAGCTAATGTTCAATAGGTCTATATTGTGAATGTTTATATTTACTTATGAGTGATAATGTATATTAAGATGTTTGGAGGAAATAGTCACCATAATAATTGAATGTATGTTTTATGCGCTTTAAAATGCAGTTACACTCAGAGAAATGCTTGTACTTGAAAATGTGTTTAATTTGAATAAGATGCCGACTGGATCAGGAACTGAAGGCTCCATGTCGTTATGGCTGCTGCATTCATGCTGTATTCTACAGATATGCTTTGTTGCTGTGGTATCAATTTTGGGACCCGTCACATATATCTCTAACCAATATTTTGATATTAAAAAAATAAATCAAATTTTAGGGTAAAATGGGGCAAAAATCGAGGTACGTACCTACTTGGTGTTGTCAGAACATGCTAACACATTGAGGCTTATGGTTAGAGTGTGTGTGTCCAAGCAAATTCAAATCTTTTTTTTTGGGGCGCCAGGAGTGAAGCTTGCTTAGAGGGCCAAATGTGCTAGGGCCGGCCCTGTCTGTAAATATATGTGGACATGTTTTTAAAACGTATTTATTGACAGTGTGGCCGGTGAATGCAAATCAAACACAGTCTTCACTTCACCAGAGAAGATAAACAACTAAAAATACAAAGCATTACATTACAACCTTTGTTTCCTAAATATCGTCACAGCACAGTCATTTGTATAACTCAGTTATAATTTGCATGATTTGCTAAATGAAAGCATTTGTAATGATTGCACTGATATCAAACTTTTTTGCATTTTCATATGTTTTGAATCATTTCATCATGTTACTTTCTCTCAAACCTGGTGGACGACTGAATCGTGTGCTGCTGTTTCACCTGAATCATATTTTCTGAGCGAGTTGCTGCCGTCATGTGACAACAGGAGTGTGGTTTCTCTGCAGGTACAATGGGGAACAGGAGGACACATTTAAAACGCAGTCTGATCTGCATCCTGGGGGCGGCGGCCATCTGCCTCGTCTATCTCAGCTTTCGTGGCTCGTGGAGTAACTGGCGTCCTGGATCTTTGTCAGCGTATCACGTGGCCTATCCACGAAACTACAAATTCATCATGGACGACACACCGACGTGCAGGACCAGGTCTCCTTTCCTGCTCATGATGGTCCAGGTCGCTCCGAGTGATGTGGCGGCTCGGGACGCCGTCCGAAAGACATGGGGAAGTGAGACAGTGGTTCAGGGTGAGGTGGTGGGGACGCTCTTCTTAGTGGGCCGGCCTGGAGGAGCTGATGCTGGGCAGCAGCAAGAGAAACTCATTCAGGAGAATCATCGGCACCACGACCTGATCCAGAGCGACTTCCGGGACAGCTACCACAATCTGACCATCAAGACCATGGTCATGCTGGAGTGGCTGGCTGCTCACTGCACCAACGCCGCTTACGCACTGAAGATTGACTCGGACATGTTGGTCCATGTCCCCAACTTGGTCAAACTGTTGCTGGATCCCGGCACGGCCAAACATAACTACATGTCAGGTTTGGTGTGGTGGCACAGCCCAGTTTTGAGAAACCCATCGAATAAGTTCTACCTCCCAAGAGACGTTATCGCTGAGCCGGAGTACCCCCCCTATCCTCTGGGCATGGGCTACGTCATGTCCCTGGACCTTACCGCCAAGATTCTGCAAGTCTCTCCTCAGATCAAACCGATCTTCATTGAAGACGCCTACCTGGGGATGTGTCTGAAGCACCTGGGCATCTCCCCCACCGACCCCCCGGAAAACACCATGTTCATCGTCGACCCCGTGCATCCTCTGAGCACCTGCAGCCTCTCAAAGGTCATCGCCGTGACAACGACGAGCATCCCACAGATGAAGAGTTACTGGGAGACGAGCAAGGGACCAGACGCTAAATGCTGAACTTCAGATCTTGTTTGTTTGAACTGAAAGTAGTATCTTGTGGGTGGTGGTGGGGCGACTCTACTGCTGAACATTAAGTGTAGAGTATATTTACAGACTTTCATCTGGAACCCAGAGACGTTACCAACTCACTCCTGTGTTAGAATTTAATTATAAGTTTAAAGTCTTTCTCAGTCTTGTCTGTCTGACCTACACAGCAGCTCCTACCTCTTCATCCTCGGGCAGACGTCTGCTGCCTGCCTCAGAAAGCTGGTTGGAAACTAAAGGGACCAAAATCATCTGACTTCTGTCTCTGAGAGGATCTGGAACAATCTGCCCCAGTTGCTGCCACCTTTTTTTTGTTAATAAAGATGATTATTGTGTTTGCAGTCAACTTGGAGGCAACTTCCCCCTTTGTTACAGAAAACAATTGTGTGTCGACAAGTGATAAATCAAACCACTACGTTGTCTCAGGGCGGACACGGATCAGAACCTCATGTGGATTTAGATCCTGAACATAAAATCTGATTCTCTTCAAAGTGAGATTTTGACAGAGTTGTAGTGTAATAGCCCCAAATTATTGAAAAAACACACGAATAAAAACTTTATTTAAATACAAATAAATGAATATGATTTAGTAATGGATATTTCTTTACTTCTACATAATGTTTTTATGATTTCTACATTCTGTTTATTGATTTATGTATTAATACTACTTACCAGTAAATTCCACTTCACTTGTAGTGACTTCTGTAGTGTGTCTGTCCGAATCAATCCTCAGTATTTGAAAATCTTATTCAGATAATGTGAGGGAATCTCTAAATTTACTTCTTACTTTTACATGAAAATAATAAAGGTGCAGACGACCGCGTGTGTGTGTGTGCGTGTGCGTGTGTGTGTGAGTTCTGTGTTTTGTCAGGGTGACAGAGGGGACAGCTGTCTGCAGGGGGCACATGACAGGTGAGTCTGTGTTGTACTTTAAACAGATTTCAACTGGACCTCATGACCAGGCCTCAAGTTCTATTACATTTAAAGGATTAATATATCTTCAATACATTCATTTTATTTCCTTCTTTGTTTCTGTCTTTCTCATTGTTATTCAAATCTGTCTCATCCAACCCAACCTGTTACACAAACAGATATTTAAATATACAATAAATGACAAAGGAATTCATAAATTCAATCCTGTCAGAGCATCGAAGAAGAGGAGATAAGCAATTTTGTATGTGTGTGTGTGTGTTTGTGTGTACCTCAAAGGACGTGCCCGAGACAAAGTGCTAAACTCCAGACTGCAACTCACTATCAGGATTCACACACACAAGAAAGAGATGGTAACTTGCCGGATGTAACATGGTACTTTGCTGCCCAGTGGGTGAGAGCCAGGAGTGATTTATGTCGTTGTCCCAGACACGGAGCGGGATCTCTGGCGCTAGATGGCAGCACAACAATGAGTGATGCATGGAGCCCCGGTTCGGGTTTTCAACATGTGTGTGATTTATGCCGTCAGCAGCAGCAAGAGGGCGAGCAGCAGGGCCTTTGACTGGAGTGATCCTCCCTATCTGACGGAGGGAGAACAGATCGCAGACAGCTGGAGAGAGGAAGACACCAGGGGAAGGTCACGGTCCTCAAGGCCGAGACCCACTGTTCACCGCCAAGGACTCACAGACGCTGAGGTCGGCGCCCGGTACGTCAGTAGCTGCTTTCAGACCTGCACTGCACTCCGGATAATCTCCTGATAGCTTCTCCTGCAAGCGCCCCCGAAAAGAAACTCTGAGAAATAATCAAAAGGCCTTGTGCAAGAAAACAGCAGGAGACGCAAAACTGAAGGAAAGAGAGTAGAATTATATCAGGAGGAAAAAGTGGTGCCACACACACACACACACACACATACTCACACACACACACCAACAAAGATGTCAACAGAGTTTTTTGGTGATTCCATTGGACGCCATTGTTATTGTGTTCACAGATCTCCGGAGAAGGTCCAGACCCCGTTGTGCACGCCTGAAAACAACTTTCCCACTGTGAAAACTCCCTTTACTCACACACACACTTGACTTAAGTTGGCATTTCTACACACTTTGACAAAGACAATTACCCAGAGTTCAAAGCGTTGTGGCCATGGCATCCGCGGACAGCACCCAGGTAATGCCACAGAGGCCACGCCCCTTCATTAGGCATTATTTTAGGCCCATACAGAGGTCCTGAAGGCGTAATTTAGCCTTTAAAACCAAAACAGGCTGAAAACTTGTCTTATTCTGACAGTTTGGGAATATTATCAACTTAAATGTCGTAAAAACGTAATGTACAGTAAAGTTGTAAATACATTAATGCCAGTAGGATTATAATTCAATATTCATACATAATCTAATGCAGTTTGTGTTTAATGCCTGTACAATTTACCTGGTGTTATTCTGCCCTCTTGTGGACGAAAGAAGCAACTACAGCAGGGCCGAGGGCTGATTGCAGAAGCAGGAACAAAACTCCAGTGCAACTTTTATAAATTGCAACATACATTTTCCAACTATGACGTCAAAGATTTAATGAACAATGTCCATTTTATTGCACCTTCAAATTCTTAAGAATAAACTAGCAACTGTGTGATGAAAAATAGCCTGATGGGATTAAATGGTTTCGAGTTACAAAGCATACACTGAAAATAAACGTGGCGGACACGTCTCCGTCCAGAATTTAAGCCAAAATTTAGATTTAAATAATCAGATGAGTAATATCTGCCTGAATGTTTTTTGTGAACAGATACCTGCGGATGACTCTAGCTGGGACTTATGAGCTGGACGACACAATGGGACCACAGCACGAAGCCTTAAATAGCCCAAGTTCAAATTTGATAACAATACCACAGAATATGAATATTTTACACATGTTTATCTAAGGGTATGTCTTGGCGGTTTCCATTTGGAGACTCAAAAGGACACTTGGTAACCATGCTCACACACTTTCACAGTGAAAGAAAAGTCACACGCACACACACACACACACAGTGAATCATACACAAAGGGTCATACACAAAACATAACTAAAACACT
Organism: Pseudopleuronectes americanus; assembly: GCA_038501795.1. Taxonomy (NCBI): domain Eukaryota; kingdom Metazoa; phylum Chordata; class Actinopteri; order Pleuronectiformes; family Pleuronectidae; genus Pseudopleuronectes; species Pseudopleuronectes americanus. The sequence goes on from CM076721.1 coordinate 1,606,644, forward strand.
TTTTTGCCCTTTACGCACAGCATGCATAATTGAAAATACAATTTATTGGATTATATTCACAATCACAAGAAGTATTTATTGTCTTACCTGTGTCATTTTTATGAATAGTATTTTTACTGAATCAATTTAGAGGTTTGACAAAATAAAAGTCACACATTTTAAGCTTCAAGTAGCTAATATCTTGATATTTTTAAAAGTTCTATAAAAACACTTTGCTCAATTATTCCAAAGAGAGGCTGATATGCCTGTGTTCAGGACCCCTCATACAGAAGATCAAACATTTTTGCTTTATAGATTATACAGATTATACTTCGGAATGGATAATTTCCTGATATGTCAAAGTACTTTTCCGTGTCGGCTGATTTGACCACAGAGATGCGAGTGTCGGCTGACTCGACCGCAGTTTGCGATGGTGCTACACGCAACCTACAGCGCTGTCTGACGTGACGAGTCCAACCCACCGCTGTTTACGGACCAGGAGAAACACAGAGGGATCCCCAGGGGACGCGAGGTACCTGCACAACAATGGCACATCAATCTAGTTTCAAACATTTGCAGATGAAGACCGGTGATCAGGGTCTGAAAAATTCTGTTTAAGACGAATCCATCTATCTTGGACTTTTGACTTCCTGAACCCTTCAAGGACAGTGTAGTAAAAGTGGAACCCAATCTGTTTTAATAAGGCCCATCGATGGACAGCCCACTGGGGATTGAAGAACTCAAATCAGAAAACCATTGAAACTGCCTGAGCCATGAGCTTTATTGACACCAATATAAAACTCAACACATTATAAAAAACAGCCGACCCAAACGCCCCTTGAGCAGCTTTAATTCCCAGGTCAGGTCCATCTCGTAGAAGAACCAGCTATAGGTGAGACAAGAGGGGAACAAAGAGCAGGAGCACACACAGACTAATATTAACTTAATGAGTCAGTCACCTTCTTTTCCAACATTTTTTAAAGGACTCCTTAGTAGTTTGTTTTATTGATATCATTTAATAACATACATTAGTGTGCAATACTAAACAGAAAATATTAACTTGTGTCAGTTGCCAATGGCTTCTTTCACTTAAAAGGTTACCTTAGAGTTAATAATTGTAATATTAAACATTTCTTCCCAAAAAATGTTCCATTATAGTCCAGGCAAAGTAGCGTTTTACGACGGAGTAATTTAAACTCGGTCGTAAAACGCTACTTTGCCTTTCTATGAGGTGTCCAGAACAACATACTTAAAGTCCTAAGAACTCCTAGTTGAGGAAATATTGAGGAAATAAAATGTTCATCAATCCGAGATGTGTGCCAATAAGGCCAGGCAACAATAATGGGGCTATTTTCTTCCCTTACTCCTATCAAAATTAAACTTTACACAGTGAAAGTACCCATGAAAAGTAAAAAGGTTTCATTTTGAAAGAAAATTGTAAGTTTCTTTCAAAATGAATTTTAATATGCAAATGAGCTATACACTAATCAAATATGCACAAAATACACTAAAAAAAATTACTTTTCATGTATACTTTTACCATGTAAAGTTTTGTTGTGGTATGAGTAAAGGAAAAAATTAAGCCTATTTGAGTGTATTTTGGGCATATTCGCTTAGTGTATAGCTCATTTGCATATTCAAATTCCTTTCAAAGGAACTTGTAATACAAAAAAAGTTACTGTTCATGGGTACTTTCATTATGTGAAGTTTCTTTTTGATAGTAGTAAAGGAAAAAGATAGCCCCATATGGGTGTACTGTTGCCTGGCCTTATTGGCACACATCTCGGATTCCTCAACTAGGATTTCTTAGGACTTTTAGTATGTTGTTGTGGACACTTCAAAAGGTGATCTATGCTGAAAAAAACTCTTTAATTAATTAGATTTTTGGCTCCAAATTGAGTTTCTTTGCCTGGACTATTAGCTTCAGGTGGTTTTGACCTATTGCAACATTTGTGCAGCATCCTTGCATAAAATGTAATAAAAAAATTTACTGTATGTATATGCACCTACAGGATAAACAATACAGAAACCCTCTCATCAAAAAGATCCTCAGGGAGCCAATAACCCTGATTACATTTCCACTTCCACCCATTTCTATCAGAAACAAAACCGTAACAAATGCACACCTATCCTTCATAAAGTTTTTTTGGAGTTTTAAATTCAACAAAGTAAATAAATGCTCATATTTATTTCGTGCAGTTGTTCAGAAACTACTGTAATGACTCACAATTGGCTCATTCACATTCTGAACTAGGGTAAAATAATTCTACAAATAAGTACAATTCCCAGAACTCTGTCAGCCCACCTCTTCAAGTCAAACGATTTACTTGTATTCGTAGTAGTCAGCGTCCTTACATGGTGGCTCAGGCCTTTTCAAGTCTGTCCAGTAAAACATCATCTCTTGAACAGAACCAGAGATTTTGGTGATGATTTTTGAAAATAAGCAGCGGTCGTAGCTCACGTTAAAGGTCCTGAACTGGGAGGGATCTGGTGGTGATGTGGGTTCAATTCCTAGCTTTTTCATGCACACGCCAATGAAGGCGTCCTCAATGTTGAAGGGCTTTATTGATTTTGCGATGTCCATAAATTTCCTTGGAAGATCATTGGAGAAGACGTATCCCATGCCCAGGGCGTAGGTCGGGTACATGGGGTCTGGGTACGTCTCCTCAGAGACATACCACTTGGAGTCCAATGAACGGATAACTGGAATGTTCCACATAGGCATCCCTGTCAGGTAGTTCTCCTGGGGTATACCCGGCCTGCTCAGCATAATCACCAGATTGTCAATGTTCAAGAACATGTCTGAGTCAATTTTCATGCCGTACGCTGCTGTAGGGCAGAAGGTAGCCAGCCAGTCCATGATCACCATGGTTTTGATAGTCAGATTGAGGTAGGTGTCCATGAAGTTACTCTGGATCAGGTCGTGGTGCTGAAGGTTCTCGTGTTGGAGCATCTCTTGCTGCCACACATCATCTTCTTTAGAGAGTCCAACCATGAAGAGAGTTACCACCACTTCCCCCTGAACCAGGCTGAGGTTGCCCCATGTCTGCCGGATGGCATTCCGGGCTGGTAAGTTATCTGGTTCTACTGGAACCATCAGGATCAGGAAAGGGGTTTTGGTTTTGCACACCTCTGGGTTATTCATAATGAAGTGGTAGTTGCGTGCGTAGGCTTGGTGGTACAGAGCTCCTGTAGGTGCTGCAGTAGGAAGTGTTGTAGGAAGTGTTGTAGGAAGTTCAGTGTTTGGTTGAATTTCAGGTCTTGGTTGAATTTTGTCAGAAAATGGAACATCAGGCCGATTGTTCCAATAAAGGTGCCTGTTGTAAAGCCCTTCTAGTGGAGAGGTCCTCCATGTCAGAGATCCACTGTACTGAGTGTAGAACAAGATGAGGAGCACCAGGCCAAGCAAGATCTTGAACCAGAGATGAAACAAAGGCTTCTTCCGAGGAATCAGGATCTTCACAACATGACTGTAAAGAGGAGAGAGACACAGATAAGACTCTAACATTACACAGACCAACCATATAAACCGCTGTACAGTTAACATGCTGGGAAACATGGCTGAAATCAAAATCACAATAACCGTTTTATCCTAACATCAACCATAGACATAGGATGATGAAGGCTGCACAGAAGTAAAGCCAAATTATTCTGATAACCCCTGGGGCCGGTTTTTCAAAAGTTTTAATCTGGATCAAACTGATCCAGATTTGGTAATCTCATTTTCTGCTATCCAGGATCACGTAATCCATTTTATTTCTATGCTGGTTTTTCAAAGCAATGTGGGATTGGATTACTCTGATCCGGATTCAAACTTTTCAGGATT